>JAQQAC010011331.1:151881-209272 GCA_029783875.1 Phataginus tricuspis | reverse complement strand
TAGGGATTGCGTTGAATCTGTAGATTGCTTTAGGTAGTATAGCCATTTTGACAATATTTATTCTTCCTAGCCAAGAGCATGGGATGCATTTCCATTTGTTAGTGTCCTCTTTAATTTCTCTTAGGAGTGTCTTGTAGTTTTCAGAGTACAGGTCTTTCACTTCCTTTGTTAGGTTTATTCCTAGGTATTTCATTCTTTTAGATGCAATTGTGAATGGAATAGTTTTTCTGATTTCTCTGTTAGTTCATCGTTAGTGTATAGAAAAGCAACAGATTTTTGTGTGTTAATTTTGTATCCTGCAACTTTGCTGAATTCAGATATTAGTTCTAGTGGTTTTGGAGACAAGTCTTTAGGGTTTTTTATGTACAGTATCATGTCATCTGCAAATAGGGACAATTTGACTTCATCTTTACCAATCTGGATGCCTTGTATATCTTTGTTTTGTCTGATTGCCGTGGCTAGGACCTCCAGTACTATGTTAAATAACAGTGGAGAGAGTGGGCATCCCTGTCTTGTTCCCGATCTTAGATGAAAAGCTTTAAGCTTCTCGTTGTTAAGTATGATGTTAGCTGTGGGTTTGTCATTTATGGCCTTTATGATGTTGAGGTACTTGCCATCTATACCCATTTTGTTGAGAGTTTTAATCATGAATGAATGTTGAATTTTGTCAAATGCTTTTTCAGCATCTATGGAGATGATCACCTGGTTTTTGTCCTTCTTTTTGTTGATGCGGTGGATGATGTTGATGGATTTTCAAATGTTGTTCATGAGGGATATTGGACTGTAAGTTTCTTTTTTGGTGGGGTCTTTGCCTGGTTTTGGTATTAGAGTGATGCTTGCTTCATAGAATTAGTTTGGAAGTATTCCTTCCTGTTCTATTTTTTGAAAAACTTTACAGAGAATTGGTGTTATTTCTTCTCTATATGTCTGGTAGAATTCAGAGGTGAATCCATCTGGTCCGGGAGTTTTGTTCTTGGGTAGTTTTTTGATTACTGATTCAATTTCGTTGCTGGTGATTGGTCAGTTTAGTTTTTCTATTTCTTGTTTGGTCAGTCTTGAAAGGTTGTATTTTTCTAAGAAGTTGTCCATTTCTTCTATGTTTTCCAGCTTGTTAGCATATAGATTCTCATAATATTCTCTTATAATTCCTTGTATTTCTGTGGGGTCTGTCGTTACTTTTCCTTTCTCATTTGTGATTCTGTTTATGTGTGTAGATTCTCTTTTTCTTTTAATGAGTCTCGCTAGGGGTTTATCTATTTTGTTTATTTTTTCAAAGAACCAACTTTTGGTTTCATTGATTTTTTCTATTGTTTTATTCTTCTCAATTTTATTTATTTCTTCTCTGATCTTTATTATGTCCCTCCTTCTGGTGACTTTGGGCCTCATTTGTTCTTCTTTTTCCAATTTCAGTAATTGTGTCTTTAGACTATTCATTTGGGAATGTTCTTCCTTCTTTAAATAGGCCTGGATTGCAATATACTTTCCTCTTAGAACTGCCTTTGCTGCGTCCCACAGAAGTTGTGGCTTTGTGTTGTTGTTCTCATTAGTCTCCATATATTCTTTGATTTCTGTTTTGATTTGGTCGTTAACCCATTGATTCATTAGGAGAATGTTGTTAAGTCTCCATGTATTTGTGAGCCTTTTTAATATCTTTCTAAAATTTATTTCTAGTTTTATACCTTTGTGATCTAAGAAGTTGGTTGGTAGGATTTCAATATTTTTGAATTTACTGAGGTTCTTTTTGTGGCCTAGTATGTGTTCTATTCTGGAAAATGTTCCATGTGCACTTGAGAAGAATGTGTATCCTGCTGCTTTTGGGTGCAGAGTTCTGTAGATGTCTGTTAGGTCCATCTGTTCTAGTGTGTTGTTCAGTGCCTCTGTGTCTTTACTTATTCTCTGTCTGGTTGATGTGTCCTTTGGAGTGAGTGGTGTGTTGAAGTCTCCTAAAACGAATGTATTGCTATCTATTTCCTCCTTTAATTCTGTTAGTATTTGTTTCACATATGCTGGCACTCCTGTGTTGGGTGCATATATATTTATAATGATTATATCTACTTGTTGGACTAACCCCTTTATCATTATGTAATGTCCTTCTTTATCTCTTGCTACTTTCTTCGTTTTGAAGTCTATTTTGTCTGATACAAGTACTGCAACACCTGCTTTTTTCTCTTTGTTGTTTGCATGAAATATCTTTTTCCATCCCTTCACTTTTAGTCTGTGTATATCTTTGGGTTTGAGGTGAGTGTCTTGTAAGCAGCATATAGATGGGTCTTGCTTTTTTATCCTTTCTGTTACTCTGTGTCTTTTGACTGGTGCATTCAGTCCATTTACATTTAGGGTGATTATCGATAGATATGTACTTATTGCCATTGCTGGCTTTAGATTCATGGTTACCAAAGGTTCAAGGGTTGCTTCTTTAGTATCTAACAATCTAACTTAACTTTCTTGTTAAGTTATTGTAAACACCGTCCGATGTTTCTTTATTTCTCTCCCTTCTTATTCTTCCTCCTCCATTCTTTATATTCTAGGTGTTTTATTCTTTGCCTTTAGTTAGTATTTGGATGGTTTGTTTTCTTTGCTATGATTTTATTTTCCTCTGGTGACATCTTTTTAGCCTTAGGGGTGCTTCCCTCTAGAGCAGTCCGTTTAAGATATCCTGTAGTGGTGGTTTATGAGAGGCAAACTCTCTCAACTTTCGTTTGTCTGGAAATTGTTTAATCCCTCCATCATATTTAAATGATAATCATGCTGGATACAATATTCTTGGTTCGAGGCCCTTCTGTTTAATTACGTTAAATATATCGTGCCATTCTCTTCTGGCCTGTAAGGTTTCTGTTGAGAAGTCTGATGACAGTCTGATGGGTTTTCCTTTGTAGGTGATCTTTTTTCTCTCTGTAGCTGCCTTTAATACTCTGTCCTTATCTTTGATCTTTACCATTTTAATTATTATGTGTCTTGGTGTTGTCTTCCTTGTGTCCCTTGTATTGGGAGATCTGTGGGCTTCCGTGGACTGCGAGACTATTTCCTTCCCCAGCATGGGAAAGTTTTCAGCAATTATTTCCTCAAAGACACTTTCTATCCCTTTTTCTCTCTCTTCTTCCTCTGGTACTCCTATAATGAGAATATTGTTCCATTTGGATTGGTCACAGAGTTCTCTTAATATTCTTTCATTGCTAGAGACCCTTTTATCTCTCTCTGCCTCAGCTTCTCTGTATTCCTGTTCTCTGCTTTCTATTCCATTAACCGTCTCTTGCATCTCATCCAGTCTGCTGTTAAGCCCGTCGATCGCCTGTCTGATTTCTGCATTGTCTTTCCTCACTTCCCTCACTTCCTCCCTCAGCTCTTGCACATTTCTCTGTAGATCCATCAGCATGGTTATGACTTTTATTCTGAATTCTTTTTCAGGAAGATTATGCATTTCCATCCCTTCAGGCTCCCTCTCTGGGGTTGTCTGGTTGATCTTAGTCTGGACCATATTCCTCTGTCTTTTCATGGCTATAGAAGTGGTTGCTGGTAGTTGCCACATATGTCAGCTGGGCTCTTTATGACCGCCTCGCGGGGTGCTGAGTCCTCTCAGGTGCAGATGCAGGCTGTGTGCTGTCCTGTGTATTCTGGTCTCTCTTTTAGGAATAGTTGTATTTGCTGTATTTTCGTAGATATATATAGTTTGGGGAGTAGATTTCTGTCACCCTGCTCACATCACCATCTTCCTGGAAGTCTTGAGTTAGTTTTGAGTCTCTCAAAATGTGGATCCCAGGTCATCTGCTTCAAAATCACTTAAGTATTAAAAATGCACATTCCTTGTAACAAGAATCCACATTGTTAACACCACCTTCCCCATGGATTCCTGCACACACAGCATGAGGTAATTGCCAACGAGACCTAGGCATAAAATAGAATTACCAGACCCATCACTTAATCTTATCTTCACAACCATGAGGCATCAAAGAGAAGTTGAGTGTCTTGCCTAAATTCATTCAGCAGCAAAATGACCATGGCTAAAACACCACATTCTGGCCCTTTTAACTCAATCAAGGCATCAAATTCACAAAAAGCAAGGGACAGAGAAGCATGGTCCTATTTCCAAATCATTACTTGCCATGTGAGGGAAGAGCAATGATTTTCCAAAAAAAAAAAGGAAAAGTCTGGTCTATTTTGTAGCAGTATTTCAGGGGCTTTTCTGGGCCCCAGGCCCCAGGATGGAACCAGACTGCCAAGAGGGTCAATGGGGAAGTAGGCTATACGTGCCATGTTAGCAGCTGGCTGGTGGCTGGGTATGAACACCCTAGGGTGTGAACAAAACTAGGGGGAAAAAGCCTCCCATGATTTCAAGTGGAATAGGAAAGGCCCATGTATGACATACAAACTAGAAGCCATACAAGGAAAGACGGGTACATTTAACTGAATCTAATTTTTAAAAAGTAAAATGGCAATACATACTATAAAATAAGTCCAAAGACACTGTAAACTAAGAAAAATTACTTGCAACTCAAACAAAGAACTAGCTTTCTTAATATATTTAAGAGCTCCAACAAATGGGTAAGAAATAGAAAGACCAACAACATAAAAAAAGGGCACAAAAGTATGAATAACTGTCAGGAAAAAAAGACAGTTCTTCAATAAGTAAGAGACACTCAACCCCACTTATAAGAGAAATGCAAATGAAAATGCTCTGTCATCTTTTGTAAAGACAAGTATCAAAAAGTGTAACAGTGTGGATACGGGAGTGGGGAAACAGGACCTCTCTTAAATCTTTCCTCCTCAGAGAAATTTAGCAAAATCTATCCATTTTTTTAATTTATATTCCTTTTGCCCAGCTATTTTACTTTTAAGAATTTATCTTATAAATTCACATATATGCTAAATGCTATTTGTTCACGGATAATCTTTAAGCATAACAAAGCATTAGAGGCCAAACAATGCCTATCAATCTGGGTCTCGGCAAAGAAGCTATGCTGTGCATACATGACAGAACACTAAGGAGCCATTTAAAAAAATGGGCTGTTCTATATGCACTTACATGCAAAAACTTACAAAATGTAGAGCAAAATACTAAAAAGTAAATGTGGTATGTTATCACTTGTGCTTTAAAATAATTATATTCAGATACACACACACATGCTTGTCTACACGCACGGGATGGGTGAGAAGAAACCAAGTGTGAAGCTGCAGTGAGCATTCTCCCCTGCCTGCCTCTTCAGTAGTAGTTGGAAAGTCTGTGTTAAAAGCCCTAAAAATCTTGCTTCAGCCCATATAATTGCACTTCTAGTAATCCATTCTGAAATACTGAAAAAGTTTCTGTTCAAATGTGTCCAAAGAATAATCTATAATCAAGAAAAATTGGAAAGAAGAACCATGTGTGTTGACTTTGCCCTTTAATAATACTCAGTTCTGCTCTACAGAACAAAACAACTGGATGAATGGAACTTAGGACATGTGAAGTACATAGAGTAAACAAGCATGGAGCTTGTAAGACATGTTAGTTATAAATAAAGTAGAACACATATGGTCTAAACATAGATAGGAAGGGATCGAAGAACCAAGTGGTCACCTAGTACTCATACGCACCCAAAATTGGCCACCCATTGCTGGTACCCATTCTGGATCAAAGTGTCTGCCTGAGACAGCGGAAGACAAGCTCTTGATACCCAAGAGGGGCTTTGACAAGGGCCAGGCATGCTTGCCCCTGCACTTCTCCAACAGAGCATGTCTGTATGGGCTCCAGGCCCCTTCCATCTCCTGAGTCCGGATGCCCACTGGTCCTCAGAACTACACCAGCAGCAGGGAATGGTGAGGAGGCAGAGAGAAAGAGACAGGCTATACGAATGTTGCCCAAGCCGGGATCCAAATACTGTAGTCTAATATATTCACCTACTCGGTCTTCTTTCCCTGGCTTCTTAGGGTGTTTGAATCGTTTATTAAGTCAATTTAAACAGCTTAATTTGGTCTGTGGGTCTGTTTATGTCTTCTAGGACAGTATCTTTGGAGGCCACCATAGCATAAAGATAATTTCCCACCACCACAATTACAGGAAATGATTAGGTAAATTTTGCTATATCCACATAACAAGTTATCTATTTAAACTACATTTACACAGTTTGAAGTAACATAAGCATTGTCAATATTAATTGAAAAATAAAATATAAATATGAACAGGATGTAATTTAAAATATCCTAATTTTATTGAAGGAAAAGGTTTTTTATAGATATATGTATATACTTAAGGAAATGCACTAAAATGTTACCAAGTTATCTCCAAGGTAAATATATGCACATGATTTTTAAATTTTTTAACATTTTCTACATGTGTTACTTTTGAAATCTGGAAAAATTATAAACTTTTAAATATGTACAGAGGAAAAGACTAGGAGGAAATCTATCAATATAACAGCTATGGTGGGTTTGGGAATAATTATTTTATTCTTCCACTTTTGTGGTACTTTCAATAATGATCATCTTGTACTTTTATAATCAAAAAGCTATTTTTCCCCCTGAGAAAAAGAGGCTGGCAGTGGATAAGAACCACCAGCTAAAAACCTGCCCAGGAACTGAGCTAAAGCCGCACTGTATTTAGCTATAGGTCTCCATGAACTCCAGATAAAATGAATCTGTTGGGATCCTCCTCTCTGTAGGAATAAGATGGAAGAAGTTTTCTGCAAAGTTCCCATGCATGTGTTCTCTTTGAGATTGACTTACCACTATTTCTCCAGGGACATGAGGTCATTTTTGCCGTGAAAAACACGTTGCTATTATTTGACAGTTCAGTGACCCTCCTGTGAACCAAGGTCACCATTCAATCAGGCAGGACACTATGATGGGTGCCACACTGACACCCAGCATACATCACATAGATGGTCAAATCTTGCTCATAATCATCGCCACCTAAAATGACCTCAGGAGAATCCAAAGAGAATTCCAGATCTAGCACCAAACACCCGACAGCTTCCCCAGTTCCACCAGCTGCAGTATGTACTCCTCACCCATAAGTCCAAAACCCAACCCACCCTCCAGGGCCCACATCCTTAACAGTTTCCCTTAAGGCCTTCCCAAGCATCAAAGACAAACTCATGGCTTAGTGTCTCAGGTGCCAAATGTGCATGTATGTACCTGTACATATCTGCAAGACATATACGCATATGGATTCTAACAGACTAGTGGCACATATGCACACATACTACAATGTTCACACACAAACTCACTGTATGTGAACTCTACAGCCTAATTTTTCAGTCATTCGTGGTTTGTCTGTACACACACAGGGTTAGCCCCCTGAGAACAGGATCCGGCTTCTCCATTCTCTCTCACACAGCAATAGAACATTTCCAAACTTCCAAACAGAAACAGAGATCACCTGGGACAGAGTCTGGGTGAGGTCCATTTGGGCCAGCATTCTGAACTGAGAGACATGAGATTTTCAGTTTTGGCTTCCATTTGGAGGCAGACGTCTTTTAGATCTTTGAGGGTTCC
Source organism: Phataginus tricuspis (assembly GCA_029783875.1). Lineage (NCBI taxonomy): Eukaryota > Metazoa > Chordata > Mammalia > Pholidota > Manidae > Phataginus > Phataginus tricuspis. Next base: position 201,805 of record JAQQAC010011331.1, on the reverse strand, counting down.
TGCCCAGCAGAGGAGAATGCCTCTTGACCCACTGCAGGAAGGGCCCCTGAGGCCACTGTGACCAGCCAGGCCCTCCAGAGCAGAGGCCTGTGCTGAGTCCCGGTGCTGGCTTCACAGGGCCTCAGAGGGGACTCTGCAGAGATGCAGAAACAAACCCCGGGGATGCATGTGTGCACACCACAGAATCAGAGTGCCTGAGAATGATGATCATATGTGCACACGTCCAAAGGAAACGCACCAGTGTTTTCAAAGTCATTCAAAAACAAGATACCGATTTTCTCCTTAAATAGTTTGCTCACTGGGTTTGTTAAGTGACTATCACAGAAGAAAAAATAATGAATATACCAACATTCTACAGGACCAACTACATCGTCACCCTCTTCCCCACCTCTGAAGGACTGAAGCCTTTAGTCTGCTTCCCTTCCCACTTCTCTTGCCGCGCTTCCCACTGGCAGCAGGGTCACAGACCCACTGCCACAGTGCCAAGGGTTCTCACAGCAGAGACCATCAGAACGCCTCAGCAGGACGGCATGGGAGGGCCGCTGACAAAGGAGTCCTGCCACAGGGGTGCGTGGGGCTGGGAGATGAGGGCAGCACCCAGCCGGCCTCTGCTCTGCTGAACAGCCAGCACCCGTGGGGACACTGCCCTCTCGGACTCGGCATCCTCACGCCTTCAACTACCCTACGGGTCCTTCCGGGCAAAAGAGCCCACCAGCCTAAGCCTGTGGGCCACTGTCTGCAAGGCTCCCGACATACTGTTACTGAAGGTGTCACGTAAGGGAACCAAGCAGAGGAAGTCACAATCTGCAGAACAACACAAAACAAAAAAGGAAACTGCAGTAAATTTACACCCATTTCTGATACCTGAGGAAAAGATCAAAATGAATTCTTGCGAACTGGAAACTACAAGCATTGCCACAGAAAAGAAATTATACTTTCCTCAAGTACAGTTCTGCTAATGGCCTGAGAAAATATCACTGGGGGAGAGAGGGTGTGGAGTTCCTGGTTGCCAGGGACCTAGTGAATGACCCCATTTCAAAAGTAAATATGGGAATGTATTCAATAAATTCTAGTAGAACCAAGCCACCTAAGTTTGCATTCAGAAATTAATCCCGTGCTGCTTTTAAATAACCTGTTAGAAGCTGATACACATTTCAGGGAGCTCTGAGGACATTTTAAACATCATCCTCATTTTGTGCAAGATTCCCTCGCCTAAGGGTACAAGGGCAGGATTTAGCAACTTAGTTTTAAAAAGCAGCCTGAACGTACTAGAGGCAGTGTCCTGCTCTGGATAGGAAGGTGAGGCCTGCAACTAGACAGAACAGGGGTCACGTGCCCTTGAGCAAGCGCTTCACATTCCCTAAGCCTTGGATTCCGAACACGTAAAGTCAGAATAGCAGCAGCAGCTTCATAAAGATGCTGTGCCATGAATTAACACGTGCTGATACCATGTGGGGACCATGGCGAGGACTCCAGTTATCATTGTCCTATCTCACTAACGTTATGACTCACCGACAGTCATTTGCATCTGTGGACCTTTTCCCCCCTCACATACAAAATGAAGGAAATTCTTTCTAACTTAAAATCCTTTGATTCTAAGTTCCTTTCTGTTCACCTGCTTAGGAGACTCATCACGGACAACAGAAACCAACTTGAACTTCCAGATTCTATCACAGCCTCTCAAACACCCGTGAAAATGAATGAAGAGAAGCAAGCACATAATACACATACAATGCTGCCAAACCACAAATTCTAAAGATGCCAGTCTGAATTAATGAAGTTGCAGGTTACTATAATCTCAGTAGGCATCATTTGCTGACACTTTATGCCAGGCACAGAGCTGTCTGAATTAAATGATTTCATCTGTTCTTTGTGACTCTATTTCAAGGTAGATGTTTAAAATCCTGTCTGAGGCTCAGAGAGGAAAAGCAACTGGCTTTTATCCCAGGAAAACAGCTCTCCAGTCTCAAGGCTAGGTAGGGTCTTCTCTATGCCACCTGCCTCAGCACCACTGAGTTCCAACAAGGAAGCCCACATTGCTTCCTACAGACACATCCTCGGAGAATGGGAATTGTTACACGGAGAAAAATTTGTGGTAGAAAATCCCCCATTTACAAAGCTTCTATTCATAGCTTTTTAAAAGCCAGTGATTTTAATTTATGTAGCAACAAGACATTTTAATTTCCCAGCACAGAAGAGGCTCTGCTATTAGGGTGCAGGAAAGCTGGAATAGCTCAGACTTCCCACAAACAAGGAGTCCCAGGTGGTTTTAAGGGCTCTCGCTCTTAAGAGAATGGAAGGGTAGGAATTTTATGTTTACAAAGTGCCTAAACAGGAAGAAGAGAGTAGTTCCCATGTCAAACTCCACCCCAGCTCCTCAAAAGGAAACAGGAGCAGCCTCTAATCCCCAGTAACCTTGGGATGGTCCACAGCAGACTTGTTTCTCTAGTGCAAACTTCTAGATCCACCCCCCAAGACTTCAAGCTCTTTCCAACTGAGGTCTTATGCTCAATACGGAAAAAGAGTCAAAAACATCTCACAATCACAGAGCACTTGGCAATTCACTTGCCTTTTTGCCTTTAATGCACATAGTTACTTTTCATTAGTGTTCCCGTGTGCTTAAGAATAAGCATGCTCCAGTTCTGGGAGTTGTATTTTATACATATCCACTAGATAAAGCTTTTATATCTTTACTGTTTTATTTATTGTTTGCCCATTTGATATATCAATTACTAGGAAAGGTGTGTTAAATTCTCCCACCATGCGAATGGATTTGTCAACTTCTGCCTTTGAAATCCAATCAATTAATTACCCTCTATATAAAAAGCTATATATTAAGGGCCAACAGTTTACTACACAGACTTGGGTGTGAGTCCCAACTCCATAACCTGCCCTAAGCCTCAGTTTTCTCATCCATAAAAACAAGACATACCTAAAGAATCATAAGAGGTTTCAGAGGATTAAGTAGGAAAGTACATGTAATGCACAGAGCATTGTGTCCCGCTCTCAAGATGCTCACTGCTAATAAAATCGTCTACCACTTACCTAAGGTCACACACCTATTGACTAGAATGGAAGTAGAGCTCTGACATTTTGTCAATCCAGCTGCAGGAGGGGGTGCAAGAGAAGGCAGATGCCTCCAAGGTGCTTATTCCAGGGCTTCTCCCATCTGGGAAGTACAGGGTAACACTGCCCCATCTACACCTCACTGAGTAACCTGCCAGCTGAACACACTACCTGCCCCATCTTAACTGCAACTGCCACTTCAGCTTGTGCTCTCTGGGATTTATTGCCCCTTGTGGCTGGCTTGAAGCCTCTGTTGAAACAGCTGCACAATGATACACTTTATAAACTTCTGGTTCTGAGAAACAATTGGCATATTTAAAGCAGCCAAGAGTTAGTATCTAAAGGGTAGATTTAGATAAATTTACCTAAATTTAGATATAGGTAGATAAAACTTTGAGGGCTTATCCCAGCCCTGGGATCCATGGAAGTGTGTGTGTGTGTGTGTGTGTGTGTGTGTCAGGTAGTGGGGGCAGTGGGGGAAGGGGGGCATGTGTATGTGAAAGCAATTTTAGGGCAGACCATTCATTTTGTTAGCAGCGTCCAAATCCCCTACAACATTCTCCCACATCCCAGCAGGTTGAGCGAATCTTTGTCAAAGTCAAAGTTAATTGCACATCAGAGGGAGAAGATGCAATTTTCTTCTCTGGCTTTTGAACTCTGAAACTGACACCTGGGAGTCATTCTGTCCTGAAAATGTCAGCTGCAGTAGAATACAACAAAAAAGGCAAAGTTAACTAGCAAGGAAACCTGCCAAACATTAGAACATTCTTAGAAAGCCTCAGGGGTTAACAGGTCACAGATTCACTTTAAAATTAAAATTAAAAATAAACACAAAATACTCACCCCTGCTGAAAAGCAACTCCTGCAAAAAGGTCCTCACCTCCAAGTTCATTGAAAACAGGTAACTGCAGAAAGCCCACGGGGTGTGCAGAAGGATGCTCAGACGGGCTGGGCTGCCCGGATCCAGCAAACACCTGCCCATGGAACTGGCTACGCAGCACTTTGGAAAGCCGATCCATGTCTCACTCATGAGAGCCTCTTAGGGAGACCAGCACAGCCTAAAACCTTATTCGGAAACCAATCCCTTGATGAAACATAGAAATCAACCAACTGTATAGTTTGTCAAACCCAGGAAGAAAATCCCCTTCTCTACCCCAGGATTTATTGACATAGTTTCTCTTATTTCGTGATACCTTTCCTCTAAAATAAAAGGCAGATGTCATCAGACAATCAGACAATCTTGCTTTCTTTAATCCTGGAGAATCTCAGCATTTGTCACAGAGCACTTGAGTTACAGCATGTCCATAAGGAGCCACACTGACCTGACTCCAGGGCCCCATGTCCCACAATGGCCGTTCCTTGCTCTGCTCAGAACCAGTGCACAGACATGAAGCGGCCACAGGACAGACAAGAGCGGGATGTGATCTACAGCACACCAAAAACTACTTAGGGTCATCTCTCCAATCCAGTGTGCAGTTTGTGCAACTTTAGCCCAGAATCCAAAGAACCTGACACACTTCCTCATCAATCTATGTGAGGGACAAAGCAAGGACAAAAAGGAGAGAAGGTAAGGACTTAAAGCAGAATCCTCCCTCCACCTTTCCCTGTGAGCCACCATGGCAAGTGTGTCTAATCTCACCCTCTGTCCTGGAAGGACAAAGTACGGAAGGAATTAAACATATACACTTCTATTTAAATTAGACAACTTCGTACAAGTTAAAATATCTCTGGCAAAACCTCCTAGAAAGAAAGAGCAAAAAGCAAGACAGAGAGATTACTTTATAAATCATTTTACCTCTCAGATTTTTTAAATCTTTCCAATTTTATTTTGTAGCTAACAAAGGTATAACATGCTAGTGAAACAAATTCAAACCTAATCCATGCCTATTCTGCACCTCCATCAAAATAACCCCAGTGATCAGTTTGCCAAACATTACTTCATGCGTTTTCCATGCACATGGCAATTGCCAATAACTGAACACCTGTATGCCGGGTACAATTCAGATTCAGCGGGTCACTGAGCTTATTCTTCACAACTTTCCCACGAGGCGGCTATTACCTAACGCACCTTATGGGCAAGGACACAAGCTCAGGGCGGCACCTATTTGCCCAAGTCCACAGCCCCAACCCTACAAGTAAGTACACTTTTCAAATAGCTAGATATACCCACTTTTAAATAAATTATTAATTGAATGATAGTGAACCTTTTAAATCTATACTTTGATGCTCTTTTTCCCACTTAACATATATAATCTTCTTTCCACTCACATGCTCAGTTCCTGACCTGTAGCTACAATTAATGTTTCAAAGAAAGAAGTTTATTGTTCTATTACCCACATAAGGGTAGGAATAAAATATATTCACAATTCTCTACCCCCATAAAGATGGAAGTTACCAGGTTTATCTTTTTTGCTACTTCAGGAAATTTGTGTGATGGTATGTATATGAACACTTGTGCACTGGTAACATTACTCAGCTCTTATGCCTTCTATAAACTTTCACAGGAAACTTTAGGTTCTTCCAAAAAATCAGAGAGATTGAATGTGCCATTTCTCTCCAAAAGGGACAATTTGTGAACACAACTTTGGGAAGCACACACTCTATCATGATAAATATTTCAGATCCCCAGCAAAAGATGGTATATATTCCTCAGTTCTTGGCTCAAACATTTTTCTCCTTTTTCAGGCACTAATTAAAAGACTTTTTAAGGCCATCCTGCCTACAGCAATCTACAGATTCAGTGGAATCCTTATCAAAATACCAAGAGCATTCTTCAACGAACTAGAACAAATAGTTCTAAAATTCATATAGAATCACAAAAGACCCCAAATAGCCAAAGCAATCCTGAGAAGGAAGAATAAAACAGGGGGAATACACTCCCTAACTTCAAGCTGTACTATAAAGCCACAGTAATCAAAACAATTTGGTACTGGCACAAGAACAGACCCATAGACCAGTGGAACAGAAAGCCCAGATATAAACCCAAGCATATATGGTCAGTTAATATATGCTAAAGGAGCCATGGATATACAATGGGGAAATGACAGCCTCTTCAAAAGCTGGTGTTGGAAAAACTGGACAGCTACATGTGAGAGAATGAAACTGGATTACTGTATAACCCTATACACAAAAGTAAACTCAAAATGGATCAAAGACCTACATGTAAGTCATGAAACCATAAAACTCTTAGAAGAAAACATAGGCAAAAATCTCTTGAATATAAACATGAGCAACTTTTCCTGAACACATCTCCTCAGACAAGGGAAACAAAAGCAAAAATGAACAAATGGGACTACGTCAAGGTAAAAAGTTTCTGTACAGCACAGGACACCATCAGCAGAACAAAAAGGCATCCTACAGTATGGGAGAATATATTTGTAAACAACATATCCGACAAGAGGTTAACATCTAAAATATATAAAGGATTCATATGTCTCAACACCCAAAAGGCAAATAACCCTATTAAAAAATGGGTAGAGGACATTGCTGGTGGGAATGCAAATTAGTTCAACCATTGTGGAAAGCAATATGGAGGTTCCTCAAAAAACTCAAAATAGAAATACCATTTGACCCAGGAATTCCACTCCTAGGAATTTACCCCAAGAATGCAGCAGCCCAGTTTGAGAAAGACAGATGCACCCCTATGTTTATTGCAGCACTATTTACAAGAGCCAAGATATGGGAGCAACCTAACTGTCCACCAGTAGATGAATGGATAAAGAAGAGGTGGTACATATACACAATGGAATACTATTCAGTCATGAAAAAGAAACAAATCCTCCCATTTGCAACAACATGGATGAAGCTACAAGGTATTATGCTCAATGAAATAAGTCTGGCAGAGAAAGACAAATATCAAATGATTTCCCTCATTTGTGGAATATAACAACGAAGCAAAACTGAAGGAACAAAACAGCAGCAGACTCACAGACTCCAAGAAGGGACTAGTAGTTACCAAAGGGGAGGGGTGTGGGAGGACAGGTGGGGAGGGAGGGAGAAGGGGATTGAGGGGTATTATGATTAGTTCACATGGTGTGGGGCAGGGGGGTCATGGGGAAGACATTGTAGCACAGAGAAGACAAGTAGTGACTCTGTCACATCTTATTACACTAAGCGATAGTGACTGCAATGGGGTATGGGGGGACTCAATAAGGGTGAATATAATAACTACATTGTTTTTCTTGTGAAACCTTCATAAGAGTGTATATCAATGATACTTAAAAAAAAATGAGAGATAACAGAGGGGAAGATGGAGGCGTGAGCAGGGTGGTGGAAATCTCCTCCCAAAACCATATATATTTGTAAAATACAACAAGTACAACTATTCCTAAAAGAGAGACCAGAAGATACAGTACAACAGCCAGGCTACAGCTACACCTGCAAGAAATCAGCATCTCACGAAGTGGGTAAGATACAAAGCTGCGACCCGGCGGGACCCGAGCGCTCCCCCACCCCAGCGCACTGGCGGGAGGGAAAGAATCAGAGCGGAGAGGGAGTGGAAGCACAGGACTGCTGAATAACCAGCCCTGGTGACCTGCACCGGGAGCACAGACACACATCGCATGGGGTACTGGAGATTAGAAAAATGGAAGGGCAGGATCCGAGATGGAGACTGTGAGCGAGTCCCCACAGCCGGCTCCCCTGGGACAAAAGAAAAGCGGGTGCTTTCTTAAAAGTCTTAAAGGGACAAGGGCCCAACAGTGGAACGAAATCGTCCCAGTGCACTCAACCCAGCAGGCTGGGAATCTTGAGGAACTTCAGGCCCCCTAACAGGCTGCTGGGTAAAGCAGCCCCAAAGCAACTCATGCGGATAAGCAGCCTGCCATTCTTCCCCTGGCCGGGGCACTGTGCACAGCTGTGGAACAGCAGGAGAGCGGCCCCACCCACAACAACCACACAGAATGTCCTCCCAGCAGGCATGCAGCTAACAGGGAAGGGCCCCGGAAGCCAGAGCAAGGGCCAAAAGGCACCAAGGGGTGCAGAATTCACCTGGAATGGCTGCAAACCCCCACAGTGCTCTAGGCTAGCTTGAGGGCGGCCCCGGCCATGGCAGTTTAGGGGATTATCCCAGAGACTGCCTCGCAGTGTGCGGCTAACTGGCATGGGCTGCGGAGAAGGGCAAGGAGAACAACAAGCAGGAAGGGACTTTGTTCTCTCAGCTGACACATGTGGCACCTTCCTGCGACCACATCTATCACCATGAAAAGACAGAAGAATATGGTCCAGTCAAGACTCACCCAGACAACCCCAGAGAGAGGGCCTGGTGGGATAGATTTAAACAATATTCCTGAAAAAGAATTCAGAATAAAAGTCTTAAACATGCTCATGGACCTACAGAGAAATATGCAAGAGCTAAGGGAGGAAGTCAGGAGACATATTACAGAAATGAAACAATCGATTGATGGGCTGAAGAGCAGACTGGATGAGGTGCAAGATACTGTTAATGGAATAGAAAGCAGAGAACAGGAGTACAGAGAAGTTGAGGCAGAGAGAGATAAAAGGATCTCTAGGAATGAAAGAATATTAAGAGAACTGTGTGACCAATCCAAATGGAACAATATTTGCATTATAGGAGTACCAGAAGAAGAAGAGAGAGAAAAAGGGATAGAAAGTGTCTTTGAAGACATAATTGAGGAGAACTTCCCCAAGCTGGGAAAGGAAATAGTCTCGCAGACTATGGAAGCCCACAGATCTCCCAACACAAGGGACCCAAGGAGGACAATACCAAGACATATAATAATTAAAATGTCAAAGATCAAAGACAAGGACAGAGTGTTAAAGGCAGCAGAGAGAGAAAAAAGATCACCTACAGAGGAAAACCCATCAGGCTAACATCAGACTTCTCAACAGAAACCTTACAGGCCAGAAGAGAATGGCATGATATATTTAATGCAATGAAATACAAGGGTCTTGAACCAAGAATACTGTATACAGCATGATTATCATTTAAATTTGAGGGAGGGATTAAACAATTCCCAGACAAATGGAAGTTGAGGGAATTTGCCTCCCACAAACCACCTCTACAGTATATCTTAAAAGGAATGCTCTAGATGGAAGCACTTCTAAGGCTAAAAAGATGTCACCAGAGAAAATAAAATCATCAAAAAAAGCAGACCATCCAAATACCATATAAAGGCAAAAAAAAAAACTCAACTATCCACAAAAACAGTCAAAAGAACGCAAAAGAATACAGAATAAAACACCTAATGTATAAAGTAGAGAAGGAAGAATAAGAAGGGAGAGAAATAAAGAATCATCAGATTGTGTATATAATAGGTTAACAAGAGAGTTAAGTTAGACTGTTAGATAGTAAAGAAGCTACCCTTGAACTTTTGGTAACCACAAATCTAAAAGGTAACAATGGCAATAAGTACATATCTATCAATAATCACCCTAAATGTAAATGGACTGAATGCACCAATCAAAAGACACAGAGTAACAGAAAGGATAAAAAAGCAAGACCCATCTATATGCTGCTTACAAGACACTCACCTCAAACCCAAAGATATACACAGACTAAAAGTGAAGGGATGGAAAAAGATATTTCATGCAAACAAGGAGAAAAAAGCAGGTGTTGCAGTACTTGTATCAGACAAAATAGACTTCAAAACGAAGAAAGTAGCAAGAGGTAAAGAAGGACATTACATAATGATAAAGGGGTCAGTCCAACAAGAGGATATAACCATTATAAATATATATGCACCCAATATGGGAGTGCTGGCATATGTGAAACAAATACTAACAGAATTAGAGGAAATAGACAGCAATGCATTCATTTTAGGTGACTTCAACACACCACTCACTCCAAAGGACAGATCAACCAGACAGAGAATAAGTAAAGACACAGAAGCACTGAACAACACACTAGAACAGATGGACCTAACAGACATCTACAGAACTCTACACCCAAAAGCAACAGGATACACATTCTTCTCAAGTGCACATGGAACATTTTCCAGAATAGACCACATACTAAGCCACAAAAAGAACCTCAGTTAACTTAAAAAATATTAAAATTCTACCAACCAACTTCTCAGATCACAAAGGTATAAAACTAGAAATAAACTGTACAAAGAAAACAAAAGGCTCACAAATACATGGAGACTTAACAACATTCTCCTATATATCAATGGATAAATGACCAAATTAAAACAGAGATCAAACAATATATGGAAACAAACGACAACAGAACAAAGCCCGAACTTCTGTGGGACGCAGCAAAGGCAGTTCTAATAGGAAAGTATATTGCAATCCAGGCCTATTTAAAGAAGGAAGAACAATCCCAAATGAATAGTCTAAAGTCACAATTATTGAAATTGGAAAAAGAAGAACAAATGAGGCCTGAAGTCAACAGAAGGAGGGACATAATAAAAATTAGAGAAGAAATAAATAAAATTGAGAAGAATAAAACAATAGAAAAAATCAATGAAACCAAGAGCTGGTTCTTTGAAAAACTAAACAAAATAGATAAACCCCTAGCCAGACTCATTAAGAGAAAAAGAGAATCTACACACATAAACAGAATCAGAAATGAGAAAGGAAAAATCACGATGGACCCCACAGAAATACAAAGAATTATTAGAGAATACTATGAAAATCTATATGCTAACAAGCTGGAAAACATAGAAGAAATGGACAACTTCTTAGAAAAACATAACCTTCCAAGACTGACCAAGGAAGAAACAGAAAACTTAAACAGACCAATTACCAGCACAAAATTGAATTGGTAATCAGAAAACTACCCAAGAACAAAACTCCCAGACCAGATGGATTCACCACTGAATTTTATCAGACACATAGAGAAGAAATAATATCCATTCTCCTTAAAGTTTTCCAAAAAATAGAAGAGGAGGGAATACTTCCAAACTCTTTCTATGAAGCCAGCATCACTCTAATACAAAAACCAGGCAAAGACCCCACCAAAAAAGAAAATTACAGACCAATATGCCCTGATGAACATAGATGCAAAAACACTCAACAAAATATTAGCAAACCGAATTCAAAAATACATCAAGAGGATCATACACCATGATCAAGTGGGATTCATCTCAGGGATGCAAGGATGGCACAATGTTTGAAAAAATCCATCAACATCATCCACCACATCAACAAAAAGAAGAACAAAAACCACATGATCATCTCCATAGATGCTGAAAAAGCATTTGACAAAATTCAACATCCATTCACGATAAAAACTCTCAACAAAATGGGTATAGATGGCAAGTACCTCAGCATAATAAAGCCCATATATGACAAACCCACAGCCAACATCATAGTTAACAGCGAGAAGCTGAAAGCTTTTCATCTAAGATCGGGAACAAGACAGGGATGCCCACTCTCTCCACTGTTATTCAAAATAGTACTGGAGGTCCTAGCCACGGCAATCAGACAAAACAAAGAAACCCAAGGCATCCAGATTGGTAAAGAAGAAGATAAATTGGCACTATTTGCAGAAGACATGATACTGTACATAAATAACCCTAAAGATTCCACTCCAAAAGTACTAGAACTAATATCTGAATTCAGCAAAGTTGCAGGATACAAAATCAATACACAGAAATCTGTTGCTTTCCTATACAATAATGACGAGCTAACAGAAAGAGAAATCAGGAAAACAATTCCATTCACAATTGCATCAAAAAGAATAAAATACCTAGGAATAAACCTAACAAAGGAAGTGAAAGACCTATACCCTGAAAACTACAAGACACTCATAAGAGAAATTAAAGAGGACACTAACTATGGAAATTCATCCCATGCTCTTGGCTAGGAAGAATAAGTATGGTCAAAATGGCTGTACTACCGAAAGCAATCTACAGATTCAATGCAATCCCTATCAAAACACCAACAGCATTCTTCAATGAACTGGAACAAATAATTCTAAAATTCATATGGAACCACAAAAGACCCCGAATAGCCAAAGCAATCCTGAAAAGCAAGAATAAAACAGGGGGAATTACGCTCCCAGACTTCAAGCTCTAATACAAAGCCACAGTAATCAAGACAATTTGGTACTGGCACAAGAAATGTCCCCCAGACCAGTGGAACAGAATAGAGTCCAGACATTAACCCAAATTAACAGTCAATTAATATATGATAAAGGAGCCATGGATATACAGTGGGGAAATGACAGCCTCTTCAACAGCTGATGTTGGAAAAACTGGACAGCTACATGTGAGAGAATGAAACTGGATTACTGTCTAACCCATACACAAAGGTAAACTCAAAATGGATCAAAGACCTGAATGTAAGTCATGAAGCCTTAAAACTCTTAGAAAAAAACATAGGCAAAAATCTCTTGGACATAAACATGAGCAAGTTCTTCATGAACATATCTCCCCAGGCAAGGGAAACAAAAGCAAAAATGAACAAGTGGGACTATATCAAGCTGAAAAGCTTGTGTACAGCAAAGGACACCATCAGTAGAACAAAAAGACATCCTACAGTATGGGAGAATATATTCATAAATGATGTATCTGATAAGGGGTTGACATTCAAAATATATAAAGAAATCACCCACCTTAACAAACAAAAAGCAAATAATCCAATTAAGAAATGGGCAGAGGACATGAATAGACACTTCTCTAAAGAAGAAATTCAGATGGCCAACAGGCACATGAAAAGATGCTCCACATCGCTAATCATCAGAGAAATGCAAATAAAAACCACAATGAGATATCACCTCACACCATAAGGATGGCCAACATCCAAAACACAAACAACAACAAATGTTGGCGAGGATGTGGAGAAAAGGGAACCCTCCTACACTGCTGGTGGGAATGCAAATTAATTCAACCATTGTGGAAAGCAGTATGGAGGTTCCTCAAAAAACTTAAAATAGAAATACCATTTGACCCAGGAATCCCACTCCTAGGAATTTACCCTAAGAATGCAGCAGCCCAGTTTGAAAAAGACATATGCACCCCTATGTTTATCACAGGACTATTTACAATAGCCAAAAAATGGAAGCAACCTAAGTGTCCATCAGTAGATGAATGGATAAAGAAGATGTGGTACATATACACAATGGAATGTTATTCAGCCATAACGAGAAAACAAATCCTACCATTTGCAACAACATGCATGGAGCTAGAGGGTATTATGCTCAGTGAAGTAAGCCAAGCGGAAAAAGACAAGTATCAAATGATTTCACTCATATGTAGAGTATAAGAACAAAGAAAAAAACAAACTGAAGGAACAAAACAGCAGCAGACTCACAGAAACCAAGAACGGACTAACAGTTACCAAAGGAAAGGGACTGGGGAGGATGGGTGGGAAAGGAGGGACAAGGGGGAACAAGGGGCATTACGATTAGCAGACATAATGTGGGGAGTGAGGGGAAGGGAAGGGTTGTACAACTCAGAGAAGACAAGTAGTGATTCTATAGCATCTCACTACGCTGATGGACAGTGACTGTAACGGGGTATGAGGGCGGTACTTGATGATGTGGGGAGTCTAGTAACCATAATGTTGCACATGTAATTGTAGATTAATGATACCAAAATAAAAAAATAAAGAAAGAAAGAAAGAAATGAAAGCCATACAAAGCAATTAATCATGTAGCTTTTCTATATCTAATGTTGCATTTGATTAAACCAGAAAGTTTCAACTGAAAAAAAAAAGACTTAAGAACTTCAGGAACACTTTCTTAGAAATGCAATTTCATGTTCACATAATACACTCCGTTCTAGAGACCATGCTTCATTGAGAATAATGTAGCTTAATTTTGTAGGCTTTAGCCATCAAACAGAAATTAGCTGCCACCATTTTACCCTGTGCCACTGAGGAAGCCCACTTTCCCTTTTTCCATCACTTTTGCTTTCTGGCCTGATTCTAGCGGTTGGCATACCCCATGCATCAGTCAGCCTGTGAAGGTAGGAGAATGCTGGCGTCACCAATTCCCAATGCTCTATTTTGCAGAGAGGCAGAACGTCCAAGGTTAAGCTTATTTAATACGCTCTCATCATCTCCTGCTAATGATTTAAACTGAGAAGGCACAGGAAGCAAACGCCCTCAGTGTCTCAGTCATGAGCCACCAGGGGAGCAGCTTGGAATATGGGTGTGAGTGGTAACAGAAAAACCAACCCGGCCCAGGCTAAGACTTCTTTGACTTGGTTTCTATTAGTATTTATAAGATATTTGCCAAAATAATGAGAAATACTTCACGCCCCCACCCATGGGTGCCGGGTCAGCCAACCCCAACTGTTGGGGTGATAGCTCCTTTTTATTTAACAAGCACTACTAGGAGGAAAGCCTTGGTCTTGGCCTAACAGCCCCAGCTCTGTGGTCAATACTGTGGGCTCTGAAGCCTGCAGACCAAGCTCACCCACTCTGCCACTTACAGCTGTATGACCTTGGCCAAGTTGCTTAATCACTTATTGCTTCAGTTTCTTTACCTGCAAAAGGGGAACAATAGCAATAACTACCTCTCAAAATTGTTATGAAGCTTATGCAAGTCAATACTTCTAACGATGTTTAGAACTTCATGTGGCACATCTAAGTGCCCAACAAATCTTAAATATTGTCTATTCTTTGAGCATTATACTTCTATCCCACACTAAGAAGGCCACACCGAGAGTTAGTGGCTTTCCACTGTGTACCACACTTGGGCATGTTCTATCCCATTTAGTCCTCAGAACATTCTGATGAGGCAGATAGGAATTTAATGTTCAGTTGAAGAACCTGAGGCTCAGGCAAGTCCCAAATCTTACCCATCAGATGCCACTCACCTGAAATCTGGCCCCTAGTCTCCTTGTCTTCAAAAGCTGTGCTCCTCCTACCTGCCCAAGCCCTGGGCTCCTTCCTGCCTTAGGCATCACTGAAAAGAAGGCTAGGCCTGCTCTGAGCGTTTTATGTAACTCACTCACATAGCAACCTTCTAGATAGGGAAAATCATTATTCCCACTTTTCAGATGAGAAAACTAAGGCTTAATCATCCAAGTACTATGTGCAGGGATGTCGAGTAGGAGAGCCAGGACAACAGTAGAGAGTCTCTCTTTGTGTCATTAACACAAGAGGGATGGAAGGCAGAAACACTTGTTCAACAGGCCCAACAAACCCTCATGACTTCAAGTCAGTATGTCCCACAGAAGAGTTAATGTGTCTCACTAATTCTTTACAGCAACATTAGGAGAATGTTTCACTGTTTACAAAATTAGAATATGGGTAGAGTCTCCAATCTCTAAGGCAAAGTCATTCTTGCTAAGAAAATAAATAGGCACAAAATTAAAATGATAGAGTGGTGAATAATTACTCAGATTCATTACAAAACAGCGGTCACCAGCTCCTTTTCCTCGAGTGCCCTACGGAAGCAGGGGGGAAACAAGCACAGCCCCCAACAGACTGAAAAAGGAAGGCGGGTACCCTTTTGCTTAGGTATGTTTGTTTCTATAAAGATTTAACAGGAATTTTTCAAACAAAAACATGAAACCTCCCATTTTATTCCAAATAGAACAAATACTTCAAACTTTACTGTGATTTCTATTTACAGCAGTTTGGGAGACAAAAAAAGGGAAAAAAAAGGAACAGGACAAATGGAGAGGGGTTAGCCTTTGCAGCAACAAAGCTGGACAGACACCAACGAGAAGAGGAAAGCCACAGGCCCAGAAAGCAGGAGCACTGAAGGTGCCTCACGTGAGGCGGGAGGGCCCGTGTGCCCCAAGTCACTACCATACCCTCCCGCCATCTTTGGCTGCAGGCATGTCCACCTCCACTGCATCTGATCAGCTCACTTGTCCCCAGTCACTGATGTCCAGTGAAACAGTACCAGGGAGGAGCTGCCCACCTGGTAAATGGGAGGGAGCGGTTCCGCCCACTCTTCAGTCTCTAGCATCGCAGAGCAATACCATCACTTAATGCTCCCAGTGACACCCACAATCCTCCTCTATATCCAAAGGCCTTATCAGTAAGACTCAAGACCAAGTTTATCAAAATACAATTCTTCCTATTTGTCATGCAGTTGCTTACCTCCCCTCCTACCTGAAATCTCACACAAGCAGCCCTCCCTCCCCACCAAAAAACCTTTCTGCTATGGAACTAATGCCAGGCACAGTTAGTAAGAATGATTACAAAGCACAGGCAATGAGCAGTGATAGGGCTGATGTCCTGGCCACCAGAGCTTCTGCCTAATGACAACTAGCCAGGCAGAGGCAGAAGCATATGAAGGACAGGCCCTCGGCCAAGGGAAGAAACAAAGCGGAGGCAGGAGGGGAAACGGAGGCTGTGGCAGCCTGTCTAGAAGCAAGCATGCACCCAGAGTTGAAATCAAAGGACCTGAGATGATTTTAGGTCAGGGAGAACTCCATACAAGGAATGCAGTCCCTCATCTTACAGACAGATTTTGTCTTATTTGTAAGTCAAAACAAATCTCAAGTGAAATTTAAAATTCTTCAGGCAGAACAGCCCAACTCCTAACTAGATGTCAAAGTAATGTAATTAGGACCAAAATAAGCCTATAGCCTACATAAAAACACTGAGAACATAAGCCAAGGAGGGCAGGATGCTGTGTGTCATTTGCCAAGAGGGCAGAACAGAAAATCACATATTACTTTGGACCTAATTTAAGAGCTCTTACTGCCCAAAACCAGTAATAAATTGTGAGGACACCGAGCCCTCTTTCAATACTGCCTTACCCTCAGCCAAAGATTCAAGACAAGCTGCAACACGCACAGCAGAAAAAGACCTGGGTTCTACCTAGACGAGCCACTCTCCAAACCCACATCTCCAACTGTCAAAAAGAGATGGTTGCATTGGGCTGATCTCAAGGTGGAGTCGAATTCTCAAATATCTTCAGGTTTGGGATTCCCTGCGCAACTGCTGGCAACCTCTGGCTCGCAGCCATGTCACACCGGAGCTCCCCTTGCCCTCTCAGGATCTAGCCAGATCGGGGATTTGCGAGCACGGGTTTCAGTAAGGCACAAGTGTAGCTTCTATGAGGCAAGACCAGCACACAAAGAGAAGGCAAAGAATGGCGACACCAGGAATGTCAAGTATGTTCCATTTGATTTATTTCTATGTTAGGATCTAGCCACTGCTAAAAAGAATTCACAGGAGACTGATAGAAAAACACAAACAAATGTGTATACAGTGTAGTTTAAATGAAGATAAAATGAAAACTAGAAACCATATGAGTGTTTTCTCTCCAGCACTGACCACTTCGCCAAACTGATCACTGTCGACAAAGATAAGCGTCAGGATAACTTCTACTTAAGTGACGATCCTGCAGACATCTCTTTCTTAAGTGAGATTATTCATCAGAAAGTTTACTGAACTCAACAAATAATAGGATCCTAGTTTTCTCCGAAAGAAAAGGGGAAAGAACTTATATTCGTGTGCACAGCTGGACTTGGACACAAGACCACAAGTCACCGGCTCTCAGGCACAGGCACAGTCTGGGAGCTGCATTATATTCCGTTGACAGAAAAGGGATAAATTATAGTATATTACCATAATGGTTTACTCTACAGCAATAAAGATCAACAAACTTGTGTTGCTAACAAGGACATGGATGAATCTCACACACAATGCTGAGCAATACCAGCAAATGACGAACAATAAATTCCCTTTTTGCAGGGGTTAAAGTCATATTGGTGGAGGACAGGGAGTGGCTGGGGACAGCCATCTACCGTGCAGATTAACACAGAAAATCACAAAAATCAGAGAGATAGAAATGACAAATTTCTTAAATCTCTAGCTCAGCAGCTTATTTGACAGATGTGGACACAGAGGTGGGTGGGCAGTTCAAAGACACACATGCGCTTACACGCCAGCTCTGTACCTTTGCAATATATTCCGCAGAACGTTCTAAACTTGCATTCCTGCTCTCCTTGGTGTGAGGTGTATAAGAAAAACGCATCTTGCTTCTCCCATTTGTTAATCATGCACCCCAACAGGATAAAGATAGAAGCTGACTTAACTCTTCTCAGTAGCTATGCCAATTATTCAGTGACACTGTCTGTTGAATACTCACTTAAGGGCTGCTGAGAGATTAAATGCAACTTACAACTCTCTAAGTCTTTAACACTTCAATTATAATCATAACCTGACAAAATTAATTTCCATACACCAAACTGACTGATACAATTTCTGTCTTCTTCCCTCTGTCAAATATCAATGCCCATAAACTGCTAAAATGTCTTCAATGGTACTTGAAGGTCAAATTATGTTCACATGCTAATGACTACTCTGTATTAATTACCACTGTTAATTAAGCAGCTTTATCGGCCTTATACAAGTTATGAAAACCCTTGGACAGAAAATAGCCACACTGATATTTTGTTCCAAACATATCATACATACTTTTACAGAGAGACCACCAGGAAGTTTTCTCAAAGGTATCACACATTTGACCTTTTTAACAGAATTATCTTTCACTGACATGATAGAGAAAGTTTATGGTTATTTTCTTTCATAATACTATGGGCACAATCAATTAAAACCTCATTCAGTCTCTACAAAAGTTTTTCTCTCAAAAAGAAGACAGCCTCTAGGAAATTATTGAAAAGAACTGAGAAAAACTTAAAGATGTGTGCATATTAGGCTAGTAGCCTCCAAGGGATTCTGAACAGGGGGAATAGGGCAAGTCACTGTGTGTGCTGGGCACAAAGAACGAGCAACAATGTGCAAAGATACGTCCTCCGAATTACAGCAAAGGTAATAATGGTGTTTCTGCCTACTTCCTAACAGGGAATCATCTTCCTCTCTTGCTTGGGGATGGAGGACAGTTAACCTGTAAGAGATCTGGAACAATCTCTGCCTCCAGTCAAGACAGAAATCAGTGAAACAGAGCCAGAGTCATAGCCCCAGCAGTCTGCACTACAGGCTTTTATGCCACTTTAATCTGTAGCTATGAAATACCATAAAGGCTCTGGGAGGGTTTGCAATGCAACCAATAGTTAATGAGCAACAATTTCACATGGAGTTTTTCTAGACCCTATTTGGATTGAGGACTGGGGAAAGAACTGGCATTTACCGTGTGCTTCCCCTGTGCCAGACACTGCTGGGCCCCTCTGTCACAGCTCCTTCCTTTCTCACAATCATCCCGCAGGGCAATAGGGAGGGGTCATTTCACAGACTGGGTAACTAGAATGTCAAATGATTTGCCCAAGAGCACAAAGCTCAGGGTCAAGAAAGGGAAGTAAACCCAAGTCTACACCACTATCGGATGCACCCCCTGGCCACACTGACCCCAGGCTACATGACCCCTCTTCCCGAAAGATGAAAAAAAAACAGAATTTACAACAGAGCAGGGAGCTGTGAGACAAAGCAAAAGGACGTAAGCACTGTGGTGAGACCACATGTCACAAGGGCTCTGGCAAGCAAGACAGAGCCTCCCAGCTGACGGACTGGAAGCCAGGGGACCAAAAAAGGCTCTCAGAGGAAGAATCGCTGAAACTGGGCTTTGGGGATCAAGGTAGGTATCTATGCCTAGTGACAGGTGGACAAGCACAGCAATAAAATGGAAAATCTGGCAAAGGCACAGGGCCTGCTGAGAAGAGAAGGGTCCTTCATCCAGACTACACTGGGTGCGGTGCAGGAGAGAAGGCAAGGATTGGACTTAGGTCATCCTTGCCAGGAGGTTACAGATGGCCAGCTGGGTTTATAGGCCCTCCATTTGGGAATGAATAATCTTAGAGAATGTCTTAGTCTATTGGAGCTGCTATAACAAAAATGCCATAGACTGAATGACTTATGAACAAGGAAATTTCTCTCTCAGAGTTCTAGAGGCTGGGAAGTCGCCATGAACAGCTGTCTTCTTGCTGTGTCCTCACATGGTGGAAGGTGGAGAGCTCTCTGGGCCTCTAAAACAGGGTGCTAAGCCCACTCATGAGGGCTCCACCCTCAGGAGCCAATCAACTCACAGACCCCCACCTCCAAATACCATCACGCTGGGGTGTAGGATTCAATATATGAATTCTGGGGCAACACAACATTCAGTCCATAACAGCAGGCATTAAAGTATGGGCTGAAAGGGGAACATTTAAGAAAGGCTTGAGTGTTCAATTTTTCAGGCTGAGTGAATGGAAAACAGATGTTATCGATCCAGATAGAATGGAATTGTAGGTCTGCAAATATCCATACGGGGCATTCTGACTCAAATCAGCAGTGTAGTGTAGAGGATTTTGGTGGGATGCTGTCTCCTTCCAAGAAACAGAGATATTGTGGATAAATCACATATAAACAAATATCCTCTAATTTTGTTAATTTACCTTAATGTGAGTAAATCCAAGAATTGTCAATAGTTGGCCTACCAAGCTAATATAATCAAAGACCTTCAAAAGCCACCCATCAGAAGAAAATATAAATTCTGAAAGGGAAAAATGTCTCTGAGCAATTACTATTTATATTTATTAAGTATTCCAGTAAATATCTTGACAGAGAGGACACAATGGCCATTTTAGTTATGAAAAGCCTCTACAACAATCGGTGTTTCTGTGACTCTGACGGGGTCTTTTTAGCAAGAGTTACTATGCTACTTAGGACCAATACATAATCAAGAATAAAGAAAAAGTTAAACATTAAAAATAAAACAGATTTTTTTTCAATCAAGAGAGGCCCAGAAATGTCTCCTCAAAGAGAAGTGACAGAACAAAATCAGTGAGAGGGGCTTAGAAATGATGCTCCTTCAATGAAATGTAGGGATTTCACCATTAAAACACTAAAATTTCCCACCACAACAGACCCAAGCAACACAGAGATATCAAGGAGCTGTATGCGTGTGCGACGTGGCAAACGCATCAAGAAGTCATCTGAACTGCAGTAACCTCAGCCTCTTCAGCCTCTTGTTCAGACCTCTTGTTCTGGCGGTCAACAGAGGGGATTCCCGCAAGCAGCGGCCAGGGCCAAGGCACTACAAGGTGTCCCGGCCTCCTACAGGGAGGTGCAAAACCAGCCAGGTCAGTGCTGGTTTATGATGGTAGCTTCTCAGAAAGACACCCAAAAGAGACCATCTAAAGACCTATTTTTGTTTTAACTGAAGACAGGAAATCTACAAAAATGGGGTTACTCATTCTACCCTGGCTGAAAAGAGTGGTTTCAACCCAAATAGCCTCCCCCTAAATTAGATGTATTAATTTCTAGAAATCCCATAATGGTAAATCAATGAACCTAGGGTTAATTTTTAACCTTCAGGGGTGAACTCCACAAAGTGCAGCTACATTCTCCCACAAAATATCCTCTGTCAGGGGTAGAAAGAACTCTGCTTCTCACATGGGCGGCACGGCAAGGAGGGGAGCTGTGGGATCAATGTGGCATCTCTCCAGGGCAAGTCTATCCTCCTCAAACATTTGGGGAGAAATATATTTTTACATGAGATCAAATGTATTATGGGATGGAATATGAAATCCAAGTATTAATAAGAAAAAAATAGGATTCAAAATTTTCACAAGCCTCCAACGGGCAGTTTGAAGCTAGGCCCAACTCTTCTGGGAGTGGATGTTGGATTTTTACGGAAAAGTATAGGATAATTCCTATATTCTCATTAGCCTTTTTTGAACTTAGAAACATTCCTATCATGAAAAACAGACTAACGACTCCTCAGATGCCCATATTTTTCACCACATTCACGTCACTGATGCCAAGTGCCGAGAGTAGCTGCTGCATGCCCTAATCACCCGCGATGTGACCTGGACACAGCACAACCACAGGGAGTGGTCAGTGGCTGGAGGTCACTCCAAAGTGAAGACAGGAGGGAGAGTGAAGAGAAGACTTACCGCAGAGCCTCGCGGTCAGCAGGGTATAAACAGCACAAAATAAGTAACAACCACACTCACGTTGCAGAAAAGTGTTGTCACACTCCTTTAGGAATGTAGATACAGAGTACATGGAGCAAAGAAGCCAAGGGACAATCTATGCATTTTACCTTTTATACTTTATCCCAAATGTGCTTATTAGGAAAAGCACTTTGTACCCTGTATTTTCTGGAGGTTGTCTTCTTTCACACCCTTAAAACACACCCTATTAATAATCAGAGTTGTTCCAAGGGCCTGCAGGCACCCAGAGGGAAGACATAGGGCACTGCAGGCACTCACAGTCAACTCTGCAGCTGTAAGTCACCCATCACAACCCACTCTGAGGCAGGCAGAAGACCACCAGGCACAGATTCCTGGAGAAAAGAGAAGAGGCTTTGTGTGGGGCCTCAAGTTACAATAATTGTAACTGACAAATTAAATGACATTCCAAGTCCTAGGTCCAGCTCAGAGAAGCAGTGTGTCTTACTAGGTGTCAGGCAAGATCCACACATTACCCATATATCATCATCATACCCATTTCTATAGCATCTCATTACCTAAATTACCTCAACTCTCACACAAGGTAAGCATTAGTATGTCCCCATTTTACAGATTAAGAAACTGAACCTCAGAGAGACTAAATGACCGGCTCAAAGACACAGAGCTACTGAGCAGCATGCAAGGTGCCCTGACCCTGAAGCCCAGTACCCAACCCCGAGTCATCCCACCATGGTGCCAACCCTTCTGAACCCACTGCCCTGGTCTGTCTGGTGGGTCACCCGTGCCGACCCCAAGGGGCTGGCAGCACCTGTTATGAGCAGGGACAGGGAATTGGGCTATTTGGGAGCCTGGGACAGCTTACCAGCTCATTTTGGAAAGTCCTTAACTAAAGCTGCCAATGACAACACCAAAGACAGTGAGAAAATACAGACTGTTGGGAGGATTCCAATCTTAAAACCTTTCCTATGGACTTACAAAATTCCCATGACTTACAAAAATAAGATTTTTAAACACAGAGTTAATTTGAAATGAATGTCCCTATCTAAATCCCAGACTTAGTGTTTCCTTTTCTGATTTGGGAAATAATGGGATGTGCACACTGAATCCAGAGTCACAGGGTTCTATCTCTCTCTTCCAAGGGAGCCCGAATATTAAGAGGTGGAATAGAGGGAGGGAGCTCCAGGCAGGGAGGTGGAAGTGGCCCAGCAAGCCAGTCTCCCCACCCCCACCCCACGTCAGCGGTCCTGCAGTTAGTTACATGAGGCCTGTGGACAGCCAAGACCCGACAAGCACCCACCCTGCCAGCCCCTTTCCTCCCTGGCTAGGTGAGGTCAGGGAGGACCCCGAGGGCCAGATGGAACCAGTCTAAGCAGAGCATGAGCATTCCAGGCAAAACGAGCCAAGGATACAAGTGGAGATGTGCGGCCAACACCAGACTGTGTCAGGAGTGGAATGCACAGATGGGAACCAGATTTATTGTGGCCATTATTTCACAATGTATACAAATTTCAAATCAGTGCATTGTACATCTGAAATATAATGTTGTGTCAATTATACCTTAAAAAAAACCTATTTGGCCACACAGGCAAAAAGACCAGGTCACTTTTAAGGGCTAGAAGACCATATTAATAATACCAGGTGTTTTGATGGCAACATGTGCCAAAAAAAAAAAAAGTGCAACTTGTAATTGTGAAAGAAAAGAAAATGTAAACAGGAATGTTATGTATAATCTAACAGATCTCCAAATATAAAGGTCACAGAACAACCTTTATGCTCATACAGAAACTCAGGGAACCAGAATGTGATTACAGAAACTTTGAGAAAGGACTAGAAGGGTATTCTGAATACATTTTTAGAATTCAGACAAAGAGAGACATAATAGTGATTGAAGAATATGTAAGTGATTCATGTTCTGACAATATGGATCTGACAGAATTATTTTAAAATGCAAGGGGTTGGGAAGGAAAGAGAATATATGGAAAGTTGAATAAATGCACTCATTGCTTTAGACAGGGGTTGATAAACTAGGCCTTGGGACAAATCCAGTTTGCCACCTTTTTAAGCAAAACTTTATTGGAACTCAGCCATGTTAATTTGTTCATACATTATCTAGACTTCCATGCTACAAATGCAGATTTAAACAAGTATGATAGATAGCACGGCCTATAGTGGCTAAAATATTTTCAGTGTGGTAGACCTTTTAAGAAAAGGAGAAATCCCAATGTTAAGTCATCTTTTGGATTCCACATTCTATTAGAAGACCCCTTGAAAATTTGCTGAGTCAAACAGATTTGCGATGCCAACTGGATTTGCATTTGATTATTACCACAAGGTGGATTTCTATAAGGTAAGTACCAGAAAGAGAGCACAGTCAATGGCCTAACATGTAGCAAATGCTGTTATTCATGTTTGGCTAAACAAGGAGGCTCTACAATTGACCCTCTGAGGTATTAGTATACAAGGGCCATTTTCTTCAAAAAAAAAAAAAAAAAGGAAATTCTTACAGAAAAGAAGCAATTTTTTTTCTAGCTAACATTCTTCACTACATGGGTTTTGAATATATTCTCCTAGTTATGTTTGCTTATTCCTTTTTCCTTTTTTCCTTTTTTTTAATTAAGGCATCATTGCTATACAATCACATGAGCAACACTGTGGTTACTAGATTCCCCCCATCATCAAGTCCCCATCACATACCCCAATACAGTCACTGTCACTCAGTGTAGTAAGATGCCACAGTCACTACTTGTCTTCTCTGTGTTATACTGCCTTCCCCGTGTCCCCCCTACATTATGTGTGCTAATCGTAAGGCCCCTTAATCCCCTTATCCCTCCCTTCCCACCCATCCTCCCCAGTCCCTTTCCCTTTGGTAACTATTAGTCCGTTCTTGGGTTCTGTGAGTCTGCTGCTGTTTTGTTCCTTCAGTTTTTTTTTCTTTGTTCTTATACTCCACATATGAGTGAAATCATTTGATACTTGTCTTTTTCCACTTGTCTTATTTCACTGAGCATAATACCCTCTAGCTCCATCCTTGTTGCAAATGTCTGGATTTGTTTTCTTCTTATGGCTGAATAATATTCCATTGTGTATATGTACCACCTCTTCTTTATCCATTCATCTACTGATGGACCCTTAGGTTGCTTCCATTTCTTGGCTATTGTAAATAGTGCTGCGATAAAAATAGGGGTGCATCTGTCTTTTTGAAACTGGGCTGCTGCATTCTTAGGGTAAATTCCTAGGAGTGGGATTCCTGGGTCAAATAGTATTTTTATTTTGAGTTTTTTGAGGAACCTCTATACTGCTTTCCACAATGGTTGAATGAATTTACATTCCCACCAGCAGTGTAGGAGGGTTCCCCTTTCTCTACATCCTTACCAGCATGTGGTGTTGTTTGTCTTTTGGATGGTGGCCATCCTTGCTGGTGTGAGGTGGTATCTCATTGTGCTTTTAATTTGCATTTCTCTGATGATTAGCAATGTGGAGCATTTTTTCATGTGCCTGTTGGCCATCTGAACTTCTTCTTTGGAGAAGTATCTGTTCAGATCCTCTGCCTAGTTTTTAATTGGATTATTTGCTTTTTTTGTTTGTTGAGGTGCATGAGCTCTTTATATATTTGGATGTCAACCCCTTATCGGATATGTCATTTATGAATATATTCTCCCATACTGTAGGATGCCTTTTTGTTCTACTGATGGTGTCCTTTGTTGTACAGAAGCTTTTAGTTTGATATAGTCCCACTTGTTCATTTTTGCTTTTGTTTCCCTTGCCCATGGAGATATGTTAATGAAAAAGTTGCTCATGTTTACATTCAAGAGAGTTTTGCTATGTTTTCTTCTAAGAGTTTTATGGTTTCATGATTTACATTCAGGTCTTTGATCCATGTCTAGTTTACTTTTGTGTATGGAGTTAGACAGTAATCCAGTTTCATTCTCTTACATGGGGCTGTCAGTTTTGCCAACACTAGCTGTTGAAGAGGCTGTCATTTCCCCATTGTATATCCATGGCTCCTTTATCATATATTAATTGACCATATATGCTTGGGTTAATATCTGGACTCTCTAGTCTGTTCCACTGGTCTATGGGTCTGTTCTTGTGCCAGTACCAAATTGTCTTGATTACTGGGGCTTTGTATTAGAGCTTGAAGTTGGGTAGCATAATCTCCCCAGCTTTACCCTTCCTTTTCAGGATTGCTTTGGCTATTTGGGATCTTTTGTGGTTCCATATGAATTTTAGAACTATTTGTTCCAGTTTGTTGAAGAATGTTGTTGGTATTTTGATAAGGGATTGCATTCAATCTGTAGGTTGCTTTAGGCAGGATGGCCATTTTGACTATATTAATTCTTCCTAGCCAAGAGCATGGGATTTTATTAGTGTCCTCTTTAATTTCTCTCAAGAGTGGCTTGTAGTTTTCAGGGTATAGGTCTTTCACTTCCTTTGTTAGGTTTATTCCTACATATTTTACTCTTTTTGATGAAATTGTGAAGGGAATTGTTTTACTGATTTCTCTTTCTGCTAGTTCATCATTAGTGTATAGGAAAGCAACAGATTTCTGTGTATTAATTTTGTATCCTGCAACTTTGCTGAATTCAGATATTAGTTCTAGTAGTTTTGGAGTGGATTCCTTAGAGTTTTTTATGTACAATATCATGTTATCTGCAAAGAATGACAGTTTAACTTCTTCCTTACCAATCTGGATGTCTTTTATTTCTTTGTGTTGTCTGACTTCCCTGGCTAGGACCTCCAGTACTATGTTGAATAAAAGTGGGGAGAGTGGGCATCCTTGTGTTCCCAATTTTAAAGGAAAAGCTTTCAGCTTCTTGCTGTTAAGTATGATGTTGGCTGTGGGTTTGTCATATATAGCCTTTATTATGTTGAGGTACTTGCCCTCTATACCCATTTTATTGAAAGTTTTTATCATGAATGGATGTTGAATTTTGTCAAATGCTTTTTTGGCATCTATGGAGATGATCATGCGATTTTTGTCCTTCTTTTGAAAAGCCGCTATTTTTATGGAGATTCTGACTCACTCTAAAGCCATCATTGTCAGCATAAGCACTATGGGCTGACTGGAAGTATAGAGGAATGGTTAAATTCAGAGATCCTAGAGCTAGACTTCCTTTGTTCAAATCCTGGCTCTACCTCTGAGTACTTATGATCTAAGCAAGTTACTTAAACTATCTGTAGTTTTTTTTAATCTATAAATAAAGATAAGAACACACCTAACCTATACACTTGTTAGGCTAAATAGAATTGCAAAATAAAACGCTGAGATTAAAGTTGGTTTATAGAAAATCCATCCACAAATTCACTTTTCCTGCCATATGTATGTGCAAGAGCACTAAGAATAGTGATTAGAAATAACAGATTATTGTATTCACTGAAGGAAAGGATTATCAATGGCTATATACAGACTTTCACTGATCTAAAAAGTATTACTACAGAAAATAATCTAAACAGGAAAACATAAGCCTAAAATAATTTTGCAGTAAAAAATTTATGCTGAAATTTTGGACTCATATTTTTAAGGAGATTTTAAGATAGTAACCTAAGTTATAAAAACTTTATCATTCAAATTTATTTTTTAATAAATTTTAATCTCCCTAAATTCCACCTTAGTACCAATTTGTTCACTCTATTTCAAATTGCCCACACTTAAAAAAATTTTTTTTTGCTTCAACGATCATCTTAGGGCTTAAATATTCATTCATCTAGAAGGACCTATATTTAAATCTACCATCATGATCAAATGGTGTATTCATTCACCTCTACCACACTTACCAATTAAGGCTCAGAGTCACTGTGGAGAATTTACTTTTAGAGATTCCATTAAGTGAAAGTATGTATAAAAACACAGGAAAGCCAAAAGTCTACAGCCCCTCAAAAAAGGCCTTGAAATTTTACCAAGGGTAACAAGTGAACATTCTGCATATCAAAAATAAAGTAGTATAAAGACTACTTCATAAAAAATGATGAATCTGGTTCTCAGGTATGATAGATATGGGATTTGACTCATTATTTTAGAGAAACACCTTATATATCTTGCCTAGAAGACAAAGGGCGAATCTGTGCACAAAACAGCTTGTTGAAGACATCTGGGCTTCTCCTGCCTTGTGCTGTCTATATCCTTGGCAAGACAACTCAATTGCTTACTAAGCATGCCACATTTTATTATGCTTCAATTACACAGTTCCTCTGATCAACCATGTTAGCATTTTATTACCACACAATTAATTTGCAGCAGTTAACTCAAGCTCATGGGCATTTGTGCTTTAGCTACAGAAATCAAACAGCTGACCTAAAGCCCACCCTGTATTCCAGCACCCCAAACCCCCTGCCCCCACCCCTTTCCCCTGTCTCTCAGGCATCTGCCTGGGTTATAATTATGAACATCCACAGGACACCAATTCTTCTTAAGTCTTAGCCCTAGCTGCTGAAAGGAGGGCCAGCCTCCGGGTAGTGCAAACACCCCTACTTGACGGGGACTTGGTAATAGGAGGACAAGGCAAGCATGAAATGGGACTTTGAACTATTTGAGTTGTTTCCAAACTTTGGTATTCTACAGCAGAACGTCCCCACCCCTTCCCAAACTGGGCCGATGAGCAGCTATTTTCAATGCCCTCTCTTTAGAAAACCATTTCAAACCTTTATTAAGAACAGCCATTTTAAAACCTAAAATGTAGAAACGATAGTGTCTTTCAATAAAAGGCAATTCTTTGAATACGTTTTTGTTAATATAAAATAGCTGTGCTTTTTTGTCCTGTTGACTTTTAGACTAACTGATGGATCAGTTCTTTGGGAAACACTGGATTAAACGGTTTTTATGGGCCCCATTAACCCTAAAGTCACTCAAATACATCCCAGCAAGTGTCTGTAAGTTAAAAAAAGAAGTGAAGATGTTTAATTATTTGTCATCACTAAATATAAAAAATAACTTGTAGTTCATTCATTTCACATATGCTAAAATGACAAGTGTATACACAAGCCAAAAGAAAGAAAAATTGGAGCAGGGGGCTTAAGAGGAAGTATTCTGCTTTCCTGGTTTAATTTCTAGGAAGATTAATATCCTGTCTGAACACCATCTACTCACATATGACTTCAAAAGATGTTTTTTGGCTCTACAATAGAAGTAAAATCAGCTATTTTAACTTGGGGCTCTGGAGTGTAACTCTCAAGTTGTATAGTTATTTATAACTACAGAGCAAGGCCTACTTCTGCCAAATCAAAGCATGTAAGACCTCAGGGAAAGGTCACAAGACAATGTCACTTGTTTCAAACATGCTGCCCATTTGAGACTCCCAGCCTTCACCAAGCTTTCATATTAATAATGTTCCAGACACAAACTAACAGGTCTGCTGGCAGGAGGTTCTCATCTTACCCAAGTTCAAAACGTGCCTAGGAATTCAGAATGTTAGTCTGAATAGTTGGATTCCCGTTGGATGTGTGTAGTATGATCCATGTGATTATCCCATGTAGCTATGAATTAATCAGCTCAGTAAGTATTTGCTGAACGTTTCCTACTTCCAAGGCACTATTAGAGGGTCTCCTCCTTCTCCTCTGCCCATACCCAAAAAAGGTATGACATGACCCAGCTTCCCCAGGTTAGCGCACGCCCTTCCGCCAGCTGCCACGCTCTCAGAACTCAGAACCTGAAACATACACAAATGAGTCCAGAGGACAGAGAAGTCCCTCCCTCTTGGGGCTGTCACCGTTGGCTGAACTGGAGCTGAATGTTTGAAGAGACAAAGTGAGCAGAGTACCCGGAAGCCTTTACTCCCAAATGCAGATTCCACTAGGGTGGGGTCTTTGTGAGTGTTGTCCGAAATGGTTTTCCCCGCATCGAGAGTAATGCGGATCAAAAAGTAAGTGCTCTCTAGATAGCTGTTTGATAATAAGAAATGAATAATGATCCTAGATCTGCCATGGACTGAGCCATCATGTCATTAGCTGGAAGGTGTTCAGTGACCTTTGGTTTAACCTAAGGGGCAAGTCCAGGCTACCCAATGTGACAGGACTCACCCTCCCACAGAGGCAGGCGAGGCCCGCCGGCTCTAAGTCACAGAGTGGGTTCGGAGAGGACTTCTTTTGCCCTTGTTCACTTATCAGGCATGAATTCTCTGATTTGCTCCCTCCTTTTGTCACAAAGCAACCCTAACCCAGCGCGTGGAAGACAAACTGATGGGAAGTTTCACCTAACATCTCACATTTGTACGTAAAAACAGACAGCCAACATTGTAGCCGTGGAAGTCCAGGAAGTGTTCTAGCCTGGGGCTACCAGATCAATCACAGAGTTCAGTGATGACTCGCCCACGAGCCATGCCCATCCGCAGTCCCCAGTTAAGGGCAGGCGGGCTCCAGGGGGCAGAACCCAGGACAGAACTGCTGGAAAAACACTGGCTAAACAGAACAATCCCTTGGTTATTAACATGATGCTATAGGATTGTTTAAATGTCAGGATTTCTAAGTACATTTTAAAATAAGTTGTTCAAATGAAAGTAAACCAGATTTGAGACACCTTTTCCTGAACATCATGCATAAACTAAAGTGAGATTCACTTGCAAAATAAGAGGACAAGTGGGAGAAACAACATATATCCTCCAAAGGTATGACCAAAAAACATGGCTTTTTGGTTTTCTTTTGTTGTTATTACCCAACGAAAAGGACAGTGTTAACAATAGTCTAGAAGAAAAAAAAAGCCCCCACTTCTTCCTCTGCTGCCCTCTCAGCATTTAGGAAACTTCTTCCCTCAAGCTGATGACAATAACAGCCTCAATGAACTATCAGAATTTGTACATTAAGTCTATGATCTACCTGAAATTTTTTATAAGTTATAACATAATGATCAAGGCTCTCTTACATACGGGTCCCCAGATGTTCTAGCATCCCTTGCTGAGAAGCACATCCATTTTCCATTCAATTACTTTGCCCCTTTGATGAAAACCTGTTGACCATGTATGTGTGGGTCTATTTCTGGACTCTTTAGACTGTTCCATGCATCTAGTACTTCTATCCTTAGACCAATGCCACACAGTCTTGATTTCTGTCACTTTAGAGTAAATATTAAAATCAGGTTATGTAAGCTTTTTTTCCCCCAAAAAATTGTAATGGCTACTCTGAGTCCTTTACATTTCCTTGTAAATTTTAGACTCAGTCTGAGACAGGGACCCTGGGCTTAGACAGAGTAGGGTGAGGGCCCCCAGAAAAAGCAAAGCAAGATAATCCATTGTGAGATTTGCTTTGGATGCTGGGGGGCCCAGCTTGTTTTTCTGACTTTACCTAGGTGCTGCTTTTCTTTCCTGAGCCCTCAACAAATGCTTTGCAGCCTGGGCAATGTAGCAAGAAAGCCCAAAACAACATAGTAAAAACAGGAAGGATGCCATCTTGAAAATTAGATTGCATTTTAAACCCTGATTTGTTAAAAAGTAAGTTTCTTAACATACTCTTTAGCAAACAGACCATAACTGAGCCCACCTTGGGAGCAAAGCAGGCGGTCTTGAGTGATACGCTCCCAGACCAGGAAGCTGCTATCCTGGGAGGAAATCAGAGCAGTAAATTTCTTGTAAATAACCAGGAAGATTAATAAGAAACTTAGTGTTTCTTCGAAGGTAAACATTTTGGGACCACTTATCAGTTGTACATCCCTAGCCCTTTGTCTCTCAACTGCCTATAAAACCCCTAGACATGGCACCACCCCGGGGCTCTCTTGTCCCCTCCTGGTGTGAGCCAGGAGCTCTGTACTCTCACTTTATCTCTAAATAAAAGTCTTTGCCTTGTTCTCCTACCTTGAGGGTTTGTGAAGTTCATTCTTTGACTCCGCGAACAAGAACGCCAGCATCAAGTCCATTGATGTCTTAAGATTTTTTTAAATACCCTTCTGAGATTTTGTTGAGATTGCATTGAACCTGTAAGTCAATTTGGGGAGAGGCTATCTTAACCATGTTAAGCCTTCCAATTCATATACATGGTACCTGTCTCCATTTATTTGATGGACCTTTCAAAGTTAATAATAAAATATAGAGCTACTACCTTGTGTGCCAAGAAAGGAAGAACAGTTCAAAAACAAAACAACTGACCGCAAATTAATTTACAACTGTACACAGCTCATTGTACATGAGCATTATGTGCAATGGATTCTCCCAATCGATAAGTAAAGGCTGAAACATGCACAGATCAAGAAACGGGCAGATGTGGAACTCAAATCCAGGCACTCTCTTCCCCAATTCAGATCCTGTGGTTGTTGATACTGCACAACTTGTTGAAAACTAAGAAGTAAAGGGAGGTTGTCAAGAGAGGGAGCACAGTAGGGAAGTGGGGTGATCCCCACTACGGAACAATCACCTGCAGAAACTAAGTCTTTTTTTTTTTTCAGACAAGCTCACAGGGTAGAGGAGGAGAAGCAACCAATAAAAGGAGACAAAAATACAGAGTAAGGAAAAACCCTTCCAGAAAGGACTGGAGAAGACCCAGGAGAGGAAGCAGGGCAGAGCATCCACAGAGCACAGCCGAGTAGATGCATGGCCACCAAGACGGCTGGGAACTTCCAAGAAGGGAAAGGGTAAGGAGGAGGGCAGGCAATGTAATCTCCTTTTCACTTCACAGAAAGAAAAATCACTTGCCTCAGGAGCTTTAAAAGACAGTGACAGTGAATGAATCTACTTACATTTGGGTTAAGTAGAGAAATCAGTGCTAAAAGTTTCAGTAAGTGGAGGATTCCAGTGCAGTGTAGAACAAATTCAAACCATACCAAGATATGTGGTAAGTCCTTGTTGATCCCAGGAATCTGTGGACTAGACCCACAGATATTGGAACTGCATACACAGGAATTTAGGGTCAGTTCTGAGGAGGGTCAGCCTGCCTGTTTGACTTTGTATTCTCTTCTCTATATTTTTCTACATCTCACAGATTACCTACAGGGAACACTTCAATTCTGAAAAAAATAAATAACTCTTAAAAAGAAAATCAAGGAAGGTTGTTAACTCTGCTGTAGCAGAGCTCAGAAACTGGCCACATAAACCCAGGCAGTATGGCTCAGAGTGGCCGGGCCATGGGGTATGAAGCACTTGGCCTGGGAAGAGTGTGGTAGCTAATAAAGTAGTATTTAAAAACAAAGCAAACAGAGCAAAAAGCAAAACCTTCCAGGCTTCACAAAACTGTTTTCCTGAAACCCATCTCTGGGCTCTAGGACGCTAAACATGAAAGTTGTTACTAAATATCTAAGAGTAAGGACGGGACGCAGAGGCGGCATGAGAACACAAACCTCAGACCCTCATCACTCAGCCTTTATATTTCACGCTGACTTGCATTTTTTCCGAGTGGCAGTTCTCACAGCCTGCTTGTGTGTTCATGTTTCCAAATTCCATCGGAATTGGATCCAGAATCTGTCAAACCTGCGTCCAGAGCCACAGATGACATTCCTCTCTCTTCTCCTCCAGCTGCGCCAGAAGCCAAACAACAGATGATACAACACGAGTCTTTATGGATCAGTAGAGTTGCGGTAACCCATTTCTGAAACAAGAGCAATTGATTCCTTTCTGAAATTTAAAATTCCTTTTCTGATATATATGGGTTTAAGAAGAGCCCACATATCACCAGGCCCAGTCCTTCTGCCACTGAGCCCAATGCCCAGAACCTAGAATGACTTGTCCAAGGTCAAGCACCAGTTGGTAGCACAGGCTTGCCATCCTGGCCAACTCCCTAACCCACTGCTTTTCCCATTATGTAACACAGACAGCTTTCCTCCTCAGAAACTTCAAAACCTAAAAACTAAATTCATATCCTTTCAAGAGAAAGTAAGCAATTCAAGTTTTGTTTTTAGCAGCTCCATATTTTGAAGGCATTTAAGAAAAGCTGTCAAATTTAGCAGATTGAAGCTACAATGCTTTTTCCTCAAAAAACAGGGCTTGTTTTGTTTTAAAAGGGAAGAAGGAAAGTCACAGCCTTGTGAAGGAGAATAGGCCCTCAAGTTCTATAAAGCTTCATTTAGCTGAGAAAAGTTGCGGCAACACCTTCCAATTTATGCCTTAAACCAGCATATTCTTGAAGGCAGAGACACCTGTCACTGGGCCTCCCAGTGGGCCCATAATAGGCAGAGGACACATAGAGCAATAAAGATCACAAAGCCGTGCCACATGCCATGCTCTGTGTCCATCCCATGACCCTACTGGGCCCAGACTATGCTTAAATGGCGTTCAGCTAGTGTCCTAGTACTTGACTCTCTATGGAAAGGATGCTCATTCATTTGTTCCCTACCTTGGAAATAATCATCTCAAAAATCAATAATAAGGCTTATGAGATTCTTCAAAATAGATCTTTAAAAATTAAAAATATGAGCTTGGTCAGTCTTCATTGGGTATAGCATAAAATCATTTACTACTTTAAAATCTTGCATGCTATAACTATATCCAATTAAAAAAAAACATTTCCTAAGTTGCACTCACATCATGTAGAAGGATCCCTCTAATTGTGTCTTTTCCTTCCCAAGGATACCTTGCAGTTACTTTTGCAATTCAGATACCTACACTGCAGCAGGTGACCTTACAATCAGAATGATGAAAACTTCTAACCAAGTTTTCCCAGGGCAGTTTGAGCACAAGCTTCATTTTTGGAAGAGCCAGACTACTAAGGGTGGTATCCAGAAACAACCACGGGAAGGTGGCCTCTTCAGCGCAAGCCTAACGGGGACAGAACTGATGGAATTCTCAATGGCCAGCCACAGAGGTCACCCCAGCCCTCCCCTTGGCCTCAACTGAAGGCTTGTTTGGCAAACCCAGGCCAAGAGAGATACATGGGGCCTGCTCAGGAGAAAGGGGACAGAAAGGACTTGGATAGCCCTGAGTATGCCAATAGATGCCCCAACCCATTTCCTTTGGCCAAATGGAAGCAAGGAATACAGACTAAAGTTCCTCATTTTCTTACACAGTGTTACCTGACCCAATCTCTTTCAGCCTTTTGAAAAATGTCATCTGTCTTGGGCTCACTGGGATGGTCTATGACATGCCCCATAGCACGTTGTACCTTTAAGCAAAATATTTCTAAGCTCCAAACTTCCACAAAGTGCCTTTTTCAGTGGCACTATTAGTAACAGAAATGTTCTGGCAGACTGAAAGTCCCCACAAGTCACCAAACTCTGACCATCAAAACTGTGTTGACTACGGGCTGTGGCAGGGCCTGCACAGTCAGAGAAGATGGCCAAGAGTGGCCTGCGAGAATGGTCTTTAAACAAAGCTATCTTTCTTCTCTGTATCCTTAACTGCTCAAGAAGAGTATGCATATTAAACAGCAGGGAAAATTTACTCAATTGAGGCAAAAATTCCTTTCCCCTCAAGAAGGAATTTTACATTGATTGCACTCAACTGCAAGTGAGTACTGATGGGGCCTCAGATTGCCGAGCAGCTATTCCAGGACTTACTCAGACATTTCTAAGGGCATTTTGTTTAATGAAGTCTTTTTCCCCTCGTGTTGTGGATTTACCTGCTGTGAGCCTGTCTCTGTTTAGGCACCACTAGTCCAAAGGCAAGTCAATTTGGACATTCATTCCTCTGACTCACTGGAATTGTCATTTTGAAAGAATCTGAGGAAAGAATGTTTAAGAAATGGGACGTTTTGGCAGACTACATTGAATTGCTTGGTACTTTTGCATCACCTTTTTCTGAATTTCAAAATACATTTTTTTAAAGGAAGCCTGATGTGAAGTCATACCCAGACTATTCCTCTATTCAATATTTTGTAATAAAAAAATAATAACAACATCCCAGGAAGCAAAAAGATCAGACTGCAAATATAAATGGAGACCAGGAAAAAAAAATGACATCAAGTTATTTCTGGAATTTTCCATCACATCATCATGGCATGTCTGTAATTCTGTTTTAATAGGTAATGTGGTAGCAAAGATCAAATCCTCTTAGTCTTTTACTGGTCATTTAACCATCAATGACTTCAGACTCCACTACCTTCCACCAAGAGATCTCTCCTCTATTTAGCAATAACACTTTCAATACAGCTCTCTTCAGAGTATATCAATTCTTTAATAGTTCTGCCAAATTTCTTTTAACTATTTTTCGTGGCCTCCACATAGTCTCCCACCCTTCCTAAAATACTGTTTTGGTGACTAGTTAACATTTCTTTATTCATAAAAAGAACTAAACTTTAAGAAAAAACAATCTTTCTAGTAAGCAAATATTATGAAAAGCATCTCACCAGGTATTGGAGGTCATCTGACACCTGGATGCACGCTTGTGATGGCCACTCAGGTGCAGGACACACTTGTGGCAGCCCCAGCTCTCCAAGACACAGCCACCAACCCAGACAGATGAAGAGATTGCCCGGCAGCCAACACTTTAGAATCGAAGCCAGTCCCTCTCGCCTGAACTCACAATTTTTGGTCCTTGCATGTGCCTGATTCCAACACACTTGCCAAGTGGCCTCTTGCCAGAGAGTAAGTAACCACTAAGAAGGCAAGAGGGGACGGGCAAGTGTACTGGGGAGGAGGGCCTGACCACAAGGGCACTTCAGCACTAAACTGCATAGGAGGTTTGGAGCCATGCACAAAAGGAACAAATAGTTCTGTTCAAACCACTTAGCACCCCACAGTTACATAAAATGACAGTGATTCTGAACTACCATGAAAAATGCTGTGCTAGCACACTCTTTGAAACACAAGAAATATCCAGACAGATTTCCAAAGTGGTTTAAGGAAAATTGGTTTAGGAGCTTTTAGCCCAAGAACCTGCTATCTGGGACGTTCACTAAATATGAACTTTCAAGTTCACCGCAATGCATCTGGATAACTGGATAAAGGTGTTTTTGAGATAGTTTTGTGGTTTCACCATATAGTACATCATAGTCGTTTTACTTGCTATCACTGCTTCACATGGTCCCAGCTCCCTGGAAAGCCAAAGATGCCTTTTGATCACCTCAACCACGCAGGGCTTACCTACAGGTTTCTAAGAATAAAAATAGCCTAGGAGCCTTTTAATGACCTCAAGACACAGTCTTACCATAATCCCACAGACGGGGTCAGTGGGTCATGCTATCTGCTGCTCCACTGCTCTGAAGAAATGCAAACAAAGTCATAAACCTGCACAAGGGACATTTAGAAAAGCAATTTCAGTTTAGACAGAAAAAAAACCCAGCATTTAAAAACCATCTAATTCTTTCTTACATTTTTTTAAAGGTATACAAACCTAAACTTCAAATTCTCAATTAAGACATGAAGTTTGGGACTTTCCTTAGTTTTCAAACAGCAAACAAAGACCCTCAGCGCTCAGGCATAGCATTTGAGGGGTCAGATGGCTGTGCAATACAAAAAGTACCCACAACCCCAGCACCAAGAAAAGAACTTAGGCACAGGAATGTTCCTTTTCCTACAATTTTCAATGATAAATATACCTTCTCAACTATGAACTGCTTCAAGTTATATTAAGCTGACTGTGGAGTCTCTCAGCATAAAACCATCCTCAAGAAAAAAAATCACAAGGCTCTTGTTCTCCCTGAGGGACCCGTAGCTAGTTGGGTTCTGGGTGGCTGTGACTTAAGGATGGAACTCTGAGGAATAATTTTCAAAATCACCAACCAAAGATACTGCTGGACCTGGACTTCTTCCCATCTAAGGGAAGCAGGAGCCCTGCATCCGTAAGAGGACACGTTCCAGAGGAGCTGAGAAAAACACCAATAAGCATACAAGTCCCCCAGAGATATCCTACATTAAAGGTCCATCCACTTAGCCTAATTTTGTTTCACCTCCAGAGATTTAAACTTCTTGGTCAAGCACTGTAGATGTTTTGGGAAGGGAGCCATGGAGAAAACACAAGTGCCCTACTTGCACACTCAGAGACACACTGGGAGCCCTCAGTCGTGGTGCTGTTCACTCATTCATTCTCCAGCGAGCATTTATTGAACCTCTGCCGTGTATCTGGTCTGCCCTAGACGCAGGAGGCAGCGATGAGTAAAATAAGGGCCTCATTCTCATGGATGTCAGAAACGTAAACAAAAATTCCAACACACCGTGGCGAATGCAGTAACAGTCCCATGTGTAGGGGAAAATCATGACCCCAAGAGGGGGTGAGTTGTTTCCACCTGGGGCGGAGAGCCAGCACCGGAGGCTGCTTCACCGCACGCAGAACAGAGGCGGGGATAATCAAGACGCAGAGCACAGAGAACCCTCCCTGTTTGGCTACAGAGCCTAGTTTACAGACTAGGTGTATTTAACTGAACCAGTGTGTGTGTGCTGGACAACAGAAGGCAAAGGAACTGATTTGTAAAATAAATTATTCACCTATTATTTTTTAAAAATTGATCTAAGCAAATTACAGCCCAATCCTTAGGAGGGAAGGCATTGGTGAACTAAATACATAAATGTATAGAGTCAATATTCCGTTTCCAGGAAGACTCACGCACTAGTCCTACTGCATACCCATATGGGTGGGAGGGGGGCTTCTCAAAGCATAATGTGCACACAAACCCCCTGTGGACTTTGTCAAGCAGGAGGCTCTGACGCAGCTGCACCCGTGACCCACCCTCTGAGCCGTGAGCCGAGGGCCAGCGGCGCTCAATCCTAACCATCCTAGTCACACACGGGGCCCTTTAACAACAGGAATTCCAGTCCTCATCTGAAATCTAGTGAGCCAGAATCTTAGGAGATGGGGTCCCTGTCATTTCTTTTTAAGCTGTACAGGTAGGTGGTTGTGTGGGTACAGCCAGGCCTGTGAACCATAGCCAAGTAGCCATTCAGAGAAATACCTCACCCCAGAGAATGGGTCAGTTCTCTCTGTAGACGGATAAAACAGCATTTGGAAGACATCTGTGGGGAGGGTCAGGAAGAGGCTACCCAGCTAAGCTAAGCTGCCGAGACTGGTCATCTCACCCCTGGTGTGATGTCTATAATGACAGCGTCCATGGACAACATCTGTAGTAGATCCCGTCTTGACCCTTTCCATCCACTATAATGGCTTCCCAAAGCCAGTGCTTAGATCATTATCATAATCTGTTTAGCTTCATAAAACACACAGAGGTAAAGAAGGGTTTTTTTGGCCTAAAAATGATAAAGGGTCATCCATGATGAAAGACTGGAAAAAAGCCAAAAGGCAAACATGCAATTAACCAGCCCAATGCCTCCAGGTACCCATTTTGAAAGGCTCCCCTGCCCCAACCCCCTTGCTGCAAAGTACAATTTTGTTAATAAAAGGGATCAAATGGAATGTGGTCCTTCAGGGCTTTCACACACAAAACAGCTTCTGGTAAATGAAGGAAAATAGTTTCCCCTCTCCAGGAACATAGGTGGTAGAGCTGGGCCCATCTGAAATACCATCATTTCAAATTTCTCTACATCCACTTTCCATTTTACAAGGCACTTCAGATTCTGTTCTGTGTAATCAGACTCTTGCTCCCTGTTTCTACCATCTCATTAAAAGTTGGACACTCTGACCCCACCTGCTCTCCCTTGCTTATCCTGGTCTTAGGTAGCAGAGGGCGGAAAAATTTTTTAACAGGGAGTTCTCACTGCACTCCTAGACTTAGGAATGCCATTCCACAAGAGGATCTCTTAAGACTGATTTCACAAGTGTTGCAGGCAGGGTCAACGGGCAGGGTCATGCTCTGCTCCTCTTTGGTAAGTGCTCTGGGGAGGAAGACCCAAAGCTTTCTCAATTACATGTGTATCGCTCAAAAAAAAAAAAGCAGCTTATATAATTCCTCCCATGTGCCCCAGTGTTTCACGCTCATCTCTCTGTTCTTGGATCCTAGCAGGGTAATTGTATAAAGAAATGAATGACCAGATGAATGAGTGGATGGAACAGGATGGACAAGATCCTTCCTCCAGGAGCTGAGTTTTCTAGCTCAGAGACTGAGAAGGCATCACACGGTGCGATTTCAAGTGCAGGGAAAGAAATTCAGGCTCAGAGGCCTCGAGCCGCACAGCAAGGAGGCGGTAAAGCCGACGCTGGGGCTCCCGCTTTCCGATTCCACATCAGTGCGCTCTCCTTTACCCCGCGTGGCCTCTGGGTGATAGATGTGAGCAGCTCAGCAGACAGAGGGAGGACTACGTTGGGGGTGAGGTGACTGTGCAAGGTGGCAAGAGGGGGCAGCATGTGAGCCGGGCCGGGGGGGGGAGCTGAGCTGACCGGCTTAGGGGCCCCACATCTCAGTGTCTCCACGGCATCTGCCTGGACCTCCCTCAGCACTTACCAGTACTGAATATGCTTTGGGGGTGCGGGTACCGAGCAATGTCTTTTTTTCTTCTTCCTCTTAAAAACAAAAATCTTCACCCTTATTACCTGGGGCAGGGAAGGAAAGAACAAAAGCCTAAGATACACAAGAATATGCACAGAGTCTTTTTCAACTAAAAGAGTTTAGTGTTGGGGGGCAAGTCACAAGTTACTGATAATTTTATCATATCTGTGGAAACATGACTCTTAAAATGGAGAATCATCCAGAAAATCCCCCATGGGGCCTGAACCTCTGCCATGAAATGAATTTTCCTTCTTAAGGGAATAAAGGTTAACAAAGTCCAGCCCTTTTTCTAAATAAGGTCACAGAGGCCTTTCTCAGTCAGATATCTGCTCTTAGAATTAACATGTAGAAATCCCCTGCTTGAATGGACATCTCCCTAATCTACTTCCAGAGCGCCTTGTGCTTTTGTTTAAAACTTCCAAAACCCTGCCAGCTGAGGTCCAGCCGTCAGTAGAGATTGTAATTAAATTTTACCCAAGACCTATGACCTCGGCCCTGGGGAAAGCCGGCCCCCAGCAGAGACTAGGGCCAGGG
Source organism: Phataginus tricuspis (assembly GCA_029783875.1). NCBI lineage: Eukaryota > Metazoa > Chordata > Mammalia > Pholidota > Manidae > Phataginus > Phataginus tricuspis. Next base: position 161,258 of record JAQQAC010011331.1, on the reverse strand, counting down.
CGTGCCCTGGGCTGTGCTCACCCACACTCAAAGAGGGAACACGGCAGCTCAGGGGTCTCAGGACTTCCGACACCTGAAGGTGCAAAAGCTCTGGGACCCAAGAGCAGGTGAGCCCTATCGGCCGGCCTCTTGTCCTTTGGCCTCGTGCCATTTGTCTTCTTGGGAGTAACGGGATTCCACTACCCCCAGAGGAGGGGCTGCATCCCTAACTTAGGAAGATCTAAAACAACCTTCTTCACCAGCACCCTCCTCCCTTCTTTCAGACAAGGAGGTTCAGTGTTGTTTACTTACATTACACTTAGCCCACCCTGTGTTAGACACGCCTGTTATGTGCAAGAGGAAAAGAGGCCGTGACTGTGTAAATCTGGGGACTTTTTGTAAGGCAAGCTTAGAACAGATCCACCCCTGAAAAAAACCTGCTCAAACCCATCCTATACTCATAAAAAAAATCACAGTGAGGGAGGGCGCAGGAGAGGGAGGAGGTTGGGCAGAATAATTTATTGCCTGGTTATTATGAGGGAGGCAGAGTGCTGGGTGCTTTACCTGCATCATCTTGCTCAACGCCCTCCTCACAACAATCTTAAGAGGTGGGGGGGTCACCAGCATTTTACAAGAGAGGAAACTGAAGCTCAAGGGCTCTGTAACTGGCTGGCGCTCACAAAAGCATTAGATGGTAAAGGCAAGATTTGAATCCAGGCCCTTAAGACAACAGTTGGGGAGTGTGGCTCTGCTGTTTTTGATATAATTTAAGATTCTCAGATGAGAGTTCAGTTTGCTGAGCTACCAGAGCAGCAGCTGGCCAACAGCTGTTCAGGGACCAGACTTCCCAGATCATGATTTATGCTCATTATCTGATTCTACAGCTATGAACTACAAACATCCTACTCAGCATCCCAAAGAAGGCGGAAGGGAACACAAATCAAATGCAAGTATTTATTTCCAGATTTCCAGGCTCCCAACCCCTTTCAACAAGGCCACACCAATATGCAGAGTTCTCCAGTGTAACACAGTGGGAAGGCAGCCAGAATTTTGACCTGGTCTATTACACTCTTTCCAATGTCCCACCTCAAATCACCTTCCAAGGGTCATAAGAAACCTAAGAATTTACACAGTTCTCCCATTACGATTCCACCATAACAAGGCAAGCATTCGGAATAGATTAATGCAAAATAAAACCTCATTTTTACATTTTCATTTAAGACTTTCACAATTTTTGGAAATTTTGAAGTTATGGAGGAAAATATTTTGAAAAGAAATTCACCAAAGGAAACTTACATACTAATCATTTTAAAAACAGAGGATATCTCCAGGTGGCAGGATTAGGAGGGTAGTATTTATTTTCTTTTAACAATCTGAATTTCCTAATGTAACTATAATAGCACTTATTACTTACATAATAAGAGTTGTACGATGCATCTGAATAACTTGCTAATAACTGTGTTAGACATTTGGTAAATTACTGAAATACATACACACACCAGAAATTAGGGGAAAACAAATTCCCCACCAGCATGGCTTCCACCTTTCCCGCTTCTCAAAGGCTGGTTATTTGCTTATTTTCCCTCAGTGAAATGAGGCTTGACCTGCCCTCAGGTACATTCCTCAACAAGAACATAGGAAACACCCTCCACTGATTTTGGAGACACCGTCTTTCTAGCAGAAAGGAGTAGTGAAGTACAGCTCCCGTGGTTATAAAGCCTCCAAGCACCAGAGTCAAGGGTTGAATGACCCCAAAGCGATCTGACAGGTATCTGAAGTCAGAGTGCAACATCTGCTCCTCCGCTGCAAGGCCACTGTTCTCACTGCGCTGTCTGAGATTCTGGATATGTCTACGGGGCATCCATCATCCAATTACGTTAACTCTACTTTCCCATTTTCTGTAGTCTTGATGCCCTGGCATTTGGGTGCCTTACAGAACCAGGGCAAGATTGCCCCTCCCAGAGCTAGCAAATTCTTAGAGATTGGAGGGCTCAGCCAGAGGATGTCCTTCATATACAAGCCAACCAGTCCAGTCTACACACACACACACACACACACACACACACCATGACCTCCTTTATCCAACTCTCATTCAAAGCCCTTATTTACCCTGCTCTAAATCATCCCAGGGTCAAGTTCCAGGTACTTAGAGACCAACCCTATGGCCCAAAGCCCACTGAGATTATTTAAACAAGCCAATCTTCACCTGCTTGCCCTGCCTTTTTAGTGGAAACCTCAATAAAAGCACTGGCCAAGGCTGTCTCCTCGCTCCTGTCTTCTGCCTCCTGACCACCTGATGCTTTCTGGGTGGCCTGGCACAGCTCCTCTTGGAAAATGAAAGTAATACAAACCACCCTTCAATGACATTGGCCTCTTCATGTCATCATTCCTCTATAAGTAAAGATGCTGGCACAGCACAGTCACCAATCCTGAGCACCAGAAAATCTTCAAGGCAGAGAGTCAATAGCCAGGGCTAAGTCCACATGCTTGAAGTCACAGAAGACAGCAATCCCCCCCAGCCACATTCTATCTACTTGATTATGGGGTTTACCTGGCCACTTTCCATCCTGCCTGAAGCCACAGTGCTACTTGAACAGCAGAGTGAAAGGGGTTCCTGAGGAAGACTCAGAGATGGTCAAATGAGACAGGAGATGTCAGAGAGAGGGGAACAACCCATGGACCCTAACAGTCTGAAGGGGAGGTACTATTTCAGCTCAGCACAGAATTTTAAGTCATACAGAAAACTTAAAATTATGATACTTCTTCTTACTACTTCTATACTACTTCTTCTCATAGTAGTAAAGTATACAAGGTACTTGAGATATTTACAAGAAAAACTAACAACAGTCTCACCTGTAATTGGGGGAGACTTCAATTACTTAGAAAACTCACTGGTTGTGAATCCCTCCATCCCAGTAGACACCCAAGTAAATGAGGGACCACTGCATTTTCATCATGTTACTTTAAATTTAATCTAGCTCATCTCAAAACCTTCTTTGCGTTTCCTGGACATCTACTCCTATTCCATCAACCTCAGCTTCCCTTCCCATACCCTCCTCAACACCCACTCCCCACCACTGGACCCCATCTGTCTAGCACTTCTCTATTAGGCACAAAGGACGTGATGTAAAAAAGGTGATGTGTACTTGGTCAAAGTCCCTTCCTCATACAAAAATGTCATAGGTAGAAAAGAAAGTGATACATCAGTGTTTTTAATAATTAAGAACATACACAACCCTGGGAGATTTTGTTGATACCAAGGCATAGGATACGAAATTAAATTATTAACATCCTTTTGGGAAAGCCGGAACGTGTCCAAATCTAGTTTTCCTAACACTGTCTATAATTTTTGCTCCAGTTCAGACACCAGCACACAACCTCTGGGAATATATGCCCAGGCATATTTTATTTTCCAACCAGCTGTCTCTGGGATGTGCTGAAAGCCTGCTGTCACTGCCAATTCTTCTGAGGACATGGACAAACGTGTCCCAGGTCACATGGGGATAACCCTGATGAGTAAGTTCAGGCATTACCACTGCCCAGATCAAAGAAAAATATCTGAGAAACAAATGACACCATAAATCATTTTAATCTTAGTAACAGTCCCTGTCATCAGAAAGGCCGTGTCCTTGAGGTCAAGGGCTATATCACACCCCTTTACGTTAATGTCCCCACTCTTTTACGTCCTCACCTTTTTAACAGTGTACTAGGTAGGGTAGTCAAGATATATTGCTCATGAGTATTTATTGGTGATCATTATATTTCATTTGTTAAAGTACCATTTTCCCCATTAATCCTAAAGTGAACTGCATGTGTCATTTTGATTGCTTCTATAGTAACAAGTGCAAAAGACACATCAGGGGTCAGCAAGGTCAAATGCCCAACATTAAACAGTTCATCACCTGGAAGAAGTTTGAAAAGCATTAACGCAGAATACTGGCCACAATCAAACTGATCATTGGCAGGGCGCTAAGAAGCACATCCTTCCCGCACAGCAGCCTCCTGAGTTCCCCGACAGCCACATCCACAGGCAATCCCGTCATCAGTGCAAAAGCGACCATCCTGGGTCTTACCAGCCTGATATGCAAACATCACGCAAGCTGACCAAGTCAAGCTGGCCCAGCCAGTCAATGCCAGAGGAGAAAAGATCCATAAAAAAGAAATGCAGTGGCGGCAGCTAGATCAGTTTTAGCACTTACAGAACTGCCAAATGTGTGCAAGGAAGAGATTTCCTCATGTCCTAATTTATCTTTTCTACTCCTAGGTAATTTGGAGGCAGGCAGGACAGTCAGACGCAGCCAGAGGGAACCCATTGTTTGTACCGCATTGTGCTTCCGTCTCCAGGCTGGACCTGACTCTTGCCACAGGAGCACAGGTGATGCTCCATTCCAGGCCCAGGCGATTTCTTCCTCACAGTGGGCTTTCTGTGGGCTCTGAGGGCTTTAGCCCTTCCACCTATCAACAAGAGCACACTTTGTGGGGAACTTCAGGAAAATCCCTCATACAAGACGCACTTGCACACTAGATGTAACTCTAAAGAAGAAGGTCCTTACTAAGTGCCCAATACTAAATGCTCAAGTCCTCTAAAACAGATCAAATCATGCAAGGTCAATACCACATTAACCACAGCATCGGAGCAAACATCATCAATAGTGGGACAAATGACACCATGTGCCTGCTACATGAGGTACTGAGAAAGAGGCAAAGGACCATTTATATAACATCCTGACAAAGATTCATTTAATCACGAGGAATCTAATAGTGAGGAATTACCATACAAACCTAAATGGCTATAAAAGAACTGACTTATATTCTTCAAAAAAAGTCAATGTCATGAGAAACAAAATATGCAGAGGAACTTCCCAATTAGAAGAGACTAAGGAGCCAGAACAACGGAGCACAGCGTGTGATGCTGGACTGAGTCCTAGGCCAGGGCAAGAATGGCTATAATGGGCATTATTGGGATAAGCAGCGAAGTTTGGATATGAATTGTATATACTAAAGTACTTAGGGATAGAGGGGCATGATGTATGTAACTTTCAAATGGATCAGAAAAGATACTATGTAATATGGAGAAGTGATAAATTTCATAAGGGCAAAACGTTTACTATTGAATTTAGGTTAGGCTGTACATGAGTTCTTTGTATTCTTTTTGCAACTTTTCTGTAAATTTAAATTACTTCAAAATAAACTCAACAGTCTCCTGAGTTTCAAGACAGCACAAGTTCAACTTCAATTTACAAAGTGTTTCCATAGTAGTAGCTACTGAATAAGGCAAGGCCACCCCCTCTCCATATTAAACTCACCTGTCACCATCTACCCACCCACAAACCCAGGTGACTATGCCCCTCGTCCACCTCCAAACCAAGTGGACACCTGGCCCAAGCTCAGCTATTCAGATTCATCTTCTAGAAATTAGGAATTGGCACACAGACTCAGCCAGGAAGCTGTGAGGTGCCGAGCAGAACAAGGGGAGCTTTGGGTATGAGGTCTCCACAGGAAGTATAGACAAAGAGCAGTCTGGTTCTGATGAGCAGGGGAGTGGCTGCACTGTAAGGACATTTGCCACGGGTTTCTCAGGGATAGGGAGTGTGATGGAGCACACACCGGTGGGTCCCCAGGGTGCTGTCTCAGGTGCACACCAAATGCTCAATAAAGGTGAGCTGTAATCAGCAGCTGCACTGAACCACCCCCCAGAGCCCACCTACTCCATTTAACCTAGCCCACCTGAAAATCTGTTACATGGTACAAGGAGCCTTGACAAGAACAGGCCTCTATTGGTACAATGAGATAAAAGTCAGCATAGACTATTGCACAGCAGGGTTCAGCCACCCACCACCCACCCCATGCTTCTGCCCTTTCTCCCATAGGTAGGGAGGGCCCCTTCTGTTCTGCTCCCACAGCATCTTATCCAGTGACAAACTGGCACTGGGAGGGTACACCCCGTGACAGAGACCAGTCCCTTTCCACCAGGCATAAAGCAGCACAGTGAGTAGCAAGAAGAGAACCTGGGCCCTGACCAGCCAGGGGACCTGGACCCTTGGACCATCTTCTAGAAGCCACCAGCCTCCCTGCAAGCCTGGTAAACTCCACACTTACTTGACTCTATGGCAGAGAAAATAATGCCCCCAAAGATGTCTATGACCTAATCTACAGAACCTATATGTTAAATTACATGGCAAAATGAACTCTGCAAATATGATTAAGGACCCTGAGATGGGGAAGATCTTCCCGGATTACCCAGGTAGGCCCAGTGGAATTAAAAAGCTCCTTAAAAGCAGAGACCCCTTCTCAGCTGTGGTCAGAAATACAATGTAGCTGATTTGAAAACTGAGAAATGGGGTCCCCAGCCAAGGACACCAAGTGGCCTCTAGAAGCTAGAAAAGGCACAGAAATGGATTCTCTCCTACAGCCCCCAGGCGGATACAGCCCTGCCCACACGTTGATTCTAGCCCAGTGAGACTTGTATCAGACTTCTAATCTGCAGAATCTTGAGGTGAAAGACTTGCTGCGGTTTCAGTCACCAAGTTTATGGTCATTTGTAACAGCAGCAGTGGAAAAGCAATACAGACCTAATTCTCTCATCTGGAAACGACTGGGTTTTCATCCTTTCTGAGAAGTGGAGTTAGTGGAACCTAGAGTCCATCTCTTGACCTCCCAGAAGCTTCTGGGGCCCCCTTGGAAAAACCTTGGGCCTGACCAATCTTTCAAACTAATTCACAAAACCCATGACCTCCATGTCAAAGTAAACTCATTTGATATCCTCTGCCTTTGTTTTGTACAATATTTTGCCACCAGAGCTCTTTCTTTTTTTAGTAATAAAAATGAAATTTGTCCCAGGTTACACTGAGTAATTGGGAGAGCCTGGTGTTCTCGAGCACCGGCATCCAAATTACACCCCCTTCGTCAGAGTCTCCCCAGCGACCGCGCCCCCGCCCCCCGAGGGCTTTTGGGCCGCCTCTGATCCAGCGGTGACATCACCATGGCCATCTTCCAGGCGTCCGAGTCATCTCAGCACAGCAAGGCCGGCAGCAGCAGCTGGATTGTGAACTCAAAACAGCAAAGCCCCAACACAGTCCTGGAAATTCAGCTGTTGCACAAAGGTCGCCCCGCTCCTGCCTCCTTACTTTCCCTAACAAAAATTCTCCGCACAGCTGCCCTTTCGTCTCCTGACAGCTGTGCAGCTGGCCAAAGGACGCACAGCCAAAAGTAATCCACGGGAGCAATGATGTGCTCCAGCTACATAGCGGAAGCTACTTAATGAATTGCCTCTGCTCTCAGAAGGGCGTTTGAGGGTATTTTATCACTGAGATATTTCCATTGAACAAAACATCTGGGGAGGACAACTACTGTCCTAACACTACTGATCTTGCTAATAAGGCCCATGCCAAACCTCATGGCTGTTGTCAAGATGGTTTATTTGAAGCTTCCACTTTATTCTACCAATAGCTGGACAGTCTACACCCCTGGCAAGAGCAGTTCCAGGGGAAGGAGGTCAAGGCAGTCCAAGGCAGACTCAGGAGAAAAAAGCTGCAATTGCTTTTGATGATCTTGCTATACCTATGCAAACCTGAGACCCACCAAGTAGGCTGCCCAGGAGATCTTTCCAGAGACATAGAACATCACTTTTGAAGAAAAGAGCTTATATAAACCAAAGACTTGCACTAGAAATGGTTCTGGCCCAAGAGAGAGGGCCTTTCTAAGCACCCAGGTGCAGGAATCAGCCACACAGGGCACCAGCTGCTATACAGAAGGAAGCAGCCTATTCTAGGGTGGGCAGCAAAGCTAACCCCACAGGGAATTTTACCAGCCTTTTATCATCCTGTCCTCACCCACTCCTGTTAAATGCAAGATCTGCCACAGATGCCTGAATGGCAAAAAGGGACCATGACTCTGCCTTGGAGAAATGTGCTTCTGATAAATGTCACAGAGTCATTCTGGGGGCTTGGGAGACCACAGCCACAGACATCCCAGTGCAGCCACAGTGGCTCCCCTTGGATAAAGGACAGAGGGAAGGGAACTGGACAAGGGAGGGGGGCCAAGGCTGCCATGAACAGCAAGGAACAGCCTCCAGCCTGACACATCTTCCCTCTCAATCACGCCTGAAAAGAAGTGGTTACTCCTATCTATCAACACTCAGACTGCTGGGTATAAAAAATAACAAGAGGGATACTGAGTAAAGGAACCCTCAGAGAGGACCAGGCAAGTCCACAGAGGCTCTGTGATGAGGCCTTCAAGGCTGGACTGCAGGACCAGAGCGGAAATCCTGGCAGCCCTTGTTGTTTAGAGACTTTGTTGGAAGCCCTATGAGCCCCAGACCTGGCATGGCCATATTTGCTTGAAAGCCTCTATATAACAATTTAGCTTTCAAAATGACAAAGATGTTAAAGATTACCAATACTCTGTGCTAGTAAGGGCCCTCACAAGGTTGTTGGGAATATACATTTACATTTTACCTTATGAAAGGTGAATTTTTTACCTTGAAATTCTAAGGAAATGCCCACATAGTCTACAAATAAGTATTATAAAAATGGTCATTTCAGTATCAAAAAAAAGAAAAGGGGGGGAGGGAGAGAAAGAAGCTCAGCCTGCAACAGGACAATGAAAGGTTATAGAACATCTTTTCCAATAAAATATATGTAACAGTAAGTAATAGGCACTCTTTCGGTATGGGATAGATTTATAGTAGTATGGAATCAATGTCTATGATAAACTAATTTTTAAATACATTTACACAGATTATTTTTGTTTTAAAAAAACACACTTTCACATACACAAAAGGTCATGAGGGATTTAAATAGTGTCCACCTTGAGAATATTTTTCCTTCTCTCAAAAGGCAAATGGGATTAAAAATATCTCTTACTGTTCTTAAGCCAGGTAATTTACTTTGTTTGCAAGGAAGGAGAAAGTAAAATGTGGCAAATTCCCAGTTAGTCATTCCTTTAATTAGAAATCACGGGGATTTTTTGGCTCTTTTAATGAGGAGAAACATACTTCTCAGATGCCAAATGAGGAAAAGAATGGTGATTGGATGTCACCATGGACCCACTGTCTCAAACAAGGTAATAACATAAAACAGACCAAAACATCCCAGTTTGCTGGGATGGGCACACAGCCATGTGCTCCCACCCCACCTGCCCTGTGAGCAATGTTGGCTCTAGAGTTGAGATATTTTGAACAATCGAGGTTGACAGAATATTGAGCTGGTGGCAGGAAGCCAGGAGAGCAATACAGTACCTATCTGAATACAAGTGAGCTCTGCATTGAAGGAGCAAGGGGCCTGTGTCTCTTCCCCTTAGCATCCTAAATTTTGTTACAATGTGATTAAAAATAAAACTACAGTCTGGCGAGTTCCGGGAAGATGGTGGCGTGAACGAAGCGGTAGAATTTTCGTCCC
>JAQQAC010011331.1:112324-144410 GCA_029783875.1 Phataginus tricuspis | reverse complement strand
TCTATAGCATCTCACTATGCTGATGGACAGTGACTGTAATGGGGTTGGTGGGGGGGACCTGATGAAGGGGGTAGTTTAATCACTACAATATTGCTCATGTAATTGTAGGTTAATGATACCAAAATAAATTGTAAAAAAAAAAAAATACCGTCTGGCACAAAGAAAGGAGACAGTCCCAAGTCTGACATACAACAGAGGTCCAGGAGGCTGGAAGCTTGACAGGGGTGACCAGTGTGAGGAGTAGTGCTGGGGAATGCTGCTTTCTTCTGTTTTCATTAGTCTTTCCCCCTACTTTTGTAACTTTGTCAAGTAAAAAAACATTTTATAGAAATATAAATACAACCTGTTATAGGCAAGAAGGTACTTTTTTGGGTCCTCGTCCAACATTCTCCACCCCACTGCTCTCAGCTGTCACAGCAAACAATTGAAGACCCGGGCCAGGAGCACTTCTCAAGGGCACACAAGGCAAGGAAATGCCTAGCGTCATGTTTACTGTGAAGGCTTGTCATTCCTAGAGACCAGTTTGACCGCTGTTACTACTTTTCTGTTTGCCCCGGGACTCACTGGCAGTGCCTGTTAATTCCCTGCTATTGAGACAGGTTGGCTTTAGATATGCAAATGAGGAGGAAACTACCTTGTTGGGTTCATTTAACAAATAATTATTGAGCTCAAGGCTGACTGCTGGGCCCTGGGTCTCATTTCTACAAAGAACCTGGCTTTCAGAAATGGGGAAACAGCTCAATTGGGGGAAATTTAGCCAGATACAGGTGGAAAGGGACACTTCAGCCAGTCCTTGGAGCGTGAGTGCCTGTGTTGAGTACACATTACTCTTAGAGCCTTGCATCTGAAACAACTGCCAACTAAAAACCATCTCCCACATTTCACTGGAGAGCAAACAGGTCCAGAAAACAGAAGCTACTGGTTAACAGTGACTTATGAGAAAATAAACACACACGAGTGCATGGTTATCACACTACAATCTGCCTCACCAGCTCCAGAGCCTTGACTCTGGATGGTAAAGCAAGCATAACCCCCTAAGCCACAGAAGCAAGAAGGAGCTGCTCCTACGATCCAATTCCACCCCTCTGTGGGTGTAGGGAACCCCCCCACCCTGCCCAACACTCCAGAGGGGAGGTGCATACATGGATTTCATAGCACAGAGTTTGCAACACAAGTGTAATAGCATGGTTCCTGTCACTGTCTAAAACATAAGAATTGAAGTGCATGCCTTGCCATGGAAGCCTAGCCTTGCCATGGATTTAACTTAATTCTGGATTTGGTGAGTGGCTCGGCATATACATGAAGCCAAAATCAAGGAGCCTAACTGAAAACCTAAAACCTATAAAGTCCTAGATATTGCCTGTCTGACACAGAATAACCCTGAGCGGAGTGCGATTCTTTGGAGGTTGTCTTTGATACAGAAATCCCAGAGTGGCCAGAAAACAGTCTACAGAACACACCGAATCAACCTGACCCCTCACTTTCCACCTCCCAGCCATCAAGGACTAAGATGAGCAACAGCGGCATTCAAGACCCCCGGAAAATGGTCCCAGAGGAAAGCGGGCTGAGGTCACCAGAGGCGGGGCAAGAATTGTGTTCAAAATGAACTTTTCTTCCTTGTTCATTCCTGCCCCACACGGTCCAAGCTCCTCCCCTAACCCCAGGGGCCAGAGCGCTATGGGTTGTAAAGAGAGGGGGTAAGACACAAGAAAATAATAGAAGTGTAATCAGCAACCCAGTCTTGCCAACTAGCATTAAAACCCCACTTCTAGTTGGGATCCAGGTGGTAAAACCAAGAGGAGAAAAGCCCTGTCCGGGGTCTGAGAGACCAGGCTGCACCCTAACCCCGACCCCCGCGCTGCGTGGCCCCAGGCGATTTCCTTCACTCCAGAGCTCAGTCTCACCCTCGGTAAAGCAGTGACTACCTTCTCACAGGTGGTTGAGAGGCCTAAGGCACAGATCGTGCGCCAGGCACTTGCTCAATGCGTAGTATGGTGTGAGCACTGCATAGACGGCCACTAGAATGATTACTGCTCAGGGGGAGAATCCATTTGGGTTCTTGGGAAAACTAAGCGCAACTTTCAAAGGCTTGACGGTAGCAGTGCGACTCACTGAGCCTGCACAGCACACTTGTGTCCAGAGAACAACCCCGGGGCCCATTCACTGCTGAACGCAAGACACCCCCTTTGGCAGCAGTGCCCTGTCCCCTCCGGCATTCCCCTCAAATCCTCGCTTGCTTGCTCTGAGGTTTCGGAGTCAGTTCACAGCTTCCAACATGGTCTCTCTTCTCAACACTCCACTTGAGCGTCAACATTAGCCCAGCCAATAGAGCCTGCTCTTAAAAACAAAAGACACCCTCAATATTTTCAGAAATGCTGACTTAGCAAGTGGGCCCGCTGCAGAAACCCCACAGGATTTCATCTATCGAGTATGAGAAGCACGATACGTAAGGGAGGAGTTCACTGACGAAACCACAAGCTACAACAACGAGGCACAAGCACACACACACGGTGAGCCACAGGCCCCCTACTTTTCAGTCTGGAGCACACTTGAGACCACTCAGAGCCCACGAGGCTCAAGGAGGGACTGGCCGGGCGGAATCCCACCAGGCCTCCGGCAGCTTCATAGACACGCACCTCATGCAGTTCACCAAGAGTCACCTGCAAGGACACACGTCCTGCGCACCAGGAGCCTTGGACCTTCCTTCTCCAAGTGCTATCAAGAAACCAGCAGCATTCGCATCACCTATAGTTTGCTAGAAAGCAGAATCTCAGCCCCATCAGACCTACCCAATCAGGATCTCAGTTTATCTAGATCCTCAGGAGATGCTGCTTTAGCGTATTTAGAGCAAAAGCAGCCTATGCAGATAGGTTGTGATGGTTTACTTGGGCTTTCACTTCATCTTTTCCTTTCTTCGTGGAAGTTCCACGACAGCACAGGCTGTGCCTGCCTTAGCGGGGGACACATAGACGACATTCACTGAGGGACGAATGGTGAATGAAAGGTCTACCGAGGAGACCTAGCCTGTTGTAAGTGCAAAGAAAGACACAAGCAAAGGTCAGAGAGAGAGACACCAACAGACATACTGAGAGAGAGGGACAGAGAATGAGAATGAATGAATGCCCGGGGGTTGGAGGACACGTCTTTAAGCCAGGCAGTCAGACCAGGCCTCTCTAGAGGGGAGTTGGCACTAGGGTGACACGTGATGAGGAGAAGCATGCTGAGGAAGAGGATGTCAGGCAAACAGACACAAACAGACATGTATTTGCCACCATCAAGGACAGAGAATCGAGATCCATATGTCTAGAGCTGGTGGTGACACAGAGCCGCTCCAAGAAGCAGATTCGGGAGGCCCCGTGAACCTTTCGGCTGATGGGGCAGAAAGGCTGAGCGAGGATGTGAGGAGGTGCCGTCTCCAAGGCTCTTGGGGCCGCGGTGGAGGCGGCCCACCAGCCAGAGAGGCGGGACTTTATGACCACCTGCCCTTACCCCTCCAGCCTTTGGATTCCACTGGTTATAGTAGCTTGCAAAGTAGAAGCATGGAGATTACTCACTGTTTCCAACAAGTCCACCCAGAAACTTAAGGGCAGACGAGCCTCGAGGATCTGGGAGCCCAATCCAGACGTTACCCTGCCGCAGCGCGCTGGCAAAGCAAAGACAAATGACACGTGTCAGTGCGGGCGGCTACATCAGAGGGAGCAACGTTCTCCCAACAGAGAACGACACGCTGGGGCTCAGATCAGAAAGGGGGCGGGAAGAGAGAAGGCCACATGGGGTAAGTGGTCTCGGAGCCCTGTGCAGGCACACAGCTGGCAGCACCCGCCTTCATTCTGGGGCAATGCACTGAACCCCCAGCAGCTCCAGAGCAGCCTCTCACTGTGAATCCCCCAGTGTGGAGTCCAGACACATGGCTGCAAAGGGCTCCTGGAGAGAACCGGGCCCAACCCCTCTCTTTACAGATGAGAAAAGCCAAGACTCAGAAAGAAGACAGGCCTTGTCCAAAGTCAGCAGTGAGTAATGGCAGGCCAGGAATGGAATCGCAGAATCAAGTCTATAAAACCTCAATTTACCTGTAAATTACCCTCCTTAATAAAACTCAGTTTTCTAAGACGTTATTCTTATTCTGTCTGGCTCTTAAGTGAGGCAAAGAGACAAAGCAGCCCGCAATTCCAAATCTTAACCATTCCCCTAGTTCACTCTCCTTACTCCCCAAAGACTTTCTATAGCCAAACTGAAACTCCTAGTTTTCTTCAAAAACAAAATTAAGAGGAAAAGGCCCTAAAAATTCTAAATTTATGAAATATAAGGAACAACACAGAACCAGAACCAGAGCTTCTTTTCCATACATCAGGTTACAGACCCAAGAGCCCAGACCCTCCCAGGAAATGCCTGGAGACCAAAAGAAGGGGTACATTTCAAAAATAGGTGAGCTAAGACTGGTCAAGGGTCATTCTGTTGAAATAGATGATCAAAATAGTAATTCCCTAATTTAGAAAATTAGCAGAAGACTCATTTCATAATCTTCCTCTAGTTACATATATATTTAAACCATAATCATCTAGTTAACTCTCCCCCTGCTGACAAATCAATGCGACCTTGAGCAGATCACATCTTGACCTTGCAGACCTTCAGTCAACTCATCTGTAGAAAGAGCATGGATGGGATAAAACTCGGGTGTCCTTCGACTAGAGAATTCTAAAACCACCTAACATTGCTGGGACAATGCTGAAAGTACTTCACATTCGGTCATTTATATGAAGCATAACTGCTCACCTACTTTGAAGGGAGCGTCCGCCACTGTAAATTTAAGTAGCCATGTCTCTTAGGAAATAACTATGAAGTTGGTGTAACAATAGCTGTATTCTGTATTCTAGGGAGTTAGCTTCAGCAGTGACAACTCTGCCCCCACTCTCACTAAATAGGTATTTGGACCTGTTTCCCCAAAAGCCCACTATTCATAAGGTAGATATTAGGGTTAGTTTTGCATAACATGGAATTTAGGCAGTGAGGTCATTTGTTTTGAAACTACAGCAACCATTCCAATTTTTCCCCCCACTTTAGCATTCTAGTTAGTCTGGGTCAAGAGAAGGAGGTGCAGATTTCAGAGAAAATGCAAAGCCTGCTAGGCCACCCACTGCATGATCAAGAATTCTCCCCAGGGCAATCCAGGGTATAACATACTGCTCATTTCCCTTTCAACAGGTAGGCACCCTCAGATGGAACACCCCAGGGCAGACTCACACCTCCAACATCCCCAGGATTCATTTAAAAAACAAATGAACAAAAACAACAAAACACAACTCACTGTTGTAATGGCCACAGTGTTCTTACCCTCATGAGGGGGCCCACAAACTCCTGGAAGCATGATGCGCCCTTTCTACCCAAAAGGAGAGCATCATACATCCATTTTCAAATGCTTCCTATGCCCCCTGAATTTTTCTCTGGTTAAGGACTCCTGCTTCACGAAAATCATATAAGGAATCCCCTATTATAATTCTCCCTGAACTTTCTCCAACCCCTTTGTAAACAGAGGTGTGAACCGCAACCCCATTCACAAAGTGATACACAAGGCCAAGGGCCATTGAGAAAATCGGCTTCCTTTAGGGTTTGTGGTGGGAAAGTACAACTTTGCAGCCACCAGTGCTCACAGCTATTTCAGGGCTCTCTGCTTCTCCTGGGATCCTTTGCTTAACATGTTTCAATAGCAACCTTCTCAAAGCCATGTTTGTGCTTGGTACTCAATTTTTTCAAACTAAAATAATAAACAAAAGTACATGTTGTTAAGTAATGCACACATAGGTATTAACAATAAGGAAAGCAAAGACTGGTTATAACACAAGTGGAGACACTTGTTATTTCTGAGGCGACAGAGGTGTTTCCATAAGGGACATATAAGGTTGACTTCTTAGCCTGGTTATTGGCTTCACAGATGCTCGTTTTAATCTTCAAACTATACCTACACATTTTATACCCTCTTCTGTATGCATGAGACAGAGTAAAGCAATTTTTTAAAAAAGATTCATGCCAGTGGCAGGGACCTCCAAGAGATCCCATCTCAGCCCCAGTTTAAGACAAACCAATAAGCTTATGGATTCACAAGAACAGTTACAAGTTCTGGCCCCTAGGGCACCAGCTGTAAATAATTTTTCTTTTCTTTCCTTTCCTTTTTTTTACAAATTCATACCTTGGAATAGTCCTGTGCTCTGGGCTGAGGCCACAGTGACCTCCCATGCTGCCTGTCACTCCGGGAAAGGCTGGTGTTGGGTCTCTGAAAACCCAGTGGTCTTTCCTCCTTTATGCTTCACAGGCCTGTTTCCTGTGGCACATTCTGTTACCATGAACAGTCAGAAAGTCTTCCTGAATGGCTGAGAAAGGAGTGAAGGCCCAGACACACTGCAGGGTTCAGAGGAACATCTGGCCGTCTCCTTCCTCAGCAGGGCACATACAGAGGCCAGGGCTCCTCACACTGTGTCTTTATCATTACTTCACCTTCCTTAGGAGAATTCTGCCCATACAGTGCATGGGCCAGAGAAAACAGGTGAAGCATATGGAGACGTGACCAGCATGTCTCAAATCCCAGCCCTTTCCACACACAGACCAATATTATCTTTACCACTTAAGGAAGGCATGCTCCTTTCCTAATAATTTGAGCAAAATCATACCATACAAAATAAAAAAAGATTTTGAAAAAAATCTCACTAGCAGACAAAGCAGTCATTTTTTAGTTATAATAGCCAAACATAGACACCATGACATCAAACACTTTAACCTAGTTTTGGAAAGCCTGCACTCATACCTGTGCAGGACAGACACATAGGAGCGTATGCCTAATAAAGGAAATACTGTGATCCCTCATCTCCTGCTAAGAGTCTTTTCTACTATTCTCCTAGCTCAAGTCTGCAATTTAAAAAACCAAATCAAAAGCCAAAGCCAAATTAAGAATACAGAACAAATTAAGAATACACTCTCTGCTATGTCACCTTCAAACGTAAAATATCCCACTGGATTCTGCCACCTCTCCTGAGCTCCAGATGATGTGGCTTTCCTGCACGTGTGTGCAGGTGTGTGTGTGTGTGAGGCAGAGGGAGCACATGTGAGTGCACACAGACACATGCAGGCCCAGCGTTCTTTACTGATTCAGAACAATAGCTTACAGGGCAACCGTTACTAAGAGCTCAGGAAAAGTAAAGGCCTGCCAGTTCCAGGAGGACAATGGGTTTTAGCACTAACATGGGAACAGAATGATCTCATGCCCCTTTCCCACTGAGACTGCCGAAGCGGGACCCTTCTCAGATTCGGCGCGCTCACTTAGAGGTACAGTCACTGTTTCCACGCTCTGGGACCCATGCAGGAGGAGGGCCAAGCCGGAAAAAATTCCAGAGGTAGCTTTTTGATGTTTAACCCAGACAATCCGCAGCTGGAGCCCCCTCAGCCAAGAGGGGCTGAAACTCTCAGTGAGGATCAAGATCCTGGCTTCTCCTCAGGGCGTTAGTCACTACATCCAACAGCCGGTTCCTTTAAATCAAAGGCCTGTGCCAGGACTGAAAGGGGACTGTCCAATAACAGGCCTGCATCGCTGGGGCACTAGACCACAGTAAACGGTCATTCCTAGTGATTCTCACATGCCTCAGAACACAGGCAGGAAAGGGCCACACCTTCCAGGCCTCTTAGTGCCTCTCCCCCCCTTAGCCACACCAGCAGCCCTGGGCCAGGGAGGGCCTGCAGTCCTAGGGATGGGGAGGAAGCACGGAGCCCCCACTCCTTCACCCCACTTCATTTATGACACACTGAGGTGCCAGGCACTCTATGTGTTAAAAGTGGAAGAAGGTGGTATTTTTTAAGGTCAGAAAGTTGTGCAGTACCATATACTCCCGCCCCTCACCCACCCCCGGACCCACCCCCCCACACACATAGGTAGTTAGACTTCTGGTAACCTTGGAGAGAAGAGATAAAGAAAAAAATGCTTTTAAATCAATTTTAGTTAATTCCCAGCAGCCCCTACATGCATTTTTAAAATAGCAAAAAATAATTCCAGGGCATTACCAGTTTATTCTGTAGGCAAATACCTGACAGATTTGGATTAAGAATGCCTTAACTTCTACAGCACAATAAAAATCTCCCAAACTGGTGCTGGGGGGCAACCCCTGCCCCAAAAAACACAAAATACTTGCAATACTTAAAGGCTGTGCTATTTGACAGAAAATTTAGGTTCCGTGGGAAAGTAGGAAATATTTCTCAAATTTTCAAATTTCATGCCATAACCTGCATCCCTCCCCCACAGCTGGGGGCCTTCTCCAGAGCACTACCCCAACCAGGGCCCCTGTGAGGCTCTCCTCCAGTTTCCTCTGCATTCAGGACACAGCTAAGACTTCTTACTTTGAGATACAAGGCCCTGCAAACTTCCACCCCCACCTGATTTCCCCCAACTCAACCACTTCCCATAGACATGCGCGCACACACCCCCACGCCCACAGACCAGCCCCACAGGGTGCCCAGGGGTCTCCCCACCCCACCACATCCTGCTGCTGCTCACCCACTTTGGAGTCTGTGCCCCAGTTGTTTCCTCCAGGAAAGCCCAACCCCCTAACCAGATAACAACTCTACCTCCCTCAAAACCTAGCTCATATCCTCCCCAGCCCCAAGACCACTCTGATGCCCCAGGAGACATCTTGCACCAGAGTGTCAGCTTCTGGGTGCCTTTCACCCTCCCTAGATGGAGCTCCCACCAGTCAAGGATGCCACCACTTTTATCTTTGTACCCTAACAGCATCCGAAATAAACTATGGCAATCAGGGAGGACTCAAGTCCCTATGAAATGCCTATGCCGTGGAGTAGTTCAAGGGTTCCCGTGGGTGGCTCTCAGGGTACCAATTCTAGAATCAAACCATGCATACAAACAGCCTGAGCAAGGAAGGGGAGAGTTGTGTGTGCGTGCTGGTTTTATTTTTGCATACTTCAACGCAAGTATGCCATCACATTAGCTCATCCACTTAGGATCTATTTCCCAAGGGCTGAACAGGTAGACTTCCTCGGCAAACTCTATTCTTCTGGGACCTACTAAAAAAGCATGTGACTTCAGAAAGCACAGGCACTTTCTTCTTTATAAAGGACACAGCTTCCACATCTGCATTCATAAATTCACTCTATAGCCACAGATTTCTTTGGAGACAGATCAACCTACACATTCTTTCTTCTGATTCAGTGAGTGTGTTATGTAGG
Source organism: Phataginus tricuspis (assembly GCA_029783875.1). Classification (NCBI taxonomy): domain Eukaryota; kingdom Metazoa; phylum Chordata; class Mammalia; order Pholidota; family Manidae; genus Phataginus; species Phataginus tricuspis. Next base: position 135,191 of record JAQQAC010011331.1, on the reverse strand, counting down.
TCTAGAATTCAGACAGTTGCCTGGGTCATAAAACGCATTTGCTTATGAACAGATAGGAATGGCAATGCTCTCAATGCTCCCCTCAGATGAGAAATCTGCTTATATGCTCCAAATAAAAGAAGGAAGCAATCTTTGGCCCCAATCAAGATGCCTAACACAAATGTTTCTCATTTGGCCCAAGCTCTGTTTCCATTATATGCCAAGAAAAGACAAAGAAAAATCCCACTACCACCCACTCTTGCTTTCATGAAAATATTATAAATTATCTTTATTACATCATATAGTAAAGATGCCTCACATAAGGTAATGCTGACAAATGGTTACAGGAGCCATTTTCGTATCCACTGTGGGATTAGTAGGTGCTCTTCCGCTTCTCTTCCAGGCACAGGCCTTACTTCTGCCCAGAAACCAGAGAGCAAGGGGATGTGCGTCCAGTCTACAGCCTCTGACATTAATTTCTAAATAACTGTCATGAACATTAACATCAAAAAAAATTCCTTTATAACAAAAACTGATTGGATGGAATGCTTTACTATTCTAATTCTTCCCAGCTAAGTAAATCCCAGCTATTACAGGGATGGTGACAGTTTTAACTCTCACACTGGCTCCGGAGGCCAGCCCTCTGGTCACTGTTCTGTTAGAGGCATTTCAAAGAAATTTAATCGGCATGCTCTCTCTTCTGGCACATTCCTTAGGTCAGGTAAACTCTTTGGTAACATATCTAAGCCCTGAGCGTCCCACAACAGCACAAGACGCGTTGTCTTTCCTGTTCTAGTTGTGGACTCAGGCTCCAGAATGGAAGCCGAAAGCTTTCCCATTTAAACCTGATGGAAGGAAGGAAAACTAAAAGCACCTAAATTCTTAAATGCCGGACAACCTGGATCATCGTCCATTCTTCCTAAGGCCCTCTCTGGTGATGGATATGTAAACCCACCCAAGGTTCTACAACAAAGATCTATCTGTTTCAAACAGAAATTTTATATTTGGAAGGAACTTTGGAGATCCCTAGACTCACGGCTTACCAAACTCTATGGCCAGAACTCCACCAGACAGAAGGGAATGGATTGCCAAGCATTGGGAAGCCATTCACAACAATCCAGAGATTTCCTTCATTTATAAAGTTCCATGTTTTAGCTTAAATTCCTGTCATGCAAATATGTCACTTATTCGATATGTGCATGCTTACTTTCATAGTAAAATAACCTTTTATCTTCCAAATTCCATGAGTAGAATTAAGGCTTCTGAAGAGTCTTAAGCTTATCCTGCAAATTCAGGTACCCAGATCACCAGCCAGCACCTCACCCCTGCCCAGAAGCATGAATCTTGGCTCAGCCCTTCTTCCTACAGTCAAGGAACCTAACACCCAAATGTTTGGTGACTTGACCAAGAGAGCTGGAGGCAAGCCCAGGTACAGAACTCAGATCTCCAGCCCCCTAGCCTGGGGCTCCAACTCCTTGCACCCATCAGTTCAGAGCACCCACAACCCCTCTGTGATACCTAAGATCAGGGCCTATTTTAAAATCTGCCCACACATATCTGCTCTATATTTAAGTAGATTTATGTTGGTGACTGTACTCTTCTGAGCTTACCCCAAAGTTCACAAATGGGAGCCTGATTCTTCACTGGTTTCAAATTGCCAAAATTTCCTTGGCCTTTGGAATGTTTTGACTTCTCTCTGACTCATTGTGCATGTTGTCCCCATCCAGCCACTGGCCAAAATTAAAAATACAAGCTGCTTAATGGAGACAAGTCATTGTCATCCACAATCTAAATCTAAAAAGAAAACCAAGATCAAATCTACTTAAGGGAAAACTGTCATTCCAAAGAGAACGCAGTTCAGTTCAGCACTCTGTTGACTTTGTTATAAATGCCCTCTGAGCCAGTGTTACCTACTTTAAGAGCTGTGGTTAACATTACCTGTGTTTCACATTTCAAAGCATAAGGGGAAAAGAGCTGTGCTAATATAAAAGTTGGGTTTATGAATTCAAAGGGCATCATATACATCTAAAGTCCAGGGAACAATTTTCTCCCCTCAGGGGACACTTGGCAATGTCTGGAGACATTTTTGGCTGAAGGGGAGGGGGCTGTGCTGACACCCAGTGGGTAGAGGCCTGGGATCAGTGATGCACTGGACGCCCCCAAACAGAGAACCAGCTGGCCCCAAATGTCAGTGATGCCGAGGGTGAGAACACGAAGCAGGAAGGACACTGGGGCGAGGGCATGAGTTCTAAATTCTTCCTCTGGTGGGCTGCTTGGTCTTGATACAGCGCCTGAATTCCTGGCTCTCTGGTTCATTGTCACTAAACAGAGAGCTTGGCCCATTTCAGCGATTTTGCAATCTCTAAACTGGATTCAACCATTATTTCTCACAGCCTTCCAGAATGGCAGTTCTCCAAGCCTGGAAACACTGCATCTAATTCTAACATCCTTGACCAGGGTTATTTCCCACCAGCCCTCTCTCACCCTATCACATTTCCATTGCAAGGGGGAACAGTGCTAAAAGCAACTTGTTTCTCCATATCACTACCCACCAAAAAAAGTCCCCAGTGACCTCCCAAGTTCATAGAAATAAAAAGCAGAGAGTTCCTGGACTCAATCTCCTTCCAACTCTAAGATGCTTCTACGCAGTCAATAAATTAAGGACAGACATAGAAACTTCATTTTGAATTCTATACTCTGCTTTGCAAAAATGCATTTTAAAAAAGGGAAAAAGACAGCTTTGCAATAAAATTAAGAGAAAATAGCATGGCTGCAGTTGCATTCAGTGATGTACAAGGTTTTTGCATTTTCACTAGAGTTGACAACCATCAATCAGCCCACCACAATGACTGAGTATTAAGCCATAATTTTGTAGACAGAGAAAACATGCTGTCCACCTTGCCATTCCCAAATCCTTTTCTAATAGCTCCAGCTTTATACATGACTCCCGTGAAAGAGATCAACTTAGTCAAGAGGCTGAATCCCTCTACATATAACCCAATGGTCTCTGGAATCACAGAACACAAGATTTTTCCTACAAGTAAAATTCTCACTTTCAAGAAAAGAGATGTAACTTGTATGACTGGGGAGAAGATTAACATCTGAAACTGCCTCTATACGTTCATCATTGGTCTCTCGGACTGAGAGAGAGAGAGAGAGAGAGAGGGAACACTGTCCAGCCATGCCACACAGGAATCCCATTCTCCCCATTATGCCAGAGGTAAAGGACTCCAGATCCTAAGCTGGGACAGGGTACCTGGACTACTGCAAAAAGTGGAAGCAGACGCCCAGAAGAGAAAAGAGGGAAGTGGAACTTCCATGGCTAAAGAGCAACCACACACACTCTGTTGAGAGCTGAAGAGGTTAACATTTCATTTGCTTCAAAAACAAAAACACAAAAACCACCCACTCAGCACAAGTTTCCCAGTATATCCATCGTCCATAAAGCAAATGAGAGGAAATCCAAAGATGATGTAAAGGGGGATGGGGTGCAAAGACTAGTAAAAACTCCACAGATTGTAATAGAGGGTTAATGTGTTCCTCTCAGCAAGTAAAATCCACAATCATGTAAAGATGCTGAAGGATTTTGTCATGAGCCCTCCCCTCGGCCATCAGAAGGAATGGCAAAAATGTCCAGTGAGCGGTGGGAGTCAGAGCGATTTCATCTTCCTCCTAAATGTGCAAAAAATTTGCATTGAAAATGAGCATTTCATCAGACCTCCCAAGAATGTCTGATATTTGGTCGCTAACAAGAATTAAAAATACCCTCCACTACACCAAGCAACTCAAGGATCTAGGTTCCCTGGTGGATTAAAGAACACCTCTAGCTGATGACATCTTCCAAGTCAGGTGTGACTTAGACTGTAGTCCTATGTAGGCAACTCTCAAAATATGGTCATGCACATTAACAGAAAGTAACAAGGATAACAGGTACCTTTCTGGTGACGAAACTCATGAATCAAACTTCTGTGTAAGTTCACATTTACAAGTATTATCAGGAAATAAAGATTTGTATGGAAATGAAACAAAAGACTATTAGTAACGTTGAAAGCTTCTTTTATTCAGCAACTAAGTACTGAATGCCAACAGCGAGAGTCGCCAGCTGCTGAAGCACGGCTGAGGCAGAGGTGGAGGACATGGGCAGGAAAGTCCATGAGGCCACCCAGCCAGGAAGGCGACCGCTTGATGCTTACACGACTTGTGACTTAATAATCCTGGTTCTCAGCATCCATATCCAAAAAACAAAACTGTAATTTGATTTTTAAGGAAAGGAGGGAGAAAGAGAGGGACACCAGAGAGCACCTCAGAGTTCCTCAGCCACCAGAAATGGGGTCAGGAAGAGGGGAAGTCAGTGGGTGGCTTTAGCCTTGCTCCTTAAGAGGGGTAAAAAGTATTTATTAAGAACAGAAGAGCTTTTTATCTTCTTTACTCACTAATAACATTGGAGAATGGAAAGAAATACTACAGAAACATCAATAGAAGTTCAGAAAAGGATTACCGGAGCCTTAGGGTGGGGAGAAAGGCAAGAGGCCCCCCTATTCTGAAGGGAAATAAAAGTCCAACCAGACATAGGGCTCCCAGCCGCCACCACACGTCAGACTGTCCAACTAGCGGGGAATCAATTCTTGGGAGGCTGAAGCTGTTTTAGTGTCTCCTTCCACATCCTCCCCTCGTGGGGGCGGCCGCTCTGTGGTCAGGATAGCTTTTCACCAGAGCTAGAAGATTTCCTAACAAGGGCATTTTAATTAACGATGAGACACAAGGCAACACAAGAGGGAAAGAGAAATCCCACAGGATGCCATCCAGCCTGGAGCCTGCATGTGGTTCCCATTTCCAGCAGAGCCTGGCACCAAGCTGGCTTCGTATCTGAGAGTCCTGGAGGGAGGCAAGAGCCACACCCACAGCTCTCGCCTCCTCGGGCTGGATCTCTTATTATTCAGCCTAAGCACTACCCCGCTCTCTCCTACAAGCAGGGAAGGAGACTTCCCTGCCCTGAGGTGTGACAGCTCTCCATCACCCATGCCTGACGAACTCCCAGGGTGGGAATCTGGACCCTGAGGGTCTAGTAGATGAGTCACTGGTGAAACACCAGGAGCCTAGAGGAACAGGCAGTGCCGGTTTCCAAAACAGACGGTCCTAACAACACGTGGTGCGACCAGCCAACTCCAGGCTTCCTTAACTGGATTGCCTGCATGCCTTTCAGGAGACTGAGGCCGCAGACCAGGTGTCAAAGGCAAAGAGCAGAGTCCTGGTGCACCATGCGGACGTCTCCTGAGGGTGTCTGTCAGACAATCTACTGCAGAGCTCCTCCCGTCATTTAGTTTGGTTACAACAAACAAAAGAAACCAAGCAAACCCCTCTGTCCCAACTCCTACAAAGAAAATCATCCCAGGCCATTATTTCATTAGCTAGGATAGGATCTAGCCAACACTCGGACCTTCTGGTACTGACTGACAAGGCCTCCCTCGAGCCAGCAGGAGCTCTGGCTGCACTTTGACCTGTGTTCTGCCCTCTGCTTGGAGTATTCCCTAGGAAGCGCACCTGGCTGGCTAGGCTGGCCTTTCTCCCTTTCAGTCTCTGCATAAATATCACCTCTATAGAGACCCATCCAGAACAACTGACCCCTCCCTCAGCTCTCTGGCACTCTCCCCCCACTAAGGCCTTGTTCCTCCCACTTCCTGCTGTCACCCCAGGGCTGGTACACAGCTTCGCCCGCAGTGAATTCCTAGTGACTGTTATTCAGGTGAATGAACGTGCTAGGCAAAGTATATGGAAACCTATCTGAAATGCTAAGCCTAGGTATACATCCACCTGTGTCAAAAGGCATGTACAAGTGTATTTAAACCAGCTTCTAAGAGCCAAGATCTAGAAGCAATCCAAATGCCCACAGACAGAAGAATAGATAATATGAATCAAAGGAATAAATACCATACAACAAGAACGACCAACCTACAACTCGCATGGCTGCATGGATGGATCTTATAGTCATCGTGCTGGACAAAAGCAACCAGAAACAATAGGACACACTTGATGATTCCACTGATATGATACAGGCCAAATTAAGTCAGTGATTACAGGGAGAGGGTATAGTCATTGTCAAGGGGTTCTGACCCATGTTCTTTTTCTTGACCCAGATGCAGGTTACACAGGTGCGCTCAGACAATGAAAATTCGTCAAGTGGTACATTTGCAATTTGTGTACTTTTCTGTTCTATTCCAACAAAACGTCACAAAGAAAATACCTGTTATAAATGTGGATTTTTTTTCTTAAAAGAGCTGGCTAAACACTCTCTTCTGTCCCAAGGCCTGGCATCTTACATGCAGCATTCTTCAAACGACGTGTCACATATGCAACACCGGCCCCTTTAAACAGGGGCATGTGGCTCACTGTTCAGGTGCAGTCTGAGCACATCTAATGCTTTCTGAAGCTGAAACTCACCAGGACAAATGGCTCTCTGCTTCCCCTTCACAGTCCCCAAAACACAAGCATGGGTCCTGATAAATTTTAGTGACTTTAAAAGCAGTGGCAGGAATCACTGCCTGCTGTGGGCTGAATGTTTATATCCACCTCCTAAAAGTCATATGTTCAAATTCTAACTCCCAAAGTGATGGTATTAAAAGGTGAGGCATTTGGGAGCGTAATCAGGTCATGAGGGTGGAGCCCTAATGAACAGGATTAGTGCCCTTATAAAAGAGGCCCCACAGGGCTCCCCAAGCCCTTCCACCATGTGAGGACATCGGGAGAGCACGACTATCCACCCGTGGACCCAGAGCAGGCTATCACCAAGTACCACCTCTTCCAGGGCCCTGATCTTGGACTTTCTAACCTCTAGAACGGCGAGATGTAAACCTTTTGTTTTTCTTAATAAGCCACCCAGTCTACAGGGTTGTTAGAGCAGCTGGAACTGACTGAGACATGGCTTCAGGCCAGGGCAGCACCTGGAAAGGCACTCGAGGCTAACACTGCTCAATGCCATCCGAACTGAGGGCTGGTGTCACACCAAGGGAGAGAAAAACAACCCTGGGTCACCTGCTGTCCCCTCTGAGGAATTTCCTCTTCAAACTGTTTCGTGAAAATGTATCATCCAAGGGGAAACTCCCCAGAGGCAGGGAAAAAAAAAGAAAAGCAAATGAGTAACAAAGCTGTGGCCTCTCAGCTCAATCCAAAGCTCAGGACCAGAGACGGCTACGATCTGGGGGATGCACCCCTGGAACAGAATTAGAGGGAGCAAGAGAAAATAAAACCAAACATGCTCCAGGCCATCTAAGACAAACTCCAGAGGCGATGGCAGGGCTGCATGCTCTCATGCACTAGACGGCCCAAAGCACAGGTGTTAGACCATTGTCTTACTATCAACCTGCAAAAGAGAAGTTTGAACTTGACTTGCCTGGCATATCTCTGCATGTTCAATCGTACACATAATCACACATGCACACACATCCCCATCTCAAACTCTAATATCCTATTTTGTTATCCTATTTATGTTCCAGCCATAAGAAAGAACTGATTTTTTTTTTAAAGGAAAATGGAGGTAAGTTTTAAACCAGACTCATTGCTTTCCAAATGCCTGCACCCTCTGAGCCAGCAGACCCCGGAGCAATAATTTGATCGCCACGGCCTCCAATGTCGCATCCATGTGTCACCAAGGAGAGGCAGACGTAGGAGAGCAGGAGAGAAGAAATGCTGCTGGCTGCGTACGTCTGGGTATCCGGCAGGGTCACTCAGCTGCAACAACCTCACAGTCCTAGATCCTGTAGAACTCCTCCCTGACCCGAGGTTTGGGAAACACTTCAGGAACAGCACAGAAAAACCAGGCCAAGGAGACACATTGTTTTATTGACAAAGAATCAGTGTGCCATTTCTCATGAGGCAGGCCCAGGTAAGAAAGAGAAATCAGAAACCACAGAAGGTCCCAAGTCCCCATTGTAAAAGAGATCGCAAACTTGCCATTTTTAATACCCGTCTCAAGGAATAGGGGCGGGAGTGGGAATGACCCTGCATGATCCTCAGCATGGAGAGAAACTGGAAAAAAGCGTGGGTATAAGAGCAAGCTTTGTCCCCACTCGCCATCCCTACGCAAGCCCTTGCTCCAACGGCGATGCCAGTGCGGCCACAGCAGGGCTGCTCTGGGAGCTGCCAGCCAATAAAGACTCCATTGTTGCCTCCTATGAGTATATCCAAATCCAGAGAAAGGGAAGCCGAGGTCAGACAGCTGTTCCTGACTAACAGTGGGTCAGACCGGACTGTCACACCAACTTTTGAGGGAACATTTTTTTCCAGCTTTCTGGCAGACCTGCTCCCAGACTAAAGCTATTTATACCAGGACAGGTAGCTGTAGTCATTACAAGGCACACACAAGAACAAACAGGGACTCTGTCCTGGGTGCTCAAAGAAGATGACAAATGAAAGAGGACTGCCCAAAACCAAGTAGTGATACGGGAAAAATGTGACCCGGCTACCCTCCCTCCAAGCCTCCAGGGCTCCTGGACCTGGCCCCACAAAGGTGCAGGGAAGTGTGTCACCTATACACACTCTCACACGTCTCCCCTTTGTCAAATCCCTCTGCTTGCGTGGCTTTATGACCTAGAGATGGCAGATAGTGCCGACACAAACCAGCCAGCTTCCTGCCCCTCCACGCTCCCTTGCACCATAGTCACAGCAGGAACTCTCCCTGGGCAGAGCCACACTCCCAGGGTGGCAGGTCACTTGAAAAGACTCTTCTGCCAGCAAGGCCTGACCCAAGACAGGGCCCAGATCCTCTACACAGTCATCTGCTTCTGCCATAATGAATTTGCAGCTCTGAAGTTTCCAGGAAACCCCAAGGAGATCCCCCTTTAGTAAGGGTAGACAGCACATGGGCAAGCTAAACAGCATGTCAAACATTCACCAGTTGTAGGACTTAGTTTATAAGGCATGATGTCCTACTATCAAATTCTCTCCCACCCTGAACCCCCACTGCACAGCTTTGTGACCAAATGCTAGGAAGTCAAAGAGCCATTGCATTCCTTCTTTCCTTCCAAAAGGCAGCAGGAGGGGATAGCACTAAGGGAACTGGACAGTGAGACACTGGCTCGGACCATACCCTGGGGTAATACAAAGCCCAGGAACATAAATGGCCATAAATGTCTGTACTTCCAGTTTCCCAAAGAGATCAGAGTCTCTGAAAGCATCTTGACTATGTGATAAGCCCTAGTTCCCATCCCCAGCCACTGGGAATCTAAAATTAGCTAGAAGCATATACTCAGCCCTGTGTCTCCTACATGCACCTGGTAAGTGTCACTACCTCCTCTGGCAATAACTTGTCTTGGGAGTGCTATAAATACCACCTAAGCCTACCCGATGTGAATTACGAATACCAGGAATAGTTTCAGGGTTTCCAGGCACTAGCTATGTGACAGAGTGTCAAATTCAAAGTTGCCTGTGCAAGACACAGACCCAGAGAATACACAAATCCCCAGGCCCACCCCCACATTCTAAACCATGGGGCAGATCCACTCCAGAGCAGCTCTGCCTCCTGTGTGGCTGAAGCTGCTGTGCGACAGCTCTGCAGATCTGATGAGACACTCTTCACCTCTTCTCAAATTGCCAGGGAGTATGAGGCTAGGTAAGGCTAAGGGACATAAGTCTGAAGTTATAGAAAAGGGCAAGAGGGGGTTTAGTCTTCTTAGATATTTAGACCTCATTCAGAGCTTTCAAGGAATGAGGCCCTAGAAACAGAAGGCTGGAAGGGAAACAAGTATTGACTGGGTGATCCTGCACTGTCTTCCCTGAAGCTTGCACACAGAGGGTACTTAATATAGATATTTATGGAATGATCTTCAGTTCTCTGAGTTTCAGGGGTTCACAACTGCAGAATCCTAACTCCCAGGAGCTCTGCTGGCTACACCAGAATGGAAAAGGGAGCTTGCCACAAAGCAGCCAGCCAGCAGGCACACTCCGGACCTGGCTGAGAGACCAAGTCCTCAGCAAAGGGAGCAGGAAGGGGTGCGGGTGACCAGGCACGGAGGACAGGAGCCTGGGGAACACAGGCACATATGCGAGGAGACAGGAGGGATGGCAGAGAGAGAGTGGTCCCAAAGGCAGGGCACCGCTCTAAGGTGTCCCGGAGGCAGAAAGGTGAGGGTGTTAAGAGAAAAGGATGATAAACAGCAAATGGGGAGGCAAGTCAGGGACTAAGCAGTAAGATTTGGCCACCAAAGGGTTATTGGAGGCCTTCAGAGTGGTGTTCTCAGAAGGGCTAACTGCGGGAGTTAAAGAGTAGGGGCAAAAGGTATAGATTACCTTTTTAAAGTTTTCCAACTGACATCTAACTTGACACTAGGCTCGTGGTAAAAAATGAATCATCACAGCTCATCAGCTCACAGACCCCACATTTTAACCACCTTTATGCTACCCGATTTTTTCCCCACTGTGCCTTCCTACCTTCCTTTGCTCCTTCAGCGGCCCCCATCCAGAGTGTCCTCAGGGGCTTTCTGACAGCTTACAGAGCCTCTGAGGCTCAGCTGAAGCTGTTCCTCCATGTCCACCACTCCCCCCGCACCCCCGGTGGGCACCTCCTCATGACCTGCAAGTCACGGGGGTTCTCTTCCCCATCGCACTGGAAACCTCTATAAGCAGAGTCAGGGTCTCGTTGCTTCTGTGTATTTCTCTCAGCAGGGGCACCTGTGCCCACGACAGATCCTCCGAAAAGAGCAGTAAATCAGACTGTTTTCTTTAAAAAGTTACTTTTCTCCCTCCTTTGCTCAAATTCTTTGTGCTTAGTAACAGACACACAGCCCACACAGCACCCCCACCTCAAATATTTCCCTAGCGTGTTTGATGCCCTCAGCCCCTCGGGAATGGCAGAAGCGGGGGATGAATCTGTCTAGAGGGACGGGAGTAGTAGGGAGACGGAGAAGGTGCTACAGCCTCTCTTCTTTCCCGGCTGCTCCCCATCACACACGGCAACGAAGACTGGGCCTTGGCAAGAATGCTCTGGATGCCACCTCCTCAGACTTTTACCCCAAGCTATCCAGTCCTTACTAGGCTAACTCAGGGCATTGTCTCTCTAAAGGGCTGAATAAAAGAAACAAGCCTTCCAGGGTCTGAGCCAAACTAAGGAGCTAGACCTGAGTGCTCAGAACTAGACCCCACTCCCGCCCAAGCCCTGCCCTCCCAGGGTCAAGCTGAAGTCCTGCGTAGGTGAGGCAGAAGGAAACCAGTAGAGGTAGTGGGGCAAATGCAGCACCCAAGTTTGGAGGTGTTTGCTCTGAGGCTCCTGACAGCTGGTATCCCTGCCCAGGTGTTCCCAAGTTCTCACTGAGGCTCCTGGCCAGAGAAGCAGCAGCTCTGCAGGAGACAGGCCCCAGGTGCCACTCATCACAGCTGACCCGACCCCTCCAGTGAGCCTAGAGGCTGGCAGGCAGCACTGTGCATAAAATGCCAGGGCCTGGCCTCCCTGGTGTTTGGGGCAGCAGTTGAAACCCAGTCTCAGAGTCCCAAGGCCTCCCTTTTTCTCCCATTTCTGCCTCCCTCGCACACAAACATTTGCTTGAGGAGGGCTGTATAAACTGACAACAGTGAAAAGGAAACATCCGGAGTACAGAGTTGAGTCCTTGGGGAAATAAAAGGCCAAAACGAGCCACAAATTGCTGAGGCTTCAAAACCTCAAAATGAAGCGTATATGCCTGTGCTGAGAACAGAGAATCATGTACACCCGTGTTCTCCGAGCCTCAGGAAGTTTCTTCAGCAGGCAGCCCCTTCAGCTCTCCACAGGCTGCTGAGGCCAAGGATGGCACTGTTAGGTGGACCTGGCCTGCAGAGAATAGCACCAAACACTGATTTCTCCACCTACCCACCAGCAGCTACAGGAAGAGTTCACCGTATTCCTAAGCCCTGAAAACTATCATTTTTTGTCCTCCAAAACACTGAGGAGAAAGCAAGCCAGCCCCAAGAACCTAAGACCAGCAGGGACGGGAAAGTGAAACAGCCACAAGAAAACAGAAAGAATGAGACTCTGGGCCCGCCTGACTTACTCAGGGCAGACAGCATCAGTTGTATTTTTGTTGAATTCTCACATGAAAGCCTGATTCAAAGTACCACCGAAAAGAACAAAATGAGGACAATTGACTGTTAAATAGGAAGGGACCAGAGGGAAACAAGAGTCAAGTTTCAGTTTTTCATACTGCATAAAACCACCTCCCTGCAGCTGGCTCGGTCACTCAGCAAGAGGAACCGCGGCCAGGGTTAGAAGCACAGCTGGCTGGGGAACCCTTCAACCACTCTCTCCCAGGATCCCTGCTGAGGGTTAGGCATCCCGGTGCCTGCACAGGAATAAATGACCTTGTATCAGGACCCCTAATGTTGTCACCTGCCACACGCAGGTATTTTAATCAGCAGGTACTTGCTGCCTTTTTATCTGCAGACACAACTAACCGTGATCTGTGCAATTATTTTACATCCAACTTTTTGGATCCATTTTTTAATATTCTACCAAAAGTACGATGGCAACACCAAATCACTTCTCTCCTCACCTACCATCAAATCCACCCATCTTCCAAAGACCTTTCTAGCTGACTATATGGCCTTTTACTGACGAATCATTTTAGGTTCACCATTGGGGTGCCCAGATTTAGCAAACAAAATACAGGAAACCTAGTTAAATTTGGACTGCAGAGAAACCACTAATAATTCCTTCGTATAAGTAGGCCCTGTGCAATATTTGGGACGAACTTATACAAAAAAAGCATTTGCTGCTTCTCTGAGATTTAAATTCAACTGGGAAGCCTGTATTTTATCCAGTAACCTTAGTTGAACATTCCAGAGAAAACACTAAAGCCTGACAACAGCAGGAAGCAAACTGGGAGCCCCCAGCTGTCGGCTCATCCCACACAGAGGATTAGCTAATATGGGGCAATGGCCTTGCTGCTCTGGACGCTGAGGATGGACCAAGGGAGGGGAAGACGACAGCCGTCAGAGAAAACTCAAGTCTATTCCCTCTACTTTACTCACAGGGCTTACTTAAAATATCAACAGAGAAAAGTGAGAACTTACCAACAAAAGCCAGGCACAAAAAGAAAAATATTTTATAATTGTACTTATGAGGTACACAGAGTGTGCACATTCATAGAAACAGCAAGTACAGTGCTGGTTGCCAAGGGCTGAGAGGCTGGAGGATTGAGGAGTTAAGTGTTTGATGGGAACAGTGTTTCAGTTTGGGATCATGAAAAAGTTCTGAAGATAGGAAGTGGTGATGGCTGGGCAACAATATGAATTACTTGAAGCCGCTGAGCTGTACACTTAAAAATGGCTAAAGTGCTAAAATTTGTGTGTATTTTACGAGTTTTTTTGGGGGGGGGACTGACCGATGTTCTTCCTTTTTCCTGTTTAGCTAAGCTTTTTTCTCTCTTTTGTCTGATTCATCTTTAACTTCATGGGACAGGTATCTGCTGCTAAGAATCCTCCAGGTTATGAGGAAAACAGATCAGCAACACAGGGATGGAAAGCAAGACCAGGAAGGGGCAGATTGGGGGCTTGGGAAGCTGGCTTCTGCGCCCACCTGGTTCCCAGCATCCCAGCCTCAGAATGTCCCACAGACACACCCCTCACACCACCACTTTCCTTCTCCCTTTGTGTCCTAAAGGCCCTGGCAACATCGTATACTCAGCCCCCAACAGGCTCTGGAAGCCTTCCAGGAACAGAGTTCAAGGAGGCCCGAAGGCTAGTCTCCACACATCAGGAGGCCTCCAGGCCGGTGAAAGCCCCACGCCATCTGTAGCGGGAACAACTTCCTTTTCTGAAGGGGAAACCAGGCCTTAGGGCTCTGAACTCACTTTCAGGCAAATGAAAAGCCCAGAAACGGGTGAAGGACGACAAAGAGAGAAAGACAAGTTCCATTCCTTTTGGAATGAGGTGTTTTCCCACCATGCACACAGGGGTATCACACCCGTTCACACAGCGCCCCCATCCTCAGACGCTGGAGGCCCCAGACCAGGGGTCGTGTCAGACTGACATCTGATCTAACGTTCTACGTCACGTACCTTGGAGGGTGTTTGACATAAAACAGATTTCAGGACATGAGTTACGGCTGCTATGTGCAGTCAAAAAAAATAACACACAGAGTCAAGGGCTGCAGAGTATTTGGAAGACCACAAACCGGGCAAAGGGCACAAAGCCTAGAGGCAGCAGCAGGCTCTCTGGCCGGGTGGCCAGGCTGGGCAGACAGCTCCCCCAAAGGACCTGGGCTTTCCCTGGCCCTTACCTGCCCAGGCTGCTAGGTGGGCACGATTACCCCTCACAGCATGCGGTGGGCTCCGGGGGTGGGTCTGAGGCAGACATTCTCCAACCTTGTGTGCCTCAGAATCACACCAGAGATTCTCACTCCCCTCCCGGATTCCACCCTGGGCCTGCTTGGCACTCAGGAGCCCTCTGGTTTGGCACAAACCCAGGCAATTCTAAAGGAAGGGATCCTCAGACCACTGAAGGCAAGCTTTGGGCTTAAAAAAAATGTGTCATGAGGACTATTTAATGATGTGGGGAAAGTTCACAAAGTCATGCAAGGTGAAAAAAAGCTGAATACACAACTTTATATTCTGAGGGGGTCTGTCTTTGCTGAAGATTTATATACAAATTTAAGTTGTTCCCAAGTCAAGCAAGAAAGCAGTCTTCCATAAACATAGTGATTTGGATACACCATGGGCTTCTGAACTTGCTTGTTGACTCTGTGATAGTCTAATACACCCGAGCGATGCCAGTCTCCTGTCTCCGTCTGAGTAGGATCTGGTATTTAAAGGTAGCAAGCGGTTTGTGGGGAGAACATTCCAGACAATGGGTCCTTTCTGAATAAAGGCTGAACGGTGAGGACTCTAAAGTCACACTGAAAGACCAGCTAGGAATCGAGCTGGCCAGAGCAAGAGTCCTGCAGGAGAAAGTAGAAAAGGACATGAGAAACGGGGGGTGGGGTCCAGCTACAGAAGCAGCTGGGGTCACTGGAGGTTGCAAGTAGCATCACAAAGGATAGACTGTGTGGCAGAACTCGGCAACGAACCCAAATCCTTTTACAACCAGGACAGGGAAGAAACAGCAAGGAAGTGTAGGGGAGGGTAGAGATGAAAGGAAACAGAGACAGAAAGTCATGGATCCATGCATCTCTGACTATGAATACTAGCCTAGAAACACAAGCCCTTCCTGGCATTCTTATCCTTTCTATGCATGGCTCCTGCCCAGGTTTTGTTGGTCTTTGTTTTGAAAGGGAACTTGGCATTCTGGGGCCAGTGGCTCTCAACACTGGACTGGTCCTGACAGAGCAGGTGCTGTGATTTCCAAACTCCCCAGCCTTGTGCTAGCTAACCTTTCAGGTGGGTCCCGCATCTACTTCAGTTCCAAAGCTCCTGGCAGATGAGGGAAGAACCAGAAGAACGCCAGCAATGGGACCAAACTGGTGCAGACCACCAAAGGAGTCAGTTACACCCAAAACTTCCTTAGACCCCTCAGAAGAACTACAGCACCAGGCGCCCACCCCCACATATTACTCACCATCCATTTGGGTCCCCTCCTTTAAGAGGTGGTGTATCTCTAAGGCATTGTCTAGTAATAAGTTAAGCCACGTTATTTCAGATCTTAAAAGCTAATGCACTGTGACACACTATTTTTCCTATTGCCCAGGAGTTTAATACCCCGCATTCAGCATTTTATATTAAAATTGGTTATCACTTTTTGCTACACATCACAATCCAATTTCCCCCTAAAACAGCAAAGCTGAAACACCACCAAGGGATGAAGAAGCTAGTCGTGTTGCAAAATTATGCAAACAATGCCCTCTCTCCCTGAAGAAAAAGCCTCCTAGACAAATAAGAGCAAAGAAATTGGAAAAGCATGCTCCACCTTAGTTGTTTGCTAATGGGATAAATTGCATTTTAACATTTTAAACTAGGTCAGTACTTGGGTTCTGGTGTTGGGCTTTTAAACTAATTTCTTGCTTCGAATTTGGGATAACAAGGGTGGTGAGTCTGGAGACCCCTCCCTGAATTATTCCTAAACAACCAAAGCTTATTTCAAATATTTTGAATTTCAGTTAAATAGCTATGCTGCCCTTTAAAAATATAATAAAACCCTCTATGATTAAAAATAAATGCAATCATATGTTGCATCATGTGATAGAAATATAATGTCTTTTCCTCCCATGGATGTCAAGTGTTCTAGCCCTTAATTGGAAGTAATCAAACTGTCATCTCTCTCTGTGACCAATAATTCCACACAGGTTTCGTGAGAGGAACCCAAGCCCGGGAGGACACAGGGGAGAGCAAACGCATAAGCTGAGGAGACAAGGCCCCCTCCACCCTGCCCACCACGAGCCAGTCCACCCTCCCCAGATCGCCCTAATATGATCACGCATTTCTGTAACTACATTTGCAAATGAGTGACTCAATTCAGTAACTGCTGCCTAATTTTATAAAGACTTGGTATGTACTTGTTTGAGAGAAGCTATATGAAATTAGGGCCTTAACAACTGGGAACTCTGTTATTCTTCACTGCCAGACTTCTCTGGAGTCTATAGCACACAGACCTCCCAAGCCTTCCCCGGGGTGACCCCACGCCTAATGGGCTCAACAAATCTAATGTCAGGTGAGTCCGTGCAGGCCCATTAGGCCCAGGCAGAGCCAGGCTGGTTTGGCTCCAGGTTCTGACTCCATGTCCTGACTCTACGGCCTTAGGCTTGTTACAAATACATATTCCTGAGCCCCTTCCCTAAGGATTTGGCTTCAGTGGCCCTGGGGAGGGGTAGCCCCAGGTGACTCAGTACAGACAGTCCTTAGGCCACCCTCAGTCCTGGCCAACCAAGGGTGAGGAGTGGCCAACTTCCAATTTGGTGCCCTGACCCCTCACAGCAGCACATTAAGGAAGTGCGGAGGCCAGAAATCAGCTTGTTGCCACTGGATACAGCAGGAGCAAACACTGAGAGGCACTCTAGTGAAAGGAGTAGGAAGTGAGTTCCCCTCATGCCCTCAGGGGACTCGGGACTTTAGAGGGGTTAACTGCCAAAGGAGCGCTTCTGAGATGAAGACTGAGTCTGATAAGACTCTGAAGACAGTGTTGGGGTCCTTTGCACCATTCTGTTCAGGACAACTCAGCCACACGCTATTTCCACATATGCCCAAATCCCCCACAGCTCTGCAAAGCCACCCGAGCATTCAAGCACTCAGCCCCAACCCCAGCACCTCCTGAAAACTTCACCTGTCCATCCAGCTCAAACCTGTCTCTCTCCACTTTAAACTCTTAACACTTATCACTAACACCAACTTTCCAAATTGCACTGAATCCAATGAATGAGTAGTCCATGATCTCTAAAAAAGAAATGAAGGGTTTCTTGGACAATAAAGTCTAGGAAACCAATGATGCAGATGTACATTCATTATGGATTTATTACAGATCTTCTCAAAATCTTTAAACTACTTTCTTTGACCCAGCATTTTCTTAATTCAACTGACTTAGGGACCCGTTTGTGGAGGAAAACCTAATGTCATACTGCAGAACTGATGGTCCACAGAAGAGCTGGTGAAATGCTGATCCCATGTATCCAACAACTAATCAAGTCACATCTCTGGTTTGTTATTTAACTGATATGAACAGTTAGTCTTATGTTATTTAATTCTGAGTGTATCTGCATGTTATTTTAGGTAGAATATTCATTTAAGCTGGGAGCATGTCTTACCTGTCTTTGATTTCCTGGCAGTCCCTGGTCTAACCCTTGTATTGCAGAGATACTCTAGAATTATTTAAAGCATTAGATCTAATAGTATAAACCACATATGTGTCTTAGAGTATAGTTTTCAAAACCTTAGAGAACATCCAGTAAGGTTCCGTTCATTCCTTTACAAGAAAAATGAGGCTCAGAGATGTAAGAGGAATTGTCCAAGTCACAAAAGTTAGTAACAGAACTATGATTAGAACCCAGATCTTCCAACTACTTAGCCACTGTTCCTTCTGTAATAAGGAATAATGTAAATAAGCCTCACCCTTTCCAAGATGCAGCTGGTTTCCCAGCAGGTAAAGGAGTACAGGATACTCCAGTGATTTAAAAGGCACAATCATATCAAGAACAAAAAAACAACAACAGAAAAGATCCAAGTACCACCAGAGCGCACCAAAGAGGAGTTAAGCCCTCTGTGAAGACTCCACAATGACTATTAGGAGGTTAAGGCTTCAGAGCTCAATATCAAGAACAGGACAAGACAACAGCACTTTAATTTGTAGAGCTGAATAAGACATTTGACTATTGGAACAGGACATTATAAATTTCAACATTTATTTCTAATACCTACGTTTACACATGTAAGACCTGATTATAGTCAAACAAATGCTACATGAAACTGTGCATGTACCTGCCTGTGTCTGAATGCATGCATGGGAGAAAACATGTGTGAAACTCTGCATGTTCCTTCAGAGGTCCGGTGATGAAACAGTGATACCTCTTATCCCTCCACAACCCTCAAAGGAAGGTGGAATCAACACAAGCATATACATCAGGTTTATTTAGGGTGGGGAGGTGGGGTTTTTATTTGCTAATGCAGAATCAAGACCTCCAAAAGTGAAGGTGGAGAGCTCTGCCCTGTTACAAAGTCCACAGATAGGGATGAGAACTCCTGCTCTGGAGGCCTGGGGTCTTCACTTGTCTCGCTGGCAGGTGTTGCCTCCTGGGCATCTCAACACATCCGGCTCAACTCCTAAAGGTCAATTCCTCCAACAAGGCCTCCCTGATCCTGGGCTTCCCTAAGCCAGGCATTCTCTCTCCTGTTCTAGAATTCAACACTGAGCAAGTCTCTTGGCAACTCCATGGCCATGATTCATGGTAATTATCATTTTGTTAAAGCATAAGCTGCAATTCTTTGTAGTTCCTCACTAGGGCCTAGCGGTTCTCACAAGCAAGCGCGCGCACACACACACACACACACACACACACTAACAGGCAAGGCTGCACAACCCCATGTCAGCAGCTCTATTTGTACTCCGTCTGCCCCACTCAGAGCACACTGGAAGCCATACAAGGGAAAAGCAATCTCATAGGAATCACCTCACTTCCCGTTTCCAGCAGGTCATCCACAAAGCTTAGTACCTTAACCAGAAATTACTAGCAAATTACTTCAGCAGTCCTTACAATTGGTTGTGACACACGGAGTCACAAAACTGCTATTAAAAACTGTTGACTTAACTAGTTACTGACAGCACAAAGATGGTGCTGGAAACGGGGAGAGCAAAGACTAAGAAATGATTGTCCTTTGGAGAGCGAAAATAAACTGATTCGTAATCTTCAAAGTCTACACTACTGTACTTTATGGAGAGAATTATGTATTAATAGGAGCATTTACAAATTTGGGGATTCAAAAAAGCTCTAAGACAAAGGTCTAATTAAAAATAGAGATTATTATTGTGCTTCTTTTATAGAATGTATGTCTGATGTTAACAGTCAAGAACCATACCATCCACAGGGCTGAGGCCATCTGAAGATGTGGTTCCCCTGGGGTTCGTCACCGCCATAGACACAGCTAAGGCAACCAGTGACCTCACATCTTTAAAGGCAAAGGCCATCTCTAAGACCCCCTCATCCTGTCCTCTCAGCAATCATAGGAATTCCTAACCTCAACTGCCTTCTCAACACTCCCATTCCCTCCTCCTTCCCTGGCCACACCTTCTCAGTCTCCTGTGCAGGTCCCCCTGCTCCACCACACCATTCACTGTTAAGGTCCCTCCAAGGCTCACATCAACACAAGCTCAGTAAAGGTTCTTGAATAGACAATGAATTCTGTTGACACCAAGAGATGAACTGAGAACCCAGATTCCCATTTTACAAGCACTCTATAAACTCAATCTCCATACTCTTGCACCCAGCAAGTAAACCCAGGGAAAATGAGGGCAGTGAATTCACACCTGACTCTTTTCACAATGCTCCTTCAAATTTGTGTTTTGGGATTTTAATGCATTTTGATTAGGTCTCTTGAGGTAGCCGGGCATAAAAATTGCCAAACCAGAAAATAAATCCTCCTTTATAGCTGTAATTGAGAGCTTATTCATAGCCCAACACATTTTTTCTCTGCCCAAGTTTTAACAAAGGATGCAGGACCGTCAAAGGTCACTGTCCAACAGAGTTTGTTAGTGGTGATAGAACTACATCAGAACCAGTTACGGAAGCAGGAAGGACATGGACAAACACCAAACATCACAATCAGAACACTAGAGGACATTTATTAAACTGGATTTTTTAAAAATAACAAACTTGTTATTAAAATGATCAACTGTGGCAGGCTGAATACCAGCCCCCCCAAAGATGCCCATGTCCCTATCCCCAAAACCTATTAGTACCTAACATGGCAAAAGGGACTTTATAGATATGATTAAAAAGGGGAGGTTAAAATGGGGAGATTACCGTGGATAAGAGACCCAATGGAACAACAGTGTCTTGACAAGAAAGGTCAAGGTCAGAAGGAAGAGGATGTGATAATGGAAACAGATGTCAGAGAACAAGCTTGGAAGAGGCTACGCTGCTGGTTCTGAAGATGAAAGATGGGTCCACAGGCCAAGGAATGCTAGTGGCCTCTAGAAACTAGAGCAAACAAGAAAACAGATTCTCCCCATAGAGCCTCCAAAAGGAACACAGCCCAGCTGACCTTGATTTAAGTTCTGACCTCCAGAAATATAAGAATAAATTTGTGCAGCTTTAAGCTACTATGTTAAAATTGTTACAATAGCAAAGTGTTGTTTTCAAAGGCTAAGTACATATCTTTTTTTTTTATTAAGGTATCATTGATATGCAATCTTATGCTCAGGTTTCATATGAGCAACATTGTGGTTACTACATTCACTACATTAAGTCCCCCCACACACCCCATTGCAGTCACTGTCCATCAGCGTAGTAAGATGCTACAGAGTCACTATTTGTCTTCTCTGTGCTATACTGCCTTCTCCACGCCACCCCCCTGATATTATGTGTGCTAATCATAATACCCTTTAATCCCCTCATCCCTCCCTTCCCACCCACGCTCCCCAACCCCTTTCCCTTTGGTAACCGCTAGTCCATTCATGGGTTCTGTGAGTCTGCTGCTGTTTTGTTCCTTCAGTTTTGCTTTGTTGTTATACTCCACAGCTGAGTGAAATCATTTGGTCAAAGTATATATCTTTGGAATATTTAAGCTTCTTTTCAATGAGAAAGGCATCATTTTTCCTCTGGGAAGTAAGAAGTACTACACCTGTTTTTCAGAAAAACAAAAGTACTTTAATAAAACAACCATTCCACGTTGTCAGCCTTTCACGTGAATGTTATTTAAAGGTTTCTAAAATTATTTATGACCTTAGTGTGAACATTCATTACCCCTGATAACTGGTCCAGGCAGCAGATAAATAAGAAATCAGGCCCTGCCTGTGGGCAAGTTTGCAAATTTCCATGGTGTAAATACTCGCTCCATAGCCAATTCAAGCTACCAACATGACATCATTGAATACCAAGTTTAGAAAGAGAAGCAGTCAGCTCACATGAGCTGGAATTAATTCCACAGTTTTCTGATTCATATAGTACTTAATATATGCCTCATTCTGAGAAGTTCAGGGGTACTATGAGATTCTTTGTAAAAACGTGTCCTGTAAATCAAAGTTTGGGAAAGAGTACTGTATCCATCTTAAACATTCACACATTAAAGGCTCTGACAAGCTCTGCAGTTGTTTCATAAAAGCCTCATTACTTGGTGTTTTATACTTACTTGTATTCAGGGACGGACCTACGTGAAGCTCCCAAGTTAGAAAGTCCGCCTTAGGAGAAGGAACACCGAATGAGGTGCAGCGCCTTGGCGGGCACCCCACCAATGACAGGTCCTGAGGCTTGGGCTTCCCAGCTCACAGCAAAGACATCCCGGCTTGATTGAAACCCTTTCTCACTCGCCAACATCCAACACGTCGCCAGCTCATTGGAGGACAGAGCAGGAAATGCTGTCCTGGAGCATAAATGTGAAAAGGCAGGGAAACCAAGAGAGTCCTTGTTGACAAGCTAGTAGATGCCAATATGACTATATCCAGAATGTAGCTTTGTTTCCATAGACCATCTCCCCAAGTTAGACATAATCTTGTTTCATACATTGCTTCCTTCAAAAAAGTCCTTGCTGTAATAGTCATTCATGTGCTTTCAACATTTGCTAAGCACCAAATGGGGAGGCTACAAAAAAGGGCTGAAATGGTCTCAAGAAGCTAAAACTGCTAAATGGATGAGAGACGTGCATCCATGCGGCACGCTGCTTCGCATGGCATCTCCTTTTTAGAGAAGTGGGGTCAATGTGTCCTGCTGTGGAGATCCAGCAAGCCATAGCCAAAGGCAAGGCGGGGATGGGAGGAGGGCAGAATAGAGAGGGGTTGCCATGGAAACACTGACCTGAGCAGAGAAGGCCAGCCAGCACTGTCTGCCCTGTCCTGGGGCAGTCTAGCACACGTCAGGCTAGGGGGTCTATTTCCAGAACAAAAATGCCCATTTGGTCGTGTTTAAGAATCCACAGACATGGATCCATGTTCAAAATGTGCTCTTGCCAAGTTCAAGATTCTCCTCACCCAAGGAACAGAACCCACCCATATACTCATACCTGTGATAAGAAGAGGTGAAGATATACAAGAATCAGGGACAATTTCGTTTCTCCCTCAAGTTCAAATGCAAGGTGTACCATAAACATAATGTATTAATTCACATTAAATATTAACATCCAAGTTGCATTCTACTTCTGAGAGATGGAAAGACTCAAACTCATGTCAAGGCTAAACTGATCCTTGAAGGACAGAAAGGCACCCAAGATTGAGGAGATGGGTGAGCAAAGGCCTGAGACAGAGAATGAACGTGGGACAGCCAGCCATGCCTGGGACACAGTGGGCTCTTTGTGGGCAT
>JAQQAC010011331.1:56112-111824 GCA_029783875.1 Phataginus tricuspis | reverse complement strand
AAAGAGCTTCTTCCTCTTCTCAGAAGCATTTCCCACATATAGTAGTGGGAAAAGAAACCAAAACAGATTCCCCTGTGAATATGGAAAGCCAAACTTAACCCACTCTGGGTATGCAGGGCCAGGGGTGAAACACCCTTGAAATGGCCAGTGGTCAAGGAAGGTCAGCTTCCTGTGCTTTGTTCCTTGCACCAGGTGCACAATCCTGCTCCTGCTCGTTCTTAAAACAAACCCTAGATGTGCAAACATTATGCCTACATTAAACACAGACCACAGAAACCAAGTGCAGAAGGAAATGTCTGTGCGCCCATGAAGACTAACAAATGTTTCTGGTTGTAAACCTGTACTGTTCCCTTTAACCCCACTCAAGCTACAACTTACTTGCTGGGAGTTGAAGCCATCGCTGCCAGATGTGACTCCCTCTCTGCCTCTCCCATCACTCCTCCACCCTAATTCCTGAAATTCTCTGTAAAAATGCAAGTCTACCCAGGAAAGCTAACATTTATGAGGGATGATAGTGAGCAGTCCAGAAAAGGAGGCTAAGGGTCCTAATGGTCACTCCACGGACGGGGCCCTGGACCCTCCCTCCCATGAGACAAGCTCACACTGCAGGCAGAGGAGACACACAGGTCAGACAACCTCCAAAATGTATTGATGCCTGGTCACTTAATATACGATAAAGGAGCCATGGACATACAATGGAGAAATGACAGCCTCTTCAACAGCTGGTTTTGGCAAAACTGGACAGTTACATGCAAGAGAATGAAACTGGATTACTGTTCAACCCCATACACAAAAGTAAACTCGAAATGGATCAAGGACCTGTATGTAAGTCATGAAACCATAAAACTCTTAGAAGACAACATAGGCAAAAATCTCCTAAATACAAGCATGAGCAACTTCTTCCTGAACGCATCTCCTCGAGCAAGGGAAACAAAAGCAAAAGTGAACTCATGGGACTACATCAAACTAAAAAGTTTCTGTACAGCAAAGGATACCATCAACAGAACAAAAAGGCATCCTACAGTATGGGAGAATATTTGTAAATTACATATCCAACAAGGGGTTAACATCCAAAATATATAAAGAACTTACATGCCTCAACACCCAAAAAGCAAATAACCCAATTAAGAAATGGGCATAGGATATGAAGAGACACTTCTCCAAAGAAGAAATTCAGATGACCAACAGCCACATGATAAGATGCTCCACATCACTACTCATCAGGGAAACGAAAATTAAAACCACAATGAGATACCACCTCACACCAGTAAGGATGGCCAGCATCGAAAAGACTAAGAACAACAAATGCTGGCGAGAATGTGGAGAAAGGGGAACCCTCCTACACTGCTGGTGGGAATGTAAGCTAGATCAACCATTGTGGAAAGCAGTATGGAGGTTCCTCAAAAAACTAAAAATAGAAATACCATTTGACCTGGGAATCTCACTCCTTGGAATTTACCCAAAGAATACAACTTCTCAGACTCAAAAAGACATATGCACCCTTATGTTTATTGCAGCACTTTTTACAATAGCCAAGATGGAAGCAACCTAAGTGTCCATCAGTAGATGAATGGATAAAGAAGAGGTGGTACATATACACAATGGAATACTATTCAGCCATAAGAAAGAAACAAATCCTGCCATTTGCAACAACATGGATGGAGCTGGAGGATATTATGCTCAGTGAAATAAGCCAGGGGGAGAAAGACAAGTGCCAAATGATTTCCCTCATTTGTGGAGTATAACAATGAAGCAAAACTGAAGGAACAAAATAGCAGCAGACTCACAGACTCCAAGAAGGTTACCAAAGGGGAGGGGTGTGGGAGGGTGGGTGGGAGAGGGGGATTGAGGGGTATTATGTTTAGTACACATGGTGTGGGGGATCAAGGGGAAAACAGTTCAGCACACAGAAGGCAAATAGTGAATCTGTGGCATCTTACTACACCCACGGACAATGACTGCATTGGGGTATGGGTGGGGACTTGATAACATGGGTGAATGTAGTAACCACACTGTTTTTTCATGTGAAACCTTCATAAGAGTGTATATCAATAATACCTTAATAAAAAAAAATGTACTGATGCCTTCCAAGGGTCCAGCAGCAGCCATGGTCCTGTGAACAATCTTCAGGAAGCTTTGAGGCCAGGAACTGACAACAGTGAGAGACTAAAGGGCAACAAGGTGGGGGAGTCAGGGAGACTTCCCAGGGAAGGGGTCCCAGAGCTGAGGTCTGACCTGCAGGGTCACTGGCTAGGTTAAGTGTGCAAGGAGAAGAAACGGCGAGGGTGACGGCCCAGAGGCAGGGCAGGGTCACCAGGGACCTGGACCCCAAGGGGGTTGTCCAGAGGCCAGGGAGCAGCTGGAGATTTCAAAGGGGGTGTCTGACCCTATCCGCAGGTCAGAAGGACTCCTCTTGACTGTGGCCTGGGGAATAAAGCAGGGCAGCTGGGGGAGACAGTGGGGTCTTTGGGGTACAGCTTTCCACCGGGAAAGAACCTTAAAGGCTTGGTGCAGACTTGTCATTTGGGCCGCATCACAGGAGACACAACAAAGAGAAGTGAAGAAGGGAAGCAGTCCTTGTTTCACAGGTGCAGTAGGAAGGGAGTTCTCTGGAAAGTCAGCACAGGCACTAACACGAAAACTTACCAAGACTCCCCAAGCCATCACATCTTTCCTGGAAATCTACAACTCGCCTCACTGACAGTGTCTCTGAAGACTAGACCTCTGCTACCACTAAAAAGGGAACGGTTAGTTGGTTGCTCTATCCCTGGTGTTCACACAGAAAAAGAACTCGGTCCATGTAGGCTAAGTTGGTGGTTCCCCACTGCGGTGGTTTTGCGCCCATGGGGCATTTGGCAATGTCTAGAGACACGTGTGACCACCTCATCTTGGAGAGGAGGCTGCCACTGCCACTGCGGAGTGGAGGCCAAGGATGCTGGTGACATCCCCGTGCACGGGACGCCTCCTTCCCCAGATGAAATAAATCAGCCCCAAAATGTCAATTGTGCCAAGGCTGAGAAACCCTAAAGTAAATCAAATCCATTTAAGAACACCAGTGGCAGCTGGCTCGGCTGCAGCATCGAGGCAGAGGGTTCCAGACACCTGGGAGGCTCAGCCTTGGCACCCACAGGGCTGGGCCTGCTGCAGAAGGTTGGGGGTGTCTTGCCAATGGGTTCAGCCCCGGGAAAGTTCACTATGGATTCAGTGAGACTGAGGAATGACAATGGAACGTTCTTAGGGTGAAAGGGTTTATACCCACCTTTTTTCCCACGATAGCAGGTCAATCACTAGAAACCAGTTCACTCTGAGAGAGTCTGCAGGCAGCAAGCCGGTCTCTGCCTCTGGGCCTCTCTGCCCCCACAGCTGTCTCAGTCTCTGTCCTCGGCGCTGCCACCACTCCAGTCTCTCCTCTCTTGCAGCCATGCAGCCATACCACCTTGTCACCCAGAGCACTAGGCAGAGGTCTTTATAGAAAGTCAATAACAACGTATTGATCACATGTGTGTAGTGAGCAAGCTAACCAGGGTTGAGAATCCTGGCCATAGGAACCTTCATTTATCCACAGGGGGCAAGAGAACAAGGCTGACTGCACCCACCTCCCACCAGTTCAATGTTGAACATGGCCAAGTTCTCCCCATCTCTCACCCCAATATTTCACAACTGGGGCTACAGCAAAGCCAAGGTATTATTGGCCAAAGAAGACAAAACCAGGGAACCTCACATGGACAGAAATTTATGCCCCTGGTGATCAATCTAAGCAAATTACACCCCCTCCTCCAGTTCCAGGAAGACACACTAACCAGCCCTGTTCTTCAGACCCATACTTTCTAACACCTGTGAACAGCAGTGTAGTGCACAGAACTGAAGATCAACATGCACAGAACCCCCTCTCCCATCACCAGTATTGCCCACAGAAGCTCCCAGCAGCTGCAGGTCCTCCTCAACACCTCCTCTGCAAGTTCTGTTGGCTGTGCCTCATGAAAAGCCCTCTGACCCTGCCCCTTCTCCCCTCTCCAGCCCTTCTGCCCCCATTCATCTAGGTCCCCTTTCTCACCCACATGGTGCCAACTTTTTCAAACTTTGGTTGTGAGCTATGAATAGAGAGAAGGTGTCTCGGAGGCCTGTTGCTAATACGGAC
Source organism: Phataginus tricuspis (assembly GCA_029783875.1). Classification (NCBI taxonomy): domain Eukaryota; kingdom Metazoa; phylum Chordata; class Mammalia; order Pholidota; family Manidae; genus Phataginus; species Phataginus tricuspis. The sequence continues at coordinate 107,686 of JAQQAC010011331.1, read as the reverse complement.
TTAGTAGCTTGGGATTGGGCAAAGTCGTCTGCCATTTCTCCAAGCACACAAGGTGGTTCTGATGCGCACAGACCCCACACAGGCCAGCAGGCTTTGAAATCACAGCCCCCGGAGAGCCGGCATTGGGGTCACCTCTGTGTCCCCACATTCATCCAAGGCCGGGCTTCCCATCAAGCTGCAGCCCAACTAAAAACCACATGAGAAGGACAGGACTGACCAGCTTGCTCCCAGCAGCCCCTGTACTTCGAGTGACACTAGTGACCTCATGGGTAGTGATTTTAAAAAGATCTACTTACTAAACCACAGTACTAACTGTACACTAGTCCTTCCCAGTCCTCTTGGAAAATGTCCCTTATGGAATCCAACCCTGTCTCGTGACCGGATCTCACTTAAGTCAGCACAACCTACCTCCACTGCGAGGTGGGGCCCTGGGTCCCCAGGAGGGACGAGGACTTACCAGGCTGCCCACAGGACACACATCCCAAGCAGAGAGCTCAGAGCAGACATGAGACTGCCGAGGTTATCAGCATTCATTTCGCCCCATGGGTACTTAACACTTAACCCAGGGACATTAGAGTCACCTGGGGATCTGCTAAGGTGAATAGGGATGCCTGGGCCGGGTGGCACAGGGGTGGCATTTCAGATTAAACTAGTCTCAGGTGCAGCCGGGTATGGACATGGTTTAAAAGCTCCCAGGTGAGCGTAATGAGCGGTCAAAATTACGACTCCCTGGCTAGTCCCCAGCAAGAAGCCAGCTTGTAGCTAGGGGAGCACGGGACTAGATAAGGACGGCTGATGCGGCTGGTCCACGACAGCTCTGCGACCTGCTGCCAGCATCAGAGTCCACCCCTCCTACCCCATGTAGGCCTCACTCATGAACACAGGACCAAGCCTGTCTAAGGCCTGCACCACTCAGCTTCCCACCCATCTCTCCTTCCTACAGCCACTCACAATGCCAGCCACGTCCCTGGGGAGAAGCCCAACCCACATCCAACTGTAAGGGAGCACAGGGCGCAGCAAAACATGACCTCAGTGGGCTCCCCATGACCATCCCAGTCACTACCATCTTTAGGCTTAAGAGAAACACAGTGAGCACCTACTCTGTTACTATCCCATCACACAGATGAGCAAAGTGAGGCACGGACGGGTAAGAACTTACCCAATGTCTCACAGCAAGTAGTGTCATGAGAAGCAGGATTCAAATCCAGGTGGTGGGGCTCTAGGTCTTTGCTTCTGACTGTTCTGCTCCTCAGAAAGCATCTAGTTACATTGAATATCCAGGTCAGCTGACAGAGAGGGAATGTCACCAAGTAGAAGCACGAAGTCTTTAAAGCCCTGAATTGGATGTCTTAAAAACCAGCTTCATCAGGCCAGCTGGGGAAAACTTGGTTTTTACCCACAGTTCATGTGGAAAGGTCTGTGGTTTGAGGGACCATCTATTCATTGATACATATTGGCAGGGCACCAATTATAGGTCAGGTGCAGGGCTGGGCACTGGTGACACAGAGACACAGGTCATACCCTCCGAATACCTTTCTAACAGCTCATGTGATCCTGTGCGTCAGGACAACCTCCTCCCCGTGGGGTAAGCCTCCCCACGCTAACCTGCTCTGGCAGACAGTGTGGGAGGCCTCTGAGGGCAGCTGTCTGTGGGCCTGCTGACGGGTTGGTGGTTATGATACTAGTTTTAAAGAACGGCATCCACACTCCAGCCTAGATCCTCTAAATCATGTGCAGGAGAGGCCCAGGCACTGCTTGTACATTCCTGCAGCTGGGTTGAGAACCAGTGGGCAAAGGATGAAAGTAAGGTGAAAAACCCACAAACCACATACATGACGGGTTTTTGAAGATGAAAAAAGTAACTATATTTAGCCTGGATACAAGAGGGCATGACAGATGGGAACGGGACATGGGGGCTCCCGGTGGAAGGCGTCTCTCCATTGCTGTGGCGCCAGGGGACAGGAGTGGGACCAATGGGTGGGCAGTAGTTGGGGCAACAACTCGTAGGAGGAGCTCCCGGCCCCGTCCACGTGCACATCCGCACAGCTCCTCCCGAGCCTGATTAGCATGCTCTGAAAAGTTGCAGACTAAATGGCTTACTGCTCAGATGATTCAACAGGAGACAGTTACTCATGGAAGAAACCCTGCTATTTTATATTCACAGCAACTAACTACTTTTAATCTGCTGGACAAGAAATCACCTGAAGGCATGTACCCGTTACTGTGTACATTTGGGGAGTGGTGATGTTTTAGAAATGCACATTCCTGGGCCTCACCCCAGAATCTGCACTTTAATCATCTGGGGTGATTCAGCCTCTGGTGCAAGTGATGACTGGACACCCCTGTTAGAAAACTAAAAGCTAAGTCTGATACAAAGACTAACCTTCCCTGACCACTGTGATCATCCTTCTAAGCCTCTAAAATGAGTAACACTTATTTTAAGCTTAATATACAAGCTTATATTGTTTTACTTCATATGCAGACATAGCTATAGGTGTAAATGTTAACCTCCCCAACCAGTAGGATGGCACCTTACACCCCTCTGTAAACTCAGAAAACACCAAGCAAGGTATCTCATATACAAGGGTGTTTTCTAAATGACCAATTAACACACACTCAACTAATTTTTAAAAGGACCGGCTAGCCACTATAACCTAAAGTGACATGATACTCTATTGAAATCTCTATTTTATCAACTCAAACTTCATTACCTTTTAAAGTAAGCATTTAAAAAATTTTAAATACAATTCAACTAGTTGGCAGGGTATCTCCCTGGCCCACGACTTCACTGTGAATAAATTCTGGACAACAAGGCTTTCAACATGTCTGCTAGAAAATAAGTTAGCATTTTGACTTTCCCAGTATTATAATGATGATTGGTTTTAATGTTCTTCAACTGAGGGCATATTAAAAATCAGAACAGAGCAAAGCTGGATCAACAAGGAACCTCAAAGAGTCCTGGTGGAGGTCCATCTTTTGGGAAGTAACCTGATGTAGACATGGAACCCCGGAAGAGGTCAGAAATAAAGAACAAGAGGATACTGTATTAAGATGGAAGGGTCCTCCAAGGGTTGGGTACTGGTAAGCGGCCAGCTCTGCTCCTCCTGTAAGCAAGCCACTGAAGAAGACTCCAGACAACATCACACCAGCAGCTTCCCGGTGGTCTGCAAGCCTGTTTCAGACATGCTAAAGTCTAAGGCAGTGCCATCCAAGAGAAATGCAAGCCCCATATGTGACCTTAATTTTCCAGTAGCCTCATTTTTAAAAGTAAAAAAAAACAAAAAAGGGAACTTAATTCATTTCATTTAATCTGATATATCCAAAACATTATTTTAATATTTAATCAATATAAAAAAATCTTTTTGACCTATTTTTTTTTTAATGAGCTATTCCTTTTGTATGCCAAGCCTTTGAAATCTGGTGAATAGTCTACATTTACAGCACATATTTCTATTTGGATACCAAATCCTCATTTGAATTGCTTGATCTATATTTCCATTTCATAACATTTATAGCTGAGAAGACTGATTCATATCCCCAAGTTATTCTAAACACACTTAAAGGTTTTCCAATAACCAAACTAAGAACCTGCCTTTAAACTTAGATTTAAATAAACTAAATAAAATCAGAGGTTCACTTCCTTAGTCCCACTAGCCACATTGCAAGTGTTCCGCAGCCGTACGTGGCCAATGGCTACCATAATCAGCCAGGACAGGTATAAGGTATCTTCTTTCCAAATTATCTATACCAAAACTTTTCTTTCCTTAATCATCAGGAGGTATAAGGGAGCTCAAAGGACAAAAGCATGTGCAACTTGTTGTTGTGAATAGCTGAAGGCCTTTTTGATTCTAGAACAGTGTATCAGTATAATGTCCTAAGGATGTGTGGGTGTCCACCAAGTACCAGAAGAGGGGAGTGGAAGAAAGATTCCTAGATCACCCACTGTGGGCCAAGCATTGTCCTGAGGACAGAATGACCACCGTCCCATTTGGTCCCCTCATCTTGTGGGTGACGTCATTCAGTAAATTTAACAAATAAGGAATTCAAGATTGCCACAATGGAGAACTTACCCAAGGTACCACAACTTTCCAGGGGGAACCTTTCTCACTTGGTCACATCAATATCCAAGACTAAGAGAAGGGAGGAAAAGAAAAAGTCATGCTGTGTCCTCCCTACATAAATATGAGGTAGAATCCAAGACAGGTCAGAATGTAGGGAACCAGAGATGGCACAGCCAAGGCCCTCAGACAGTCACACGCTGGTCTGAAAATGAAAGTGGAGGGTCAGGTGGACCGGAAGGGTAAGAGGGAGGGGAAAGGTCTGGTAACCCTATTCTACATTTTTGTCCCACTAAATAGGTAATTCTGCCAATGGTGCCACCTCACTGCCCACTGGACCACTGGCACTGTTGTGACCAAGAGTCAGGGGCTCAATTTCTACCACCAGGGCTTGGAGCCCTCAGAAGCTTTTCTTAGCTCTATATTCAAAAACCTCCACCCAGACTGAATCCAGTCTTTCCAGAACCCAGATGCCAAGTCTGGGGTTCCCACTGTAAGGTGGAATCAGTCAAGGAAAACAATCTTCTGATCAAGTAATTGAAGCAACTTCCAAGAGGAAATTTCTATATATGAACAGTCATCTAACTCAAAGTTTCTTACAGAGTCCTTATTAAGGCCATGGTAAAACAATTTTCTAAGCTTCTTTGGGTATTAGAGGAAGCATAACATGTTTGATCTAAAAGACATACAAAGTTCTACCACTTCCTCTAGAGAAAGCCCAGGAGCTAAGCTGATGGGGAGCAAGATTCTTCCTGATTCTGACTGGAGAGGAAAAAAGAGACAAAAGTGTTGAACAAATCAAGTCAGGTGGGAGGGAGAACAATGAAATGATTTTAATTAATTTACAGAGGCAGGGTGAGCCAGACAGAAAGAGTGAGGAGCACATAGAAACCATCAGATGCAGAATTATCCCAAGACCTTCCTGCCTTAGGGGAGAAGGAGGTAGCTCTGTCCAATAGGTGTCCCTAGAATTGATGCCATATCCAAGGCGTTCCCCAACTTGAGCCCCAAAAGCTGTTTTGTAACTTGATGATCCGCATATACAGGGATTGGTTAGATTTCGCCTGGCGAGGGTGTTCTGGGCGTGAGAAGAGAAGAAATCGTAGCTTGGAGCAATACGGAGGAGAGCAGAGCCTCTAAATCATGGGATCATAGAACTGTAGGCCAACTTCTATTTTCATATGAAGATCCTGTGGCCAGAGAGGAGAGGTAACTGTCTAAGGTCAATGTGTACATTGGAAGCTAGGAGCCCCTATAAGCTAAGGCAAGTCCTTATTCCAGGATACTTAAGTCACACTCACCAGGGCAAAGGAGCACAGCAGTTCCTTTAAGGTCAAATGATAATAAGCCTCTCACAGCTACCTGAAAACCAGTGCTTTAGAATATAATTGTCAAGGAAGATAATGCTCTATCTTCCAGTTTCCTGGGAGGGCAAGGGCCTAACTTCAGCTGTCACTGACTCCAAATTGCAACACTTCCTGCAGTAGCAGACATGATAAATTTAGCAATTTTATCTTGAAGACATGAATGTAATGCATTGTAGACACTTGGCTATATAAAAGAGCAGGAGTTCTCTCCATCTTTGCAATCTCTAGCTTTGCAATCTTTGCACCACCCTACCTGTGATGTGCATCCCATTCTGGGTTAAGGCTTGCTCAATAAGAAAACTGTTTTCTTTCTCTTCTGGTTCTGTGGAAAGTATTCTGGGCTGGAAGGGATATTGTCTTTAATACTATTTCCCCAACACTCCTCACAGAGTCACCCCAATGTACTCACCCCTGATCTCCTTGAAGTTATTTTTTTATAGTTTATTTTGATATCATTAATCTACAATTACATGTGCAATATTATAGTGATTAAACTACCCCCTTCATCAGGTCCCCCCCACCAACCCCATTACAATCACTGTCCATCAACTTAGTGAGATACTATAGAGTCACTACTTATCTTCTCGGAGTTGTACAGGCCTCCCCGTGCCCCCCCAACATTACATCTGCTAATCGTAATGCCCCTTTTTCCCCCTTGTCCCTCCCTTCCCACCCATCTTCTCCAGTCCCTTTCCCTTTGGTATCTGTTAGTCCATTCTTGGGTTCTATGAGTCTGCTGCTGTTTTGTTCCTTCAGGTTTTTTTCTTTGTTCTTATACTCCACATATGAGTGAAATCATTTGATACTTGTCTTTTTCGGCTTGGCTTATTTCACTGAGCATAATACTCTCTAGCTCCATCCATGTTGTTGCAAATGGTAGGATATGTTTTCTTCTTATGGCTGTATAATATTCCATTATGTATATGTACCACATCTTCTTTATCCATTCATCTACTGATGGACACTTAGGTTGCTTCCATTTCTTGGCTATTGTAAATAGTGCTGCAATAAACATAGGGGTGCATATGTCTGTTTCAAACTGGGCTGCTGCATTCTTAGGGTAAATTCCTAGGAGTGGGATTACTGGGTCAAATGGTATTTCTATTTTGAGTTTTTTGAGGAACCTCCATACTGCTTTCCACAATGGTTGAACTAATTTGCATTCCCACCAGCAGTGTAGGAGGGTTCCTTGAAGTTATTTTTAAGCCATTTTCAACTAAGTGATATAAAGTTGTGGTTTTATTATGTGAATTACCCTATGAGCAGTCAAGGGTGCTCCTATAATTCACTCAGAGGGCCTAAAATTTGGAACTTGGTCTTCTGTATGTAGCTTGGGGACGATTAAACCCCAAGCACCCCAAGGACCACAAATTCCAGGCATGGAAACACTCCCACCGGGCCACAGAGCCCCCGAGTTGGCTGGCTCCAGCCCTTTGTCCACACTGTGCCCTCTGCCAGGAAAGCCTGTCAGCTGCCTCTCCCTCTGTGTAAAGCCTATCAGAGCAGGAGGCCTGTCTTTCCTGCTCAGTGTGTTCCCAAGCACAGAGCAAGACATGAATGAATGGAAACCTTTAACTCAACTCTCCTCTTCTTCCTCAAAGTCAATACTATCATAACATTCAGTTTGTTTCACTTGGAAACATTTGTTCCACCAGGAAATGTCTCTCAAACAGAGAGCTCTGTTTCAACTGGCACAATGAAAAAGTCCTTTTAAGAGGACAATGTTCATCAAACACTTTTACTGTCACACAGGCAGCAGAAACAGGTGAAAAACATCCAAGCCGTTCTTAGCTGAGCTCTTGCAAAGATACATCCTCAGCAGAAACCTGTCTCTCTGCAAGGCCCTCAGCTGGTTTTAGCACCTCTCTCACCTTTTTCTCCAAAGGTCCATCTCTGTCTATCCTTGACATGACTGTCAAAGGCATCCTTCACAGGAAATGCTCTTAAATTGACTCCTTCTCAAGTCACAACCAGAACGTACTTTTTGTGGAGCCCAGTCTTTGGTGAGCTGGACAGTCCTATGCATCCAGACTGCAGGCCTATTGTTAATTATTCCTCAGCACTAATAGACATCTGACTTTATTTATCCCATTGACTTGGCCTGGGTTACCAGAACAAGAAACCAACCCAGTGTGAAATGCTTTGGGAAATGACCCACCTGACTGCACATTCAAACAGCTTTTGCTGCTTAAGAGTCAGGCAGCAAGAGTTCTCAAGCTGTGCTGTGCATTAGGACACTCTGGAGAATCTGTGCAGACACTGGTTCTTAGGCCCCAGCCTCAGAGTTATGATTCAGTAGGTGGAGGATGCGGCTCCCTTTCTAGTGAGTTCCCAGCTGATGCTGAGGCTGCTGGTCCTGGGGCCACATTTTGAGTAGCCTGCTGAACATAGATCTCAGCCACCAGTTGAACAACACAGCCAGATATGGCTCCTTACCAGACTGATAAGGCCTTGGCAAGGCCAAGCCCAGTGGTTCTCAAACCCAATTCTCAAATACTGGTGTTCTACCATTGAAATCAAAGTATGAGATTTCCCTCCAGTTTTCAAAACAAATTAAACCTCTGGTACCACTGACTAGCTGCTTCAAGTATAATCAAAAAGGACTCAATTTCTCAACAAATTATATGTTTTTTGTTAAGACTTCATTGAGTCCAACCAGTGTGACATATGACTGAGAATCTGTAGTGGCCTGGCTGACACAGCCAACATCACATGGAAGAAAACCGAAATTCGGTGCACTTGGCCTCTAGCTCAAGCTGGACCCCCCCAAGGCATCTCCTTTGGCCCCTGCAGGCAGATGCCCTAAACCTTGAACAACATGCCCTTAGGCTACTGGACAAAAGAAGAGCTCAGTTGCCCTCAAACTTAATCCACTAGATAAAATAAAATAGGCACATATATTAAACCTTTTTTTTAACCAAGACAATATGTATGTAATCTATTGCTAAACCATTTGCCATAACTATTACAGCCTTCAGATTTTCCATATAAGCAATCAGGCATCGCCAAAATGGCTACATCCTCCCCATGCCTCTGTACTGAAGGCCTTTAGGATTCCCTCTTCAAGATAAAAGAATCATAAAGTTTCAGCCTTCCCAAAATGTAATTTTAAAAAGGTAATATGCACCTGTCCCTGTGGATCCTGGCAAAAACATATAAATCCATGCCCCAGCTTTGAACACAAACATTCTGCCCACATCCAGTGCACAGATTTCCCATCCAATGTGCCTTAAGTCACTTGATCTGGTGCCTCCAGCCAAAACAAACAGCCTGGTGTCGCATCCCCCAAAACGGGGATATTTACAGGCTTGTGATTTTTTCTTCCCCGACTCTTATCCCTCATATGCATAAGGTGGACTTAAGAAATGAAACCCGCAGATTAAAATATTTCAATTTCTTTAAAAAAACATACACACACAAAGTTAGCTTTAAAAAGGGGTAGAGCCGGCACATCTGGCTCCAGTTATTGTACAGCTTCACATTCTTAGCATCTTCCTTCCCAGAGAGAAGGCAGCAGAGCACAGGAACAGAGGCCAGAAGAACCAAGATCACTGGACCCTGACCCAGACCCTGCCACTAACCCAATGTGGGACCTTGAACAAAGCTCCTGACCTCTCTAGGGCTCAGTGTCCTCAAGAGTCTTCCAGGTCCCAACACCAGTGCCAACAAGTAACGTGTTTCAAGTGTTGATGAATTTAGAATGACCTTCACTTTTCTGCTTGATTTTATAGGCAAAGATTCCAATTCTCCTGGGAGAAGACAGCCATTGTTCTTTCTCTCTGGGGGCATCCCCTTTCCCCTCCTCCCTGCCCTTCACTTTCCCAAGCCTGGCGGTCTCTCGGCCTCCCCAGTTCCATTTCTCCTAGCAGGGCTGTGATGAGAAAAGAGCCACCAGGAGAGCTTCCCAAATCAGCACTGAGCTCTCTCCAACGAATGTCTAGCACAGCAGGCCTTATCGTTCCTCAAATAAGCTTCTAATTGTCTTTTCAGAAATGTGTGTGGACGCTTATTTCAAGCTATTTGGCAAGTGCCTCCGAGGGTATTTTCTCTGACATTATACTTGGAGAAGGAGGATTTAAGACTCTAGATAGAGGAGCATTAGAAAAATTGCCCTCTGTTCCTGTCCTTGGATGGAGATAAAACAACTTTCTCAGGCACCCACCATAGGTACAATGCAAGCCAAGCCCCACAGGTCTCCAAGACCTCACAATCGCTGGCTTTTACATACGGACCTGAATCTATTCCCAGGGTCAGTGAGAAGGTGTCTTAGCAGGGTTAATGGGCACCAAGAATTATGATTCACATGGGTGGTCCCAGCAGTGCTCCCCTGTCCCCAGGCCTCATTCTTCCCAGGTGCAACACTAACAGCACAGTGAGGGCCCTGACATCAGGCTGGGAACAGAGTCTAGAGAGAGAACCAGGTGGAGGTGTGGAACAAGCACTCAATCTGGGGTCAGAAACCTGAGTTCAAATCCCCGTTTTACCATCTCCACCCTGGTTTAAAGGTTGACAGGTGTCCTTGCCCTGCAGGTAAGTCTTTCCCCAAATTTATTATGCAAACACATTCATCTCAGGATCTTATTCAAATGCTGATTTCAGTAGGTTTGGGCAGACCCGGAGAGTTCCAGGTTCCCAGCAGCGCTGAGCTGCTAGTCCACAGATCAACTTGAAACAGCAAGGACAAAGATTTATGATCGAATCCGGTGTTTCCCAAACATCCTTGGGAAGAATCACATGGGATAACTGATAACTACACAGATTCCAGGGCCCCCAACCAGACAGGGCAAGCCTGGAGAACGGTAAATTTAACAAGTAATCAGGTGAGTCTTATCATCAGAGAAGTTCAGGAAGCCGTGTCAGCTCATCCGCACCTCTCCTTTAAAGCTCCACGGCCTGTCGGAGCCCTCGTTTCCTTTCCATGTCTCTCTTCACTTAAAAATATAAACCTAGCGCCTGCTCCTGGGGGTCGCATAGCATACACTTGGACAGCTGAAGGCTCTTCCAAACTTCTCCGAGTCTCGGCACACTTGGAGAAAGATCCGGGCCTGAGCTCTGCAGCCCGAGGGGCTGAGGAACCACTGCCGACATCACGGCCTGAGCACATCTACAAGCCATACCTTGGCCGCTGGCTGGACGTCCCTGCTCCCAGCTCAGCCTCATCAGTCAGCGGGCAAACCAACCAGCACAACCCCCCAATGCCTACGCTGTGCTTAAGATAATCCGAAGCGAGATGAAAAATGAACAAACTCCTATCCTGAGGTTGTCTGTAAGGCTGCTTTTCACCAACACAGCACAGAGGTGAAAAATACAGACATCCATTTCCTCAACCTCTATAACATCACGGCTAACTACCACGTGTCCAGAGGCACGAACAGCCTGCTTTACATTCATCTCATTGAATCCTGGCAACAAATCTTTGATTTGTCTGTTTTACTGAGGATACCAAGGCTAATAGAGGTTAGGTGACTTGCCCAAGGTCATGCTATGAATGGCGGCCCCTGAATAATAGGCTCTCACGGGAGAATGACCCTTCACAACTCACCCCTCTTCTGCTTTGTTTTAAAGCCTGCAGCCCACACGCACCCTCCCAGACTGCTGTCCACAAGAGCAGGTCTCAGGTGTATTATGCTCCAGGCTGTAACCACCTTGCACCTCACAGACACTCAGGAAAAGTTTTGCCAAAGTGATGAAGACCTCAAAGCCAGGGCTCCTCCACAGTAACAGAACCGCACCCAGCATACAGGTGCGCCCTGGTTTAAAACACTCCCAAGTAATAAAATAGGAATTTATAAGACACAAGTAGACAAACGGTAGTGGTAGGGCCCTTGCTTGGGGTCAGAAGGTCTGAAGGATCCTTCCCCCACTGCCACCGCCTTACCAACACCTGGACAAGCCACTCAATGTCTCTGCACCTCAATTTCTCCATCCACATGATGGTTTAATTCATCCCCCAAACCTTTGAGAACTCCCACCGTGGACTAGATATGGAGCTAAGAAGAAAATGACCAAGAGGAAGGGCTGAAAGGCCAATTCCATCCCTCAGTAGCCCTGGGCCAACTCCACTCCTCCTGCCCCACCAGGCACCGGGATAAGGCACACAGAACAGTTTTCAAACAAGTGTGAAAGAAATTGGTCCTGGGGAATCATTTCCATCACAAAAGGAAACTTTTCTTAGCAAACTAATTCACAAAATGGATGGCTAAAGTGTCAAGTTCCCCAATATACTTTTTGAGTGGGTTATTGAAGTATAATGTACAGCAAATTTCACCCTTTTTAGATGTATGGTTCTATTGATTTTGACAAACACATGCAGCAGTTCCTGCTGCAGTTTTAAAAATTAGTTTATCTCCAACTTTTTAAGAATGCATTTTATAAAGTGACATGGGCATGCATGCGCCAATGATACAAAATTAATTTTAGCTCCTCTTCCTAAAAGTGAAGGTCCCCATTCTGCCAGAAGGAAGAACATAGCACTGAAACTCTTGTCTCCAGAGGGGAAAACAATCGATTTGAAGAAATATCTTCAAGACATGGAGCACAGAATACCAAGATCTACTGGACAATGCCAATTGAATCTCCTTTACAAATAGGAGAGAGTACCTCCATACAGCCTCCCTCTCATATGAAAGCATTTACCAATCTTTTTAATATGCACACAGAGCCCAAGAACACAACTGCATTTTACCAGAGTTCATCCTTAACCACTTGTGCAGCTTAAAACCACAAAGCCTCCTTGAATGAACACCAAAAATCTATAGTAAGTTTCACATATTATCAATGTTCCAAAGGAATTTACCTGGTCAAGGAACATAACTTTTGTTTTAAGATTTATCTTAAAATGACTTGTATAAACTCATGTAAAAAAAGGGAGGGGGTTGGGGGATGAAGGAGGTAATTACTCAAATAGAACTCTAACAGTCTGTTCATCTCTGCTTCAGAATGAGGTTGTGGTAACATCAGACTAGACAACAGCATTATGAGCAAGAAAATGGGAATCATATTTTTGTTCCTTTACAGCAGAGTAATTACTGCCATAAACAATCAATCTAACATGTTACAACCTTACTACTACATGGCTAGCTTCTGGTATAAAGAACTGATTTCCAAGCCTGAGCTCTGGAACATCCCGACTTCAGTATACCTAAGAATCTTCTGATTATGAAAACTACACATCTTGAGCTCCACACAGACCTCCCAAATTAGCATCTCTGGGCATAAGGCAGGTATAGTGTTTGACCTTAATCCCAGGTAGCTCTAATGGTGGTGACTAAGGACCACACTCTAAGTAATGCAGCCCTAGCTAAACAAGCATGTGTTTTGTTACATAATCACTAAAATAAAGATGGTAAAATAACTTGGATACTGATTTTCAGTGTGGGTTATAATCTTTACGCTAAAGACCATGGCTTAGAAATAGTTTCACTATTCAGACAGACCGTCATCGTAGTATCAACAGATCAAACTGCACAGTGACAATCCTTCACTAATGTTCGGGCGCCTGCTCTCAGTGTGGCCCCCAGACCAGCAGCTCAGAAGTTCTGAGTCCCACCTTAGAGAGAAAATCCCTGGGCGTGGGGCCAAGGAGCGCACCCTTTAAAATATCTCCAGAAGATTCTTCTGCACTGTGCATGCCCCAGCCCATTTTAGTTAATGTAAACACATTTTATAACAATAAATAATTATCACATATTTTCTTGCTTTGTCCTCTTGCTGGTTTTATTTTTGTTTTGATAAAGGATGTAGTATTTATTTATTGCCACCCCTTTCAACTTCTCTCCTGTCTCCTCCCCACTGTGGCACAAGGTGCATCTGTGTAGCACAGAACATTCAAGCCAGACTTATTTCCCACCAGCTGAGGGTCAAATTGCACAGCCTGGGTGGCTACAGCGCTCAGACCCTGCCATTCCGTATGGTGGCAGGTATAATATATAAGAAGGCGATCCCCTTGGGCTCTGATCACCCCCTGATTCCAGTGAGCACCTTTCTATGATGCCTCCTAAGACTTCCTATATGCAAGCCAGCAGACAAAAGCATCAAATGGGAATTTGGTAGTGTTGGTACCATGTCCATGGTAGAGTGTATTCATTCTCACATTTTGGAGTGCATCAAAATCTCCAGGGAAAGCAATACAACACAGACTCCTTGGCTACCACCTCAGCTTCTGATTCAGTAATATTCTAGAGGGTCTCCCAAATCTGTATTTTCAACAAGTTTCTCAGGAGATTCTTATATGTATCAATGTTTGAGAATCACTGGTGTTATGGAAGAAACCTACGGTATGGAGTAGAAAATCGAAGCTTGAGTCAAATTTATCCAGTAAGCCTTAGTGTGTAAACGGTGGTACACATCCACTTCCTCAAAGTAGAAATACCACCTGCCTTGTAGCGCTGTTAGGACGGCAATATATATGCAAGACTTAGGAAAATGCAAAGTGCCAAGTAGGTTGGTAAAACTGGAAGGTGCAGAATTCCACAACTATTAGAGACTAGGGTCTCCTTAACCTAAAAAGGCTACTTCACCAGCAAGCATTCCACAGCAGATTCAGATTCTGAGTCATAAGTCAGTGGACAATCTGTGTTGTGTTGATATGTGTCCCCCTCAAAAATATGCTAGAGCCCTAAAGGCCAGTACCTCAGAATGTGGCCTTATTTGGAAACAGGATCTTTACAGAGGTAATAAGTTAAAATGAGGCCATCAGGGTGGGCTCCCATCCAGTATGACTGGTGTCCTTACAAAAAGGAAAATTTTGAATGCAGAAACAGACACGCATAGGGAGAAGACCGCCATCTACAAGCCAAAGAGGGAGGCCTGGCCCTGACTCTTCCCTCAGAGCCCTCAGAAAGAGCCAGCCTGCTGACACTTTGATCTCAGACTTCTCTCTTCTGGAACTGAGACAACACATCTCTGTTGTTTACACCACCAGTCTGTGGTACTGCGTAATGACGGCCCTAACAAACTCATACAATCCGTCACCTTCCAATTCAAAGGGAAAGTTCCTTTTGTGAGGGACACGTGGATACCTACCTGATGCTTCTCAAATTCCACAGGGCTTATTCTAGTATCTTCACCTGGTACATTTATATAAACTCCATACAAGCTCCATATAAACTACTTGTCAGGGTAGCTCCAGCTCGGAGGGAACAGGACATCACTCAAGCTCTGCTGTGCAGAGCCTGTAGCAATGGTCACAGAATCAGAGCTCCAGACACCTGCATGCTCACAAGCAAGCATCGGCAAGTGACTTACCAAGTGATGCCCCTTATAAAACTGTCCGAGCCCATCCCTGCACAGCCAGCTCCCTTTCTCCTGTCAGAGTAGCTTTCATGCTCAGCTCCCGGCTACCAGCTGGTCTAGAGCTGGCAAGCCACCCTCAGTGCTCAGATACGTAGGGATTCTAATCAAGAGGACCTGAGAAAGGCCCTCAAGAGACGATTTTCTCACACCAAATGCAGCTCTCCTTATCACATAAGTAGCACAGAACACATTGGGAAAATGCCTCCAAAGAAAATAAAAGGCCCTTTCGATATGCATTAAGGCTGGAATGCTACAGGGTCTTATTCAGTAACATGAGGGGCTCTGGGAGAACAAGGAGCAGACCGACACTGTTGAGATGGTTGTCCTACAGCAGAAAGGAACCACCTCCGTCTGTCCAGTGTGCAGACCCGCAGAAATGTCCCCCACAGGGTGACTGTCCCAGGGCCCTGGCTGCCGCTGCCCCCTACACACCCTTGTTGGGCAACCTCTCCTGGGAGCCACCCGAGGGAAAATTTTTTAAAAAACAACACAGGTGTCCAGGTCCCACTCTCAGAGATTCCCAGTCAGTGAGTTCACCAAGGCCTAGGAACCAATGTTTCTATTTCTGACGCACACCCGGGACCAAGCACCATGGCCAAGAACTAAAGTCAAGGGCCAACCAGACATCCTCAGGAAAGGAGAAAGTACCTAGTGCTGGTCAGGAGAGTGGGATTCCAGTGCAGCTTTGCCAAGTGATGCCCGGAAGTCTCATCTTTCTGAGGTGCAATTCTTTCCCTGCCAAAGGGAAAAACTGACCTAGAACCATTCAGCCCTCCCTTTTTAAAACATAAACTTCCCTGGAATCACCCTAAAATACCCCATAAAGACATTCGCCCCTCCTTGTATGGACTAGAACTTTGTGCTTTACGCTTTGTGACCGTACCTCAGGCTGCGCTTGACCGCCATCTTGCCCTTTAACCCTGCGGGGAGGGGCCCAGGAGTGACAGGTGCTGAGCCCAAAGGAGAGCCGTTCAAGGGGAAAATTAAGCCTCTTAAAGGGGCCTCAGTGGAATCTCTCAAACCCAGGAATAATCCACACTCCCCGTACAAGATTTGCCATGCATGCCCTCAGGCCACTCTCAGGAAGGAGCCTCACTCACACCCAGCCAGGTCCAGGACAAGGGTGTCAAGTAATTAAACGGGCCGTCTTAAAGCGACGCAAACAGAAAGACAAGAGGGGGGTTTTAATTTAAACACACAAAGCTTCGGGGCTCTCCACCTTGGGTGCCTGAGCGAGCACTGCTGCGGGGACGGCGGAACATGCCCACCCATTGGCAGGAATCCACTCCGCCATGGGCTCAAACATTGCGTGAGAAAAAAGGACATCACGCCATGAGGTCAAGTGGACTCTGGGGCTGTGACACACCAGAACAATTCACCGGAACACTGAGGTCAATGATAAACACTTCAGACAAGTGAATTCACTGTCTTCCACCCAGTGACAACAGTTACCCGACAGACTGCTTAAGTGCCCCTCTTCCGAGATGAAAGTAAGAGGGGCGATCATTTATCTCCATCTAGCTGTCCCTGAAGGGACCTTCTATCACTCCGCAAGTATTTAGCAAGGGTGTCCTTCATTCACTCAGTACTTGAATTTCTAACTCTCAGCACATGACCTCAAAAATACTGCCCTATGAGACACTGGTTTTGCACCTCGTTATTCTCCTCCTTAGATCCAACCCGGGCAAGATTACTTCTCCTTCATCCAAGGCCTGCCTGTGTAACCAGCAAGTTTCCTTCAATTACTCATTAAGGTTTTTCGCTGAGGACCCACTGTGTGCTGGGCATTCTTCTAGACACTTGGAGACACAGCACCAGAGATGATTTCCCATGGATCTTATATTGTAGTGCTATGAGGCAGGCAATAAATGAATTATGAACAATAAATGATATGACAATTAAAAAGGAAGAGGTTTGAGACAGAGGCTGGGGGATACCAGTCCATGTGAAGGAGACACTGGAGCTAATTCCTAAATGAAGGGAAGCGGAGCGAGTGCCTCCAGTGCTTTCAGAACCAGGGCGTGAAGAACAGGGGAGCTAGAATTGCAGTGGCCAAGGGCCCGGAAGGAGAACCAGGTGGGGATGGGGCACGGAAGCCGGGTGCCAAAAGTGTCCCGTCAGAGAGCGGGCAGTGGGCTCACTGCTGCTGGGAGGCTGCCGGAGATGACAGCTAAGAACTGGCCACTAGATTATCACGGGTTTGAGGAAGTGCAGTTTAGGGGAATGGGTGGGACAAAAGCTGAACTCGAGTGGGTTCAAGACAGGATGAGGGAGGAAGTGGAGCAGAATGCCTGGCAATTCTTTCAGAAGCATTTACTACAAGGGAGGCAGAATCTAAGGGCGGCTGATGGGATTCGGGGTTGCAGTGTGTCCTGGCTGCTGCTTTCCTCAGGATGACAGAAACTTCTGTCATCTGTCAGAGGGAACACTGACACTGCAGAAGATGCAGGACATACGGACGGGAGTGAGAGCCCTGCGTGCTGACAGAGGCCGGCTCCAGTGCTCAGGGGCGTGCGATGCTGTGTGGTTACAGTGCAGGCCGGCTAGCAGACTCGCCAAGGGAAGGTGATGAAACTAGTTTCTAATTGCTTCCTTTTTCTCAATGAAATAAACCAAGTCATCAGCCGAGAGTGGGCTGGGCATAGAAACATATGGACCCAACTGGGCCAAGAGACCCCTTGAGGTTTGTGGTTATAAATCAAAAGGGAGATGATACAGAAGGCTGTGTGTTTTCTCCAGCCATGTTCATCAGCCTGAGGCAGGAGCAGGGTGAGCGGACGGTGGGGTTTTCCCAAGACAGTAAGATGAAGGGGGAAAGGGTCAAGGGAGCTGAGGGAGTCTGCAAGTAGGGTAAGCTGAGAGATTGGGGTTGGGGGTGTCGTGAGGACAAGAAAGAGAAAATGGACAATGAGAAAGTGAAGAGGCACCTGGTCAAAGCCCCTTGGGAGGGTGAAGGCTAAGTGGGACTGGGAAGTGGAAAAGGGAGTAAGATGAAAGAGAAGTGGGAGTCTGCCTGGAATGCTTGTCAAGATTTCGGTGGAGGTATATTTACAGGTAACGATCAGGTCTATAACCATGTTTTTCAAATGACAGGTTGCAGGTTTAGTGAGTAGTAAAATCAATTTAGTGGGTCATGATCAGCAATTTTTTTAAATGAGACAAAAGGTATAAGAGCACATTATACCGAGTAAGTGTAAATGCTGTTTTGGGAGACCAGTTTTAGCCGTGTGTATGTTTTTGTACTGGGTTATCCTGGAAGATGTATTTCTCCTGTGGACTGGGTACACAGATAAAAACTTCAAGGACACTAGGACAGAGTTTCTCAACCTTGGTACTGCTGACATTTTAGGCCACATAATTCTTTGGGAGCTGCCCCATGCATTCTAGGATTTTGGCAGCATCCGTGCTAAATGCCAGTAGCCCCCGTCGCACCTTCCCACCCAGTGACAGAGAAAAATGTCTCTAGACATTGCCAGACAGCCTCTGCGTGGTCCAGAGAGAACCATGGGAGAGATGGCTAAGGGAGGGTAGAGAAAAAGATGACTGGGAGTTGGTCAAGGGATTGAGATGAGTGGACCATCTATATAGGTGTCCAAGTCACCAAAATGTTGACAGCACCATTCTGCTCTGTTTAAAACTTCTGATTATCAGGAAAACTAATAAAACATATAGAATTAAGCAGGAAAAAAATGTTTTTAAACATGTTTACAAAATTCTATTCTATTTCCTGTAAATTAAGGCATATAATATAAAACTATAAAATAATAAACTAAGCTATAACCTTAAATTACTTTAACAAACACATAGCAGGGAGATAAGGAATACAGAAGGAAAAGCACACTGCATTTATTGTGGCATATAGAGATAAGTTACTGTCTTGATATTGATTTCAATAATTAGAAAAATATAAATGCAAATATATATCTGATAAGCCATAATTTAGCCAATAATAAGATTTATAATGTTTTCCAATGATAAGAAAAATATGCCCTAAAATAGATATAAAAACTTGGAAAATAACAACAAGTATTAAAAAATTTTTAGAGCATCTATAATCTCACTACCCAGAAAAAAAAAGTGTTTCATTTGTTCCTTTCTGGCAAAAATAAGTAAATAAATAATTTTGAAACCTGATGGTAGAAGGTAGTATGGGCCAAATAACAAAATCTTCAAAAAATGAGGCAAAGAGACCAAGACAACTGTCAATGGTGTTGTCTACACTGGCTACACATTAGAGTTTCCTGCGAAACTTACCCCAGTGTCCAGGTCCCGCCAAACCAGCCACATCAGAGTGCCTAGATATTCCAATGTGCAGCCACAGCAGAGAGCCCTGCAGAGGACACACACTCCCAGGGAACACAGCATAAGTCCTTTCTGAAACTTTTCTTCCACTTCACTTGTTTTCATGCACCCCCCTACTGCTGCCCATTTTGCTGCGCTATAACTTCGACGTGAAATCATTCAGAACAAATACAAGGCACAATAATTGAGAGGCTAAAAAGAGAACAAATGTTTATCTGCTAAAGAATTTTAGAATTAGGGGATAAGCAGAGAGGGGAGCCTTTCAGGGAAACTTCTTCTTGACCTTTGGGTCATTCAAGCCCCTCAAGGACATCCAGACAAGTGAGGGTCCCCAAGGACAGCCAAGCATTTACGCGTCACTCATAAGCACTGTTAGAAATGTGGCCTCTCTGGCAAAACTGTAATAAACCCTTGTTGAAATTCATGGCTATTGCACTTAAATTCCCCCAAAAAATGCATCGATGATCAGATTACAATCCAGTTTAAACAACATGTATCATCTGGCCACCATCTTCTTCATAATACCCTTTACATGTATGCAACCTTTTATTAAAAGGAATCAATGACATCAAATTCTGAATATGTATGTATGCACGATGAAGCAGCCAAAAAAAAAACAAAAACAGGAACCAGAGAACCTCTAACAGTCCTCTCAGCTTTTCCAAGAGAGTCCATTCCAGATATTCAAAACAATACCCATTAACGGACTTTCACTGTTGATCAAACAAACATCTATCAATAAAATATCACTAAATCTCCTAACGCATACACCAGATACAGACAACAGTTACATAGTATAACCCAAATATTTATTTTTCCCAGCTTGGTGAAATTGATAAAATTGAGTTAACTTGCCTTGATTGGCCTTCTAATTTTAGTTTGTGATAGGGTAGAGTACTGGCTGGCCAAGCATACAGGAACTGCAAATCCAAGGAAGCTATCTCCTCGAAACGAGTGGTTCTTAAAGTGTGGTCCATGACCAGCATGATCAGCATACTTAGGAACTTGGTAAAAATGCAGATTATCAGTCCCTACCCAAGACTTGCAGAATCTTCAGTTCTAGCTCAATGACCTGGGTTTCAACAAGCCCTCTGGGTGATTCTGATGCACTCGAATCCAACCACGGTTCTCAAATTGTACAGCAGAGCTCCAGTTTCCAACAGGTGAAGAATCTTAGTCTCCCAGCAGGATTTACAAGGTCACTTGGTACGTACTTTTAAGAATGTGGATGGAGAGTCTACTGTTTTTGAAAGTTTAGTTTTAGTGGTAACTGCCAAGAATTCATAAGTTCTATCAAGCTTCAAACCTCACAGTAAGTGGCAGGATTGAAAGTGATACTGATAAGGCAATCAGCTAAACTGGGGCTACTGTGGAAGGAGACCTGGGTTCAATCGCCAGTCCAGCACCTCTCTGGGTTTGATAGGAAAACCAAGTCTGAGAACATGCTGCTGATATCTATCTAGGAAGACCACACTTTGCCAAAACACCTCTCCTGCAAGGACTGCCATTGGTCTTCTCCCAGAATGGGATCACAGAAAGTCAAGGGAAAGGAAAGTGCTTGCCAAATGTTTTCATGATCTCTTATTTTCACTACTCTCCTGGGGCACAGAGGTAAACAGCTTTTCCTGAAGCCATCCTTTCCGTGGAAGGAATTTACTCAAAATTGGCAAACCTCAGGATTTGTGAAGATAATTATCTGAAAGTTTCCAACTATGGAGATTGCTGCAGAAGGCATCAGAGAAAGCAGGCATGATATTGCCTGGCTTTTGTTTCCAAAATGATTCCATACGAGTTTCTAACCAAATAACATTTTAAAGTGTTTTCTTATGGAAAAGCTTACATGTTTGAGCAAGTAAGCCAATCGAGGTGTATAGGGAGCAAGATAATCATCACCCCTTTCCCACAGCCAATTTTAAACAATATTGAGTTTTGTGCATCTTTCCCCATCTTTCTCCAAGGTCATACACATAGAGCTTCTTCTTTTTTAAATCAGAATAGGATCACACTACATATGATACTCTGCAACTGGATTTTATTTACATTTACTGTATCATGAACATCTGTGGAGAACATGGAAATACCTATGGCCAGGATCCTCACCTGACCCTAAGCTACTTGATGATGTAATTGGCTTCCTGCAGGCTACTGCTTCCACACCTGTACACAATGAGCTATTATTGAGTGAGTCACTATATAAAAAGCTCTGGCCAGGGTTCTGAGCAGAGGAGATTACAGATCTGCAACCTGATGGATGTAGACGTGATTCTAGTGCTCGGCCTATGCCTTGAGACTAAAGCTCTGTATAAACCCTTTTACCCAAGAACATTCATTGTCATTTCTCAGTCTCACTGAATCCATAGTGAACTTGCCTGGGGCTCAAGGCAACATCCCTTGCAAAAAAATCTTTAGTATGGCTACAGCCTACTTTATTCATCCTAGTGATGAACACTCACGCTGCTTCTAGGTTATTTACTTTAATAATCCTGCAATAAACATCCTCACACACAGATCCTTAATGCTTATGTTTGTACTTCTGCAAGACAGGACTCCAAATATGGGACTGCTAGGTCATATTGTCATGCACCTACAAAACTTTTGCAGAAACCACCTGTTTTCCCTAAATGTTTCAATTCATATTCCTACCAAAGAGTTGCCCCCAACACATCTAATAAAGGATTATACCAATCTTTAAAAAGTGGGTGTGGGGAAGTTGGGGTTCCTATGGCCAGGGTCCTCACTAAACTTAAACCACCTGACGATGTAACTGGCCTGTTGCTAGGCTACTGGTTCCACACCTTTAGGCAATAAGCTATTATTGTGCTATATAGAGAGCTCGGCCCAGCGCTCTGGGCAGAGGTAGAGATGCTAGTACTCGACCTACCACCAGGAGAACAAGCCGAGTAATAAACCCTTTCACCCCAAAGAACGTTCTGCTGTCAATTTCTTTGGTCATATTGAATCCATAGCAAACTTTCCCAGGGCTGAAACCCATTGGCAAGACAATTGCCGAAAGTCGGCAGGGTTCATTGTTGACCAAGGAAAAAGACGGGCTGTCCTTATGGGAGGGGTGCTTCAGCGGGCTGCCCCTGTGAATGGGGAGACAGTGGATCATCCCCCAATGGGTATGTGGTCTGAGGAGGCTTCCCTTCTAGAGGACTGGACCCCACCCCAGGACTGGAGGCAAGTGGAGGGGACACCTGAGGGAGTAGGGGTGGCCCTTGGTATAGTAAGCAGATCCTTTGAGAAGCAGAGGGCCCATGAGGCAGTGGAGACTGTGGGTTGGCTGCTTCTCACAGTATTAAAAAAGTCTACAGAGGAAACCCAAGAAATGGCAGCATGAGAATGCGAGCTGCAAACTTCTGTGGATTCCCTGAGGAGGGAAATGGCATTGATGCGAGAGGAGGTGGCACAAGAAAGTGAGCTGCACACTTTTGTGGAGTCCCTGAAGAAAGAGATGGCATTGATACAAGAGCACCAGCAGCAAGGAGCCATTGGAGACGAGAGGGCAGCACTGCCAGGTGTTCTGAAGGAGGAAGAGGCCATCAAGGAAAAAGATGAACTCCTGAGGGAAGCACAGGTGGAGGTGGCAGGAAAACGTCAGCTGCGAAGCACTGAGCTGAAGGTAAGAGACCTTCTGAACACTGAGGTAGCATTGCTGCGAGGTACGGTAGAAAAGGCAAAGGATGTAGCAGAGAAGGTACTCGGGGGAGGGGAGAGAAAGATGCCATCAGCCCCAGAAATAGAGGAGCTGGAGAAAGATGAAGGGGTGATGCTGGAGGCACTGGTGCCTCCTGTATTGAAAGCACGCCCAGTGGTGGTAAAGGAAATAAAGACCCAGAAGCTGAAGGTTCCCCAAGGAGAGGAGCAGCCACCTCCCCAGGTCATGGAGCACTCTATGGTCCGCCCCTATACTCAGGCTGAGCTGGTGGATTTGGGCTCCCGGTTTAGGCAAAAGCCCTCGGAGTCAATATCAGCCTGGCTCCTGCGTCTGTGGGACTTAGGGGTGGATGGAATTGTTCTGTGGGGGTCAGAGATGGGAAAGCTGTCTTCCCTGACAGTGCAGCCTGCCTTGAGGCAGTGATTACAAAATGCACATCAGACCCCAGGGAGTCACTCCCTCCTCGATTGGCTTATGGCTGCACTTCATGCTGTGTGGCCTAATCCAGGTGATCTACCATCCTCTCCTGTTAGATGGCAGACATATGCTGAACTCCAACAGGTGCTACGAGAGCTAGGCATGAGAAATGCCATCTATAGTCCAGAGAATTGTGGCCCAGGTGAAGAGATTTTCACTACTGGGATGAGAAATATTGTACTTCAAACAGCTCCTACATCCCTCTTTGGGTCTCTAGTGGCCATTCTTTTCCTTCACTTAGGGCATTCCCTAAGTGAGGTGATACATACAGTATCAGACTTAGGAGAGGCTGAAGCAATGAGAACCCACAAAGGAATACGATCTTTACTCACAAGAAGAATTTCCAGAGCCCCATGAAATGTGGGTTGATTTAATATGGGCAGGAGCAGATGGAAGGAAATGAGATGGAAAGTCAAATAGGATTTTACTAGAGCTATGGGAACAGCTGAAACCAGAGCAGCAGTTCCAGCCATTAAGACCAAAGAGGCAGAGGCCAGAGACAGAGCCACGAGTCTGGCCTGTGTGTTTGCAAGACTTCCTGCTGGAAAGCGAGCCAACCTCACTTGAGCCCACACAGGAAGATGATTGGGGAACACGATTTGACTGAGGGGAAGGTCAAGGTATCTGCCCTGAGGGACCAGGGGGAGACTGGGGGCCACATGTTGAAATAGCTATCCATTGGTCCCCAGTGAACATACGTGTCCTGGCTCTGTTGGACACTGGGGCTGAATGTTAACTGATTCATGGTAACCCTGAGCAGGTTCCTGGGACCCCCACTATCATAGATGGATATGGGGGGAAGGCTATCAGAGTGAAAAAAGCCAAAATCCCTTTGGGAATAGGGTGTCTACCCCCAAAAGAGTATACTGTGTATATATATCCTATCCCTGAGTACATTTTGGGGATTGACATCCTGCAGGTCTATGGTTGCGGACCACTGCAGGTGAGTTCAGACTGAGAGTACATGTGGTGAAGGCAGTTCTGAGAGGACATGCTAGGCACCCGCTCATAGCTTTGCCTGTGCCTCAGCAAGTGACTAATACCAAACAATACAAACTACCTGGGGGGCCTAAAGAGATTGGAGAAACTCTCCAGGAGCTGGAAAAGGTGGGTATTATAAAGCCCAAGCATAGTCCGTTCAATTCCCCAGTGTGGCCAGTAAAAAAGCCAGATGGCTCCTGGCGTATGACTGTGGATTACAGAGAACTGAATAAGGTCCTACCCCCTATGCATGTTGCTGTCCCCTCTATTGCAGACCTGATGGATACCCTCAGCCATGAACTAAGAACATATCATTATGTGGTAGATCTTGCTAATGGCTTCTTTTCCATTGACATTGAGCAGGAAAGGAATAGCTTGCCATCACGTGGGAAGGACGGCAATGGACTTTCACCATCCTCCCCCAGGGATACCTCCACAGACCCACCATCTGTCATGGACTTGTAGCCCAGAACTTGGCTACATGGGAGAAACCGCCAATGGTGTGACTGTACCATTATATTGATGATGTCATGCTCACATCCAATTCTCTTTCAGATCTAGAAGGTGCAGCACCTAGACTGCTGCAACATCTACAGGAGAAAGGATGGGCTGTGAACAGCACCAAGGTTCAGATACCTGGTTTGTCTGTCAAGTTCTGGGGCGTCATCTGGTCAGGTAAGACCAAAGTTATACCAGAATCAGTTATAGATAAAGTCCAGGCCTTTCCTACCCCCACAACTGTAGCATTGCTACAGGAGTTTCTGGGTCTTCTAGGCTACTGGAAAGTGTTTATCCTGCACTTGGCACAAATTCTGAAGCCCTTATACCGGGTGGTACAAAAGGGCATCAGGTGGGACTGGGATGAGACATGGGCATCTGCCTTTACTGCAGCAAAACGGGCCCTGAGTGTGACAGACCCACCAAGGCCCTGTGAGCTGGATGTTCATGTGACTGAAGACACTTATGGCTGGGGTCTCTGGCAGCAGCTTGAATGAACTCTCCAACCCGTTGGATTCTGGTCACAACTCTGGAAAGGGGCAGAGGTACAATACACTTTGATAGAAAAACAACTGGCTGCATGTATCATGCCTTGCTGGCTACACAACCCATCACTGGAATGGCCCAGATAAAGGTAATAACCACCTATCCCATCTTGGGGTGGGTACGAGACTGGACCCAAAAGCCAAGGAGTGGTGTGGCACAAACACCCACACTAGCCAAGTGGGGTGCTTACCTACAGCAGCATAGTGCCCCCTGTAGTAGCCCCTTGAGTGAAGAACTCCAACACTTATTGGGGCCTGTGACATATACTAGTGAAAAGCAGAAAGAACTTGCCTTTGAACCATTAGTAGCAGAGAGTCCCTATCGGGAGGGAAGAGCCCCTATACCCGAAGGTGCATGGTACACAGATGGCTCCTGCCATGGGCAGCCCCCAAAATGCAGGGCCATAGCTTTCCATCCTAAGACTGAGACAATATGGATGCCAGATGGTGAGGGGAAGAGCTGCCAATGGGAAGAGCTGCAGGCTGTGTGGCCTGTGATCAGCCAGGAGCCCTTGCCTATGGTTGTCTGCACTGACAGCTGGGCTGTCTATCGGGGCTTGACCCTGTGGCTACCAACCTGGTACCATGCCAACTGGTTGGTTGGTCACTGACTCCTTTGGGGACAAGAATTGTGGCAAGACTTATGGGCCTGTGGTCAGACTAAAATAATTACAGTATACCATGTGACAGGTCATTTGCCCCTGGCATCCCCAGGACATGATGAAGCAGATATATTGACCCAGATATGTTGGTTAGAAGGAAAGCCTGCCTCTGATGTATCCCAGTGGCTACATCAGCGTTTGTTGCATGCGGGGCAAAAGACAATGTGGGCTGTAGCCCGTTGGTGGGGCTTGCCTCTGACCCACTGCGGATGATGGAAAGCGTGTAGATTGTAAGGCGAGAATCCTGGAGGGGTGGAGTGTGGGGAAGTTGGGGTTCCTATGGCCAGGATCCTCACTGAGCTTAAACCACCTGATGATGTAACTGGCCTCTGGCTAGGCTACCGCTTCCACACCTTTAGGCAATAAGCTATTATTGTGCTATATAGAGAGCTCGGCCCACGGCTCTGGGCGGAGGCAGAGACACTAGTGCTGGACCTACAGCCGGGAGAACAAGCTGGGTAATAAACCCTTTCACCCCAAACAACGTTCTGCTGTCAATTTCTTTGGTCACATTGAATCCATAGCGAACTTGCCCGGGGCTGAAACCCATTGGCAGAACAGTGGGTCAACTGCACACACAGAAAACCAATCTCTATTTTTTCATTTTCCTTTCCCTGACCATTAGGGAGGTTGAGAATCTTTTCCCATGTTTATTGACCATTTATAATTCTTCTTTTAGGGATTGCCTGTTCACATCCTTTGCTCATCTTTCTATTGTGCTGTCCTTCAAATACTATTTAATCACACACTCATCTCCCACCCTAATCTATTAGATAGAGAAAGTACAAAAGAGTATCATCCCTTTGGAATTCAGTGTGTGAGGTGAGGGTCCGGGATGTCTTCTTGGCATGAAGTACATGGGAAGTCTCAAAACCAAGTGCTGAATAAGTGAATAGAAGATTTAAGAGAAATTCATTTGTTAAGACTGAGGGTACAAAGTAAAAGGAAACACAAATATTCATTATTTTTCTACCTATTCACAGCAGCATCACTTTGGATGAAATTAAATTGTTGGTTAAGGAAAAAAACAAAACTATGGTCTTGGCACTGACTCTGAAAATTTCCTATGAAATGGGTGGCAAATGAGCCCATCCCTAATTCACTAATTCACAGTTCTGGGTGACATATCAAGGCTTTCACAACCAAAATATTTTGTACCCAGCCTTGTCCACCATTTCTCATTCAAATGCCACCTGCCACTGAGCCAAAGGTTGCAAGGATTGTGAAGGAACACGAGAAACCTACCCTAAGCATTTTGTTTCTTTTTGTTGTTTGTTTGTTTTTTGTCTCCACCCCGTCGAAGATTTTTTTGCCTCTCAAAATCTCCTGCTTACTGGGAAGGGGTGTTGGGAGGACCTGCAGGGGGAGTCTGACAATTCAGATTCTTTAACTATTTTAACTCTAGGCAAAACATGTGGTTATACCCACCATTTATCCCCATTATTTGTAATAGTTCTGTTTGGCTTATGTTTTAACTAGTCTCCTTATTAAATACAAAAGTAATAGGATTAAAAGTTCTGGGAGAAAGTGCTGTAATTAAAAAGGCACCAGTTGGGTACATTAAGCTGTAATTCTGGTCCTGCTTATTAAGTTTTCCACCTTGTCTTTAAAATTTCTTGGACCCAATAAAAATAACTTTGAATTATTTAACTCTTTTTATCACAAGTACTTCCTGTATTGGCCAAACACCACCCCAAATCTCCAAGAAAACATTATGACTCAAAAGTTCTGGGGCAATAATGTCACTGATCACAAGTTTTAGACACTATTCCAAGAGTCTGGGCATGCCACACCACAACACACACAACACACAAAACAAGGCCCAGTAAACTGACAGACAACTATTCAAAACTTATAAGAATTTTCTAACCTTTTACAGTGACAACATCTTCTTAAGGAAAAAAAAAGAACTTTCATCAAACCATTAAGTTGTAATAAGAATCAGTCAAGAGGCATCAAAGTACAATGTATAACACTTTGCTAAGAGAGGCATAAGAAACTAGATAAATATTAAGGCAATGAACTTGGGAATGAAGATTGCAGGGTTGGCAATAAAACTTCTTTAATTTTTTATTTCCACTTTATTAAGAAAACTTTTTTAAAGTTAATTCCTATTATATAACGTCTAGCACATACACAAAAATATGTGACATATATAGTTATGTAGCATAATGCTAAAATGAATAAATACATGCTTACATGTATTTTTTTTCTGAGTTGGGGAAAGTTTAGATTGTTCATGACTTGTAACCATCCTTACCTGCTCTTGGGGAAGAAGGATCTACTGGGAGTGAGGGTTGGAGGAGCAAGGGAATCAGTATAATTTTGAGGTATTCAAGATAGAAACTGGACTAGAAAAAACACAAACACACATATATCTTTCTAAATCCCAACTTCACCTAAAAATACTCTGGGAACAGTGTTTGAAAAACCCTGAACAAGTTTGGCAGTAAGTGAACACATGACACACACCAATATGCCTATACCTGTAAAGAATATACCCAACCAACAGGGTCAAGTTCACTTTCACTTTGGAGGTTGAAGCCCAACATCAATGCCAAAAATGGAGGCTCTAATAATTCTATTTCCTTGATAATAAGTGGGTACAAAGGCTGAGCGAAACAGTGACTTGCCCAATCCAAGGAGGCCTGTGTTTCTGCGATTCAAGGTACCACCTCTAAGACTGGGAACTTGACAATATAGATGGGGATTTTCTGCAGCTGATTTCTCTCCAAAATTGGTTATGCTAATTTTAGATAAGCATATCTTGGACTCTGTTTTCCACAATACTTGGATTCAATGAAAAAGCAAATAGTATTCATGCAGATATCCCTCCTCTCTCAAGGCTATTTGTCATTTCCACTGTCCCGATTTTCCCATAGATATCCCAAATCAGCAAAGAAGATAAAATCTTGTAAACTCAATGGCTGACATTCACCCTGGAGGCACTTTAATGAAGTGGAGGAGGAAGAATCGGTCTAATCCCTGACATCAGAGGACCTATCTCCCAGAAGAAAGCTTCCCCCCATCTCCGCCCACCCCACCCCCACTCCCACTTCTGTGATCCCTTGAATTCTCTCCAATGATGAAGCCCCAAAGTGCTGACATGACCTCAATACTATGGCATCATTTCAGTAAGACGCCAAGGAAAAAGACTGGCACATTCCTGCACTCAGCGGATTGTAGGTCAGCACACACGCCCTTCCCTTGCCCCTTCACAAAGCAGAGACCACAATCTCTTTCTAAACAAAATAAAGATTCCCCACCGCCTGACTTCCAAGAAGTCGCCGACTCCAAGCTCTGGAGTCGGAAGGTCAGCGCACAACCTGACAGATGCCACAGCGCAGTACACCCAGGCGCTAGTAGAAGCCAAAGCAGGTGGTACTTAGAGCCCCAGGGGGGCTGTAATTTTTGTATTTTGGGTCCACCTCTCCAGGACATCATCGCTACCCTCCTGTTCTCTAACTGTGTCTTGGACAGCGCCGAGCACTTCAGCTCATTCGTCTCCCATCTTCTGGAAAAGACTGGACATTAATTTTCACCGCGAGACACAGGGTTTCGGAATCAACTCCCTATCGCCGAATCACCGCAGCTCCTCACAGGCAGCAAAATCCCAGGTTTCCCCACGCGTCCCCGGCAGCCCCAACTTCTGGAAACGCCCCCCTCACCTCGCCTCCGAGAGCTGGCATCGCAGCGAGGGCTGGGCACGCAGTCGCGGGCGGTGCTGCTGCCGCCGCCGCCGCCCAGGAGGGACAAGAGGCTCGGGCTGGTCTTCGGCCCCGGGGCGGCCCCAAGCCAGGCCCGCGGCCCGGACCCGCTAACCGGGCGCCTGCTCCTGCTCAGGAAGTGGGCTCCCGCGCCCTGCGGGGCGCCCAGGCGAACCCCGGGCCGGGAAAACGCTCGGCACCCGGCGCCGGGCGGGCGGGTGCCGCCGAGCGCCCGACTCCGCGGAGCGCCGGGGCAGCGGGGCGGCGGGGGACGGGGGCGTGCTCCCTGCGCCTCCGAGCGCGAACGCCGCGTCCTGGCGGGACGGGGACGGGGCAGGAGGCGAGCGGGGCGCGCAGTCCCCGACCGCGGCTCCCGGTCCCCCACCCGCGCCGGGCGGGCCTGGCACGCGCTGCAGCCCGCGCGCCCTTGCGGGGACACCGCCGTGCGCGCCCTGCGCCGCCGCCTCCGTGCCGACCTCGGCGCGCGAAGTTCCCCGGAGGAAACCGCTCCTGCGCCTTCTGTGGGGGCGCCGCGCTTTTCCCGGGGCCCGGAAACTGGTCGACCCTGTCCTCCGCAGCCAAGACCACTGAAAATATGGCGCCCTGGAACGTCGTTCCTCGGTCCCCGCAGGGAACCCCGAATTGCCGGCCTCCAGAACCCGGCTCCCAGTGGGCGCGAAATTTCAGCTCGTGGGGCCGAGGAAGGAAAGGGCGCCGCTCCTCCCGGGCGAGGCCAGCGGCACTGACTCCAAATCCTGTTCCGGCTCTCGGCCAGGCGCTGCCCCCCTTCCTCAGCGACCGGCACTTTGCTGGTGGCAAGACTGCCAAGTAAACGGGAGTCGTGGAATCGGCAGGTCTGAGAGTCCAGGACTGTATGAGCAGGAGCTCCGCACCGGCGGACTGTCTGTGCCTGGAGCCTCGGACCGGGACTTGTTTGCAAAGTGGCGCTGGAGTCGGGACGGCCAGCACTGGAATGAAGCCGCTCTGCCCGCGCCAACTCTCCGGGCGCGGGGGCCCAGCCGGGGCCGCAGGGACACTCCATGCAGGCGGGGCCGCTTTTCAAAGCCCAGTTACCGGAAACCCAGCGGGAGCCCCGGAGGGGGACAGGCTGCCCACCGCCAGGAACCCTTTCTCGGGAGCTGGCTGCAAGGCTGTTTGCAAACAGCTCTGCGCCCAGGTCGAGTGCAGTGAAACATACATGTGCAATAGACAGGTGCATACATTTCATTTTATTTTTATTTTCTGCAAAAAGCCCTCCTAGAACATGAAATCCGGAAGCTTTAAGGGTTTTTTTCTGCATTGGCATCACTCATGGGATGCAAAGGGAGGAAAAACCACCCACATTTTCCTTCTGTAGAGGGGAGGGAAAAGACACGAGAAATTCATGCAACGTGCATGCAGCTGGAGGAAGAGGAAAACCCGACTGAGCCGTGCGCCTTACCGGGGGATGCATTTACTGTCTCATTGCAGAGCGCCTGCCCTGGAGTGCAGCCGGCGTCCCCCCGCGCGCCCGGCGACCGCTCCGCTCCCGCAGCTGCCTCGGCCGCTACCGCCGCTGCTGGCACCC
Organism: Phataginus tricuspis; assembly: GCA_029783875.1. NCBI lineage: Eukaryota > Metazoa > Chordata > Mammalia > Pholidota > Manidae > Phataginus > Phataginus tricuspis. Next base: position 76,570 of record JAQQAC010011331.1, on the reverse strand, counting down.
GGCGCGGAACAAGAGCCGAGGGCGCGCGCCCGGCCCGCGAGCACGGGGAGGGCAGGAAGCGCGTCATCACTCGGGGACGGCGAGGCCCCGCGCGGCTCCGGTCCGGCGCGACGTCGCGCGGCCCGCGGGCTGGGCCGGCACGGGCGTCCACGGGCCCTTTCTGGTCACGGCCCCGCGGCCGGATGCGGGGACGGTCCGGGAGGGGAGGCGCCGCACCGGCCGAGCTCCTCGGGGAGAAGGGGGCACAGGACGACCCCGGCTCCCCAGAGCTCGGGCTCCGCTGTAAGGGGGACGGGGGCGGGGGAAACGAGCCGCCTATGGAATGGGGCCCCGGGCCCTCAGAGCGCGTCCCCGCGGACGGCGGGCCCGGCCCGGAGGAGGCGCGGTGTGGTTCCGGCGGAGGACCGCGGCGGGCTGTGGGGCCGCACGGTGATGCGGTCGCCGGGAACCGGCGGCCGGGCTGCTCGTCGCCGCACGGGTTGAACACGTGAAACTTGCTATTTGAAAGTCTCATCAGGTCACAGAGGGTTTTCGAGAACGGCTTTAGGGCCAGAGGCGCACTTTATTAAGTTCATATGAAAAAATATTTCTCCTGCCTACTGTGTCCTTGAACAAAGTCAACTATATACCTCTTACATTTCCTACTGACAGGAAACAATATGAAGGGAATGGAGGCGGTGGGGGTGGGGAGGAGACAAATCACAAAACACTATGTACCCTATGATCCCGTTTTTTAAAACTGATGTATGGAGAGAGGCAGAAAAGACTGGACAGATAAAATACCGGGGTGTTAACTATGTCCCTCAGTGACTAATGGCATTGTTGCGAATTTTTCTGTTTACTTCTAGCTTCTGATTTTTCTGTCAGGGACATACTACTTTTGTAGCCTCAAAATTTGTTTTGCTTTAATAAAACCTCGTGTTTTTTTCCATCCCAATACAAAACAACCAGAATATGCCCCTCTTCTAAAGACATAGGTAGCAAATCTCTTCCGTTACTCCTAAGCGAAACTACAACGTTTTAGTGTTCTCAGAGCATGTAACTGCTGTTGACAGAAACTGGAGTTGATTTTATAAATTGACGCTATCTTGAAGTCCATGGGGACATTGGATAAGCTGGACATTCTGTAAGAACAATAGCATGTTCTTGTCTGGGCTGATGAATTTGATTTTATTATGACCACATTTGTTTTGTGTTAGTAGAGAACAGCTTTGTAACCTATTGCAGAGAACAAACTTTATAAATCAAAAAACACAGAGAACCAATTGGCAACTTGAGAAAGCCCTAAAAGTTGCAGGGCACAGACTGTTTCTAATTGCACAGCTAAAATGTTTCTGTTCATCACACCTTTTTAAACATTAACCAGTCTTAACTAAATAACTGGTGGTAGCAGCAAGCCACCCCAGAGAATGGTTAAAGAGTAAACGTATGATTTCTGTAAGACACTGGTAATAAGCTCGTTAAATTAATTCCACCTAAATTTGGTTTACCTGATAAAGAGCAACCATATTTTACAGCTCAAATGTCAAGTTTACATAAGTGCATCAAAACAGAAAAGTTGGTTGCAACTACAGTCGTTTTTCCATTCATCTTAGTCCTTAGTCTGTAAGGGCCCAAAGGTTCCCCATCAAGCATCTCAAAATCAGCTTTTTTTACCCAGTATCTCAAAATTCTCCATCACTTAATTCACCCTTCTCAGAGTATCCCTGTATTCTTCCCCTGCCTGTCAATGGAAGCCGTTTAATATTAGAAGGTAAGCTCCACGAGAACAGGGTCTTATGCACACCTCTGTGCCTAAAAGAGAGCCTGACACATGGTGTGTGCTCTGTAAATATTCATTTCATGAAAATATATTTCTTAACAAGTTCACATTCTTGGACTTTGCCTCCACCCAGCAAAAGGAAAAAAATGTTGGCAGTTATCTTAGAATGTCTGGGACCCAAGGTAAAACTCATTCCATCAAAGCAATTGACCGAGACTTCATATTGTCCTATTTCCTGCTAAGCAGATCATTAGGAACTGAAAAAATATTAATTTTGTCTAAATAAAGAGTGCAGCATTTGAGGAAGTAAGTTACAGAGATAAACTTCTAAATCACTTTCAAATACATCTGGAACTAAAATACATTTTATTCTACCAACTAGAGCTATAAATACCAAATTAAACCAGACTTTGTTTGGTGCTAAAGAGTCAGATGCTAAGAATTTGCTTCCCCTAATTTTACTATTAGCATTAGCCTGAATTCCTGTCTGCACATTTGTATACCTGAACAAACTCAACTGTGTCCATATTGAAGAGTAGAAAGAAATTCCACCAAATATTTTGTTTCACTTTTGTTTATAAGATTATATTTGTTGATACATCAAGATATCTTCTAGGCCCTCCTTGATACAATATACCTATAGTTCATGATATTTTTTCCCCCTTTCAAAATTGTTTGTATCCACTCCAGGAGCAAGGTGGATGTGGGAACCACATTTTCTAAAAGGTGTCTGCTACTCAGAGCCAGGGATGAAAACAAGATACTCAGGCTTCTATTCTTGTCTGAAACTTTGTGTTTATAGAATCTATCTCTTCTCTAGTTATAAGTTCTAGAATCAAATATTACCCAATACCTATAGAGGGAATATTATTGGAGTCTCAGTATTTCATATCGTTGATAAGTTACTTCTATTTTATTTTAAAGACAGATATTTTACATTTTGTAACTATATCTTTGTTTTTGAGTGGGGCCTTATCTCATTCCTCACTATACTGGATAGAGTGGGTGCAGGTTTAAATGTCTTTTTTTTTAAGAGGAAAGTGCTCACATAGATCCAGGAAATGACTGTTATTATTGTACCCAACTTAGCACATGGTTGATATTAATTTTCCTTTTCCCATAGCATATAACACACACTGGATAGTTCTTTAAATGTCTCTGAAGAAACGTGGGGTCTAGAAGAATACCAATAATTATTATGCTAAATTGGATTTATCTTTAATCTGAATCAAATGCTTACTGTAAGCAGTATATGAGGCAAGATGTTTCTCTTTTGGTTGCTTGCTCACTGATTTGAGAAGACATGGTTTGGGGTTATTATACCGTGGTTAAAATATTTTTCAAATATGTTTATTGTGGATCATCAAAACTCTTTTATTAAATATATAACTTTAAAGTCTCTGGTCTTTTTATTTTTAAAAATGTTATATATATAAACATGTTTTTACGAAGTGTTCTATAATGCCAAAGTATTGTAGAAAGACCTCTAAATTTTAAAAATATTTCAAACATATAGTGAATTGTCTATCATTAAAATGTGTTGAATAAGATTGGCTTCTTTGGCTCTGAAGATATATTTATTTAAAGGTGCAAAAAAAACTCTTAAAACATTTTGTTTAGGCATCAGACCAACTTTAAATTAAAAATAATATATTAATTGTCATGTAAAAAATATAATTCTAAATCTACCTCAAATGGAATAGATTTGTTCTAAACAAGCAAGGTGATCAGAGCATGTCTGTCATGAATTTTTTTTACATAATTGAATGTGATGAACTGAAATACAGTAAATGTAGTAAAAATTACTTATATATTTTTAATGTAACTTCAGAGAGGTGAGTGATTACTTTGGGTCTACATCAAAGACTAAATATATCACCACAGTTGTTACTTCCCTATTTCTTTAAATCAATTTAACAAATATTTATTGGGTTAGTGCCAAGATCCATTTTGAGCAAAAGACCCTCCCTCCCACCTGGGCAGAATCCAACTAAATAAAATAGAACCTTGCCTTTCAGAATGGTTGGAAAGATTAGAGAAGCACACCAGATATTCAAATTGATTCTGTTGATAAGTGGTCTTTAAAGGTCTCCTTTCATTTTATGGTTAATATGCTATTGTGAATAATTTAAAACATATAACAAAGGTAGAATTATATGATGAAACCCATATACCCCACCACTGGATTTCAACAATCTCAAAATATTACCTTTCATCCTAGTCATTTCCCTCAGAGTTACAAGCTCCAGAGATTTAGAATGAACCAAAAAAATTTTTTCTAAACAAGATGAGTTCTAGACACAGAGAAAGAGCTGTGGTCCTGTGTCATTTCACTGCTCTTCACCAGATACATCTATTCTCTAATGCACATGGACATTTTCTTATGTAAGCACAATGCTGTTATCATACCTAGTAAAATTAATAATAATTCCTTTGTATCATCTAGGTCCTAGTCTCTACTCAGATTTTCCTAATTATCTTTAAAATGCCAAACATTAGATTTGTTTCCTGTGTTAAGTATTTTTTCATGTAGACATAAAGAGTTGCTCATCCTTGTTTTTTCTATGGCACTGATGAAGAAAACTGCTCAGCTCTCCTGTAGAATGATCCACACTGGATCTATCTGTTGCTCTGTGGCAAGTTGTTTAAATTGTTTCTCTATTCCCCTATTTCTTGTAAACTGGAAGTTGTTTGTATCAACATACTTAGGCTCAGGATTAGCTGTTGGCAAGCATACCTCATAGCTGGTGCTGCATATCTCATACTGCATCACATCGAGGGGCATGTAATGTCAGTATGCACGTTTCAATGAAGCTTAGATTGACCAGTGGGTTCAGGAAGTGCCAGCCTGATTCTGACATTGTAAAATTTCTATCATCTTTTTATCAAGTGGTTTCACCCATTGATGATTGTTGCCTGAATAAATGGCTCATTAAGGACTACCAAACGGGGATATTCTAATTTTAGCATTAGTGTGTGAAAGTATACTTGGTAACAAAAACCTTTCTCTGAAAAAGTTGACAAGATCGAATATTTAAAGCAAAGCTCATAGAAGTACTTCATTATAAGAATTAGCATTAAGAAGGCTCCATATCCCTCTAAATTCCACTCATAGAAAATTTGAAACCTGTAGTTTCAAAAGCTCTGTTTGCTTTTTTGAGGTTTTAAAAGTCTAGGTCCATTTAGGAGCAGCTGATATTGTCACTTGGGATGGGGGGGCAGGGTTCTACAGTTACATAATATTCTAAATATAATCTATTGGGATTTTTTCCATTTGTATATTATATCTTCAGGAAGAAATATTCTCACCCAATCTGAAGTCACTATAGAATTATTCCCTTTCTAGAGAAATATGGAAACTCTCCCCTCTGGGGAGAATATCTCCAGGGAGACGAATATTCTCAAAAAGCAGATAAGACCAAATAGAGAACCACTGTGTGGCTGGGAGACTTCCTAAACATTGGGCATTTCTCTGAAAGGCTATTTCTCTCATTAAGCAGAGGCTTTCAAACCTAGACCCATTTGGCTGCTCATTCCAATGCCAAAGCCCTGCTCCAGCAGATCCAGATTTACTAAGTCTCTTCCTTGAAAAGCTATCCCAGGTGTTAATGATGCAGTCAGTTCAGAGACCACATGGGGAAAACCCCACCACAAGTGCTCAGGGTTCTGAGTCTCACATCCAGGCCCACTGAACATTGCCTAGCAGAGGGGCTTCACTGCAACATTATTTGTCTCTGAAGTATTTCCTTCAGAATTGCAATTCCTTAGGCGACACTGTGAAGTCATATTATTTCTCCACACTCTTCATTCAAGTGAAAAAGAGCACCCTCTTGACAATGAGCACCAGCCACCTTCAGCGGGGGCTAGTCCATGCCAACTGCACTCTGCCTGCCGTGCAGTTGGGTGTGTCCTGAAATGACTACTTTATGCTCCACCATGACCCATCCCCCACCTGCCATTCTGTTTGTGTCCTGGGGAAGGTAGGACCCATGAGGGCTGACAAAATGTGCCAGTGACAGTGCAAGGCCCAGCCTGGAGGGACAGAGGAAGACCAATGTGGGAGTGAGGCTGGCTGTGCTGCACCGGGCTCAGGGGCCTTCTGGGAAGTGGCTGAGGAGATGCAGGATAAAGGCAGTGGACAGTTACACGTTGGTGAGGGAGACTTTCTGGAGGATGAGGGTGGTGGTGGGCACAGCAGCAGGAGTATGTGGCCCCACAGCAACCTAGGAGGGGAGGTCTGCGGAGATGGGAAGAGAAGTGAGGGGCACCCCTCGGCACATGAGGTTCGAGTGTCTGTCTCTATAGCAGCTCTTCAGTACACCCTCATTCAGCACTCAGTGAGGCACCCTCATCCCAGTTCACCCCTTTTTCCCAAAAAACAGCTTATTCTTACATTGGTCTTTGGGCAGGATAATGAACCATTTATGTAGGAAAAAGCTCCAAAGTATCAAAGGCTTGTGTGTGCATGTGCCGGGCATGCAACCTTCATGTTCTTCTGCAGAGACCAGGAGATAGGCAGAGACACCACAGGGGCCTGGAACAGCAGCTGTCCCTCGATGGGCTAAGCTAATCAAATTTGTGATTAGGCCACAGGGTAAGGCTGTAGAGAAAAACTGTGCAGGATTGAATATTTTTGTTTCCAGGGTATATTGAGGAACTCAAATTCTAAGGAAGTGAGATGAGACTAGAACAAACACTAGAACAGCTCAGCAACAAAGAACTGGGAGAGTGACCCATGTCAGAGGAATCCAGGGGCAGATGGCACGTTGGAGCAAAAGCTACAGGGAGCTGGGATCAGGAAGAAGCCAAGCTCTGCTCAACCTGAGACCTCATCTGGGGTGGAGGGGTTGCTTGGGTTCCCTCGACCTATGCACATTTCAGAAAACAAAGCAAGACAAAACAGAAAAATGTTTTAATTAATTAAGATTCTTCAGTGTTACGAACTTCCTAGTGAAGAGTGCTAGGTCATTCAATTAGAGAAATTTCTAGTATCTAGCACTATGCTAGGCATGTGGAAAGCTCCCAGTAAATATCCTGAATGAATAAACAAATGATGGGTAGGGTTCAAGTGAAATGATGTGTTATGCCAAACAAAATAAATGACTGGGACCCTTCACAGCACAGACATCCCGAGCGCCATCCCGCCACAATGTTCCCGCTGTTTTTAATCATAGCACCTGTACTTGACGCATATTCACATATCTGCCTTGTCCACCAGATCTAGCTTCCTGATGGCTTGGTTCCTGAGGCATCATGTCTTACTCATCTTCAAGTCTTCAGTTCTTATAATGGTACTTAATACAAAGTAGATGTTGAGCAAATATCTGTTGAAGGAGTGAACAACTAGTCGTAACTTATTAAAGAACTCAGATCTTTAATACTCACTCAGTTCAGGGTCCTCTATGCTGCCCTTTTCCCACTCCACCGTGCACCCTACATGTTTAAAGAAGTAACTTGTATGGATAGGGAAAAGTGAGCTGGAAGGTTCTCGAAAGAAAGGAGACCCATAGCAGACCATGCTGTCATTTGAAAGACAGCACTACCATAAACTACAGTTGTGGTTTACCAAATGACCTTGACAGAGGTTGAATATTACCAGTGTGGTCTGGTATGGACTGTGGTGTTTTCTTACTCGTATGTTCTGTGGTGTTTTCTGGGAACAGACACAGAAACTATTTCTCATTTCCACAAAGTGAGCATAGCTGGGGCTGGGCATCCTTTCAGAGGAGATGCTGGCATCCCACATTGCCACAAACAGACAAGTGAGGAAACGTGAAATTACCTACAAGCTGAGGGCAATCTTTCTAGGCCCATGTCTTGACTGACAGGTTTTAAGATTATGATCAAAGACATTTGTTTGAATTTAATTCTTCTGCAACCGAGGACCTATTTCATGGGTTCTAGTTACTACCTTACCTGGTTCCCCTCAAGATTACATAGCTCAGTCCTGTCAAAAGTAATCACTTCCAAAGGGGGCAGTTCACAGAGCAGGAGAAGGAGGATTGAAAGGGGTATCAGGGAACCCAGGTGGCCCACAGCAGATCTGGGGCCTTGGTCCTTCACTTTGAACATCAGAGTATTCTCATGAGGTTGAGTCAGATAACCCATAATTCCACTTCTATCTTTCTGTCAGTTCCCTACATGTTTGTAAAATGTATAATCTGTGCCGTCCATTTGACACTAACAACCTATTGCCTTATCTTATAGTTAGTGCACATGTCTTGTTCCCTCAATTGGAGCGTAAGCTGGGTGCTGGGAGTGTGGGTGGCTGACGGCTCTCAGCCCCCTCTCCACCTCTCCCAGTAGGAGGGAAGGGAGTGTGTTGAGGGGGGGGCACAGCCAGTATCCAACGACTAGAGGTTGATGTGGGGGAGGGGGGCAGCAATAAAGGCCAAGGAGGGGACAAGCGTGAAGAACCACTCTGGCAGCAGAACTTCCCTTGGGACCCCTGAGGTCTTTTTGTGACTGTGTTGCAATTCAACCTCTTCCTCTGTTTATCCTGCGTCCTCACACCCTCACAGGTGTGGTTCCTGAGAGCTTTACCCAATCAACCTCCTGTTTGCAAATTTCCGAGTCTCACAGTCTGTTTAATGGGGGTGGGAACTACGTTCTTCCCTACGTTCCCGTCTTTTCCCATGACCCCCTCCCCCTGTACACGGTGGACTAAAATGGACTGAAGCCCAGAGGCTGCAGGGGGAAAGGAGAGAAACATGCTGGGACCAGTCCTGTTCTTTATCTTCACAAATCCTGGAACTGACAGTGTTTCTTCTGGGGTCCAAGTCTCCATTAGCAAAGCCGGGAACAGAGGAAATGTTCTCCACTGGTAAGGCACCGGGAGTGTTCTGTTCCTGCTCATCTCCTCTCATGTGTGTGTCTAATTCCTGGCAGCAGCTAGAGTGGAAGGACTGGGTCCTACATAAATTGACTAAGACCAATAAAATATTGAATAGTTGGCCAGTCTCCTTGTGCTTCTAAAGTCAGAGAAAAACGTTGGTTTTCAAACTGCTTCCTCTTTCAAATAAGAACCAGGAAGAAACTGACCACACAGTGATCTGGGATCCGTCAGCATAGATGGTGTCAATGTGCCCAGTAAAGCTTTCTGTTCCTTCCATAATAAAGCAGAAAATTGCTTTAGGCAACTCCTGGCTCACCACATATCCTAATACATTTATTTTGTTGCTGCTCTTATGAGCACGTTGTGTCATTTTAACTAGATTAATTCAGAAACTATGCACGCAGCCACACACACATCTTTACCTTTGGAGCCAACTGACTGCCTTGTATCATCTTGTATTCACATAAACCTTTCAAACAAATACTTGCTTTTACTATGCAATATCATTTCCTTTCTGCAGTATCCTTGCCTTGGATAGCCAGTAATATCTGTGCCTGATTTTTTTCTCTCTCTTTTTTTGTGTGTGTTAGAATCTCAGAATTTGATATGATTTATGGAAGCACAGTCCTTTGAAATGATGAGACAATGAACTGCAGACTTGGGCATATTTCAATAATTCAAACCTTGCCTGATACTGTGCAGTTCCAAGAGGAAAGAAGTACAGTCGACACCAGAAAATTTCCTGCTGGAATTCTGCCAAGCAATGGCTGGCCATCCTGGGGGGGGGTCCGTCATCATGGGGCTTTGCTGTTTGTAAATTTAATAAGTGGCTCACATCTGCTTATAATGTTATGGAAGTCTATGCTAGAAGTACTTCTTACATAAAGCACATGGTTTGTTTTACAGATCGATCGATGCTTTCTCTTCACAGGATTTGTCAGGGTGTACAGGAGAAACATGGCACCTATATTTATACATAAGAGTCTGGGCCACAGCACTCTTGTCCTGTTTGTGCTTTGAGCCACAGCGTGACACAGCTGAAGCCTTGAAATCATCTAGTTCTTCCCCAGAATGGTGCAATTGAGGCCTAGAAGAGGTGAGGGACTCGAGGACAGTTCACCTGCAGTTACTGACAAAGCCAGGGCTCAGAGGATGTCACAGCCCAACCTGTGTGAAGCCCACTCTTCCGCCTTCCTCCCTTCCTCCCTCCCTCTACTGCCTTCCTTCTTTCTCTCTGACCTTCTTTCTTGCTTCTCTGCATGGACTCAGCTACTTACAGTAGCAGCCTTGTTGATGCGGCCGTGGTCCTCTCACATTTGATGTCCATGGAGTACTTCCTTCTTCCAGGTGATTCTGGTCTGTTTAATGTACATCATTTTTATGTTTATGAATCTTGAAAAATGTGTTATTCCCTCTTCCCCATGCTGACCCTATGCTTTGAGACGTCCACATGTTGGTAAGTGTCTGCATCTAGTCCACTGCCTCCAATGCTGCAGAGTCCTCCAGAACCGCAGCTTTTCCCTCCACGTCGCCCTGCCTCTGTATCACTGTCCCATGTTTCCACAACAGCCAGTTTGGGCTCACATGCTCTTATTCAAGCAAAAACCACATTTCCCCCCTTATTAAGCTTATAGGCAGAACAAGTCCAAGAAATATAAGTGATTTAGCAGTGGCTCCCATAACCTTTCACCTCTACATAAATTAGTGGCATGATTTAATACAGTACAGACAGAAACCATTCAAAAGCTGTTTATAGTCTATCAAAATAGGCAGAGTGCTTTTAAATGTTTTGCCAACACTAACTGCAGTTCTCAAGAGAAAAATAGCTTCACTGTTACAAAAAGAAAAGAAAAGAAAGTTGACAGGAGGATGGGGGGAATGAACCATTTTTCTGAAGGGCAATTTGGCAATTTGTACCCAAAGCCTTTGATCTAGTAATTCTTCCTCTAGGAATTTATCATAAGGCAATAATAAGGAGTAGGTCGAAAGATTAATCAAGGAATGTTCACAGAAGCATTATTTATAATTGTGAAAACACTGGAATCAATTTCAATGTACCACAATAAAGGATAAGTTGAACTATGATACATTCTACTAATTAATTCATTCAACACATACTTACTGAGTTCCTGCTGTATGCCAGGCACAATGCTAAAGGCTCAAAAGAGACAAGATCCCATCCTGGAAAACAGTGAGTCAGTAGACCTGAGGCACTGGGAACACTCATTGTATAATAAATGATAAAAGAGGGTTAAAATAAAAAGCATTATTACAAAGTACAATGTTTTATTTTTAGATTTGTAATCATAGGAAGTTATTTAAAAAAACAGATGTTTTCCTGTAAGTTCAATGAAAAGTAACAGTTACAAATTTTTAAAAATAATTACTCAAAGTAATACCCTGTCAGCGAAGGAGCAGGTCCACCCTCAGAGGCAGTAATGATGCCCAGAGGCTGCCTCCTTGGGGCAGGTAAGCGTGGACTCCATCATTATGAGCCAAGTAACCCTTGGGCCACACAGCTGGGAGCTGGGGGATCTCAGTTCCAGCTGGGAAATCATGAGGTCAAAGACAAGCTTGCACCTGTTTTTGCAACTCTTTTCCCACCTGTAAATGACGATGCTGAACTTGGGGTTCTTTATCATCCCCTTCAGTCCTAAAGTTCTCCTTTTCCTCATGATTGTGTGCCACACACTGTCATTTTCCTGTTTCTGCTTGTGTTGTGACATGTTTGTGTTTAACCCTCTGACTAACTGAATTGGGTCACTGCTCCACAAATCCAATTGTCACTGTGTCACCTGTGGAAATGACTGGAAATACTTGATTGCCCCTGCTGAGAACAGTGAAGTTGTGCTGTACCCTATGCCCTGAGGGTTAACTTGTGTGCGGTACTAATAAACAGCAAAAACCGATTCTGCCAGTCACACAGACGAGTCAAAATTCTTATCATTATATCTCACATCCTATTCCTATTAAAAACATTTACTTCTAAGTTACTTTTCTTCTAAAACTGGCTTTTAAGATGTCTCCTTTTTATTTTAGGATTGGTAAGTCAAATGCTCTATTTCATAGTAAGGGCATATTATTCCATGAAGACTGTCTTGCCAATGCATTTCAGCCCCAGGCAAGTTCGCTATGGATTCAATGTGACCAAATAAATTGACAGCAAAACGTTCTTTGGGATGAAAGGGTTTATTAACCTGCTTGTTCTCCCAGTGGTAGGTCGAGTACTAGCATCTCTGCCTCCGACCAGAGCACTGGGCCGAGCTCTCTATATAGCACAATAATAGCTTATTGCCTAAAGGTGTGGAAGTAGTAGCCTAGCAACAGGCCCGTTACATCATCAGGTGGTTTAAGTTCAGTGAGGATCCTGGCCATAGGAACCCCAACTTCCCCACACTGCACCCCTCCAGGATTCTCGCCTTACAATCTACATGCTTTCAATCTTCCGCAGTGGTCCTTGTGTGAGAAAGCTGGAGCACTGTAACCAGATTCCACAATAGCAACAGAGGATAAAAACAACTTAGAGATGATAAAAATTAAGGTACAGCAAGATTTTGATACAGGTAACAAAAATTATAATAATCCTCAAGCCAGAGGAAGTTCCCAATCCACAAAGACTTTAGCAGCAATCAGACACATGTTTTAACGACACTAACATAGGCAAATCTTGTCCATCAGGTAGGATGCATGCAAGAAGTGGTCTTGTGATAGGACTGTAGCAGGAAGGGGGTCCCTTCCAGGTCTAGTATACCAAACTTTTACTCCTTTCCCCATGGGAGCTACTGAAGGGTCTATATATAGTGCTATTGGAGGTGCATGCACTGGCCATAATGATAAAACAAAATTCCCCTGTAAGATGCTCCTACCTTCTGGCCGTTCAGGATATACTACTATGACCTTTAGCGGCCACTCTGCTGTTATTCCAGGAATACACAGGAGGCCAGCTTCCAGGCCTTCTCCCCAAGGAGCCAGGAGAGCCAGCCATCGTTGGTCCATGTGTTGAAAGGTCCAAGGCCATGTCCACTCAGTGGAGTCTCCGGAGTTCAGTGCAGTTGGTGCTGGCAGCAAGATGTTATTCTGGTGGCCGAACCTCAGCTTCAGTGATTCTTCCTTGGTTTGCACTTGCAGTTATATAGGGGAGGCAGCCATATGTGTTAACATGTCTATGGGCTCAGGGCTCCCTTTCAGAGTCTCTCATTCAAATGCCATACCATCCCCACAGACTATTGGTATCTGACTTCAGTCTAGATTTTAACAAGCCATTGTGCCTCTCTATTGTGTCTGCTGCAGTAGGATTGTATGGCACATGAAACTTCCATTTGATTCCCAGCTGTCGCACCCATTCTTGCTGTGTATGTCTAGTAAAATGGGTGCCCTGATCACTCTCAATTACCTGTGGTCGACCATAGGCAGCAAAGAGATTCTCCAGGCCTCTTTTGGACATCTGCTGGTCTGCATAATGGGTAGGAAAAGCAACCAGAAGTCCAGTAGCTGTGTTCACACAAGTCGTCACATACCGATATCCTTCTGACATACGTAGAGGCCCAATATAGTCTATCTGCCACCTGAAGAGGGGTATAGGCCCCTTAGCTATTGTCCCATGTTGCTGTGGAACTTGATGTAAGTCCCTTTTGGAGCACATGACACATTCCTGCCGGGCTCTACTAACTTCTTCGAAGGTCAAAGGTGAGCCTCACTGACGGGCTACAGCCCACATTGTCTTTTGCCCTGCATGCAACAAATGCTGATATAGCCACTGGGATACATCAGAGGCAGGCTTTCCTTCTAACCAATGTATCTGGGCCAATTTATCTGCTTCATCATGTCCTGGGGATGCCAGTGGCAAATGACCTGTCACATAGTATACTGTAATTATTTTAGTCTGACCACAGGCCCATAAGTCTTGCCACAGTTCTTGCCCCCAAAGGGGTTGGTGACCAACCAGCCAGTTGGCATGGTACCAGGTTGGTAGCCACAGGGTCAAGCCCCGATAGACAGCCCAGCTGTCAGTGCAGACAACCATAGGCAAGGGCTCCTGGCTGATCACAGGCCACACAGCCTGCAACTCTGCCTATTGGCAGCTCTTCCCCTCACCATCTTCCATCCATATTGTCTCAGTCTTAGGATGGAAAGCTATGGCCCTGCATTTGGGGGGCTGCCCATGGCGGGAGCCATCTGTGTACCATGCACCTTCGGGTATAGGGGCTCTTCCCTCCCGATAGGGACTCTCTGATACTAATGGTTCAAAGGCAAGTTCTTTCTGCTTTTCACTAGTATATGTCACAGGCCCCAATAAGCATTGGAGTTCTTCACTCAAGGAACTACTAGAAAGGGCACTACGCTGCTGTAGGTAAGCACCCCACTTGGCTAGTGTGGGTGTTTGTGCCACACCACTTCTTGGCTTTCGGGTCCAGTCTCATTCCCACCCCAAAATGGGATAGGTGGTTATTACCTTTATCAGGGCCATTCCAATGATGGGTTGTGTAGCCAGCAAGGCGTGATACACGGCAGCCAGTTGTTTTTCTATCAAAGTGTATCATACCTCTGCCCCTTTCCAGAGTTGTGACCAGAATCCAAAGGGTTGGGTGAGTTCATTCAAGTCAATGCCAGAGACCCCAGCCATAACCGTCTTCAGTCACATGAACGTTCAGCTCACAGGGCCTTGATGGGTCTATCACACTCAAGGCCTGCATGGCCTTGACAGCCCATTCTGCTGTAGTAAAGGCAGATGCACATGTCTCATCCCAGTCCCACCTGATGTGCATTCGTACCAACCGGTATAAGGGCTTCAGAATTTGTGCCAAGTGTGGGATAAACACTCTCCAGTAGCATAGACGACCCAGAAACTCCTGTAGCAATGCTACAGTTTTAGGGTAGGAAAGGCCTGGACTTTATCTATAACTGATTCTGGTATAACTTTGGTCTTACCTGACTAGATGACCCCCAAGAATTTGACAGACAAACCAGGTCCCTGAACACTGGTGCTGTTCACAGCCCATCCTTTCTCCTGTAGATGTTGCAGCAGTCTAGGTGCTGCACCTTCTAGATCTGAAAGAGAATCAGATGTGAGTGTGACATCATCAATATAATGGTAGAGGTGCACTGTTGGCGGTTTCTCCCATGTAGCCAAGTCCTGGGCTACAAGTCCATGACAGATGGTGGGGCTGTGGAGGCATCCCTGTGGGAGGATGATGAAAGTCCATTGCCATCCTTCCCTCGTGAAGGCAAGCTGTTCCTGACTTTCCTGCTCAATGTCAATGGAAAAGAAGGCATTAGCAAGATCTACCACATAATATGTTCCTAGTTCATGGCTGAGGGTATCCATCAAGCCTGCAATAGAGGGGACGTCATAGGGGGCATGACTTTATTCAGTTCTCTGTAATCCAGTCATACGCCAGGAGCCATCTGGCTTTTTTACTGGCCACACTGGGGAAGTGAAAGGACTATGGGTCGGCTTTATAATACACACCTTTTCCAGCTCCTGGAGAGTTTCTCCAATCTCTTTATGCCCTCCAGGCAGTTTGTATTGTTTGGTATTAGTCACCCACTGAGGCACAGGCAAAGCTATGGGCAGGTGCCTAGCATGTCCCCTCAGAACTGCCTTCACCACATGTACTCTCAGTCTGAATTCACCTGCAGTGGTCCGCAATCATAGACCCTGCAGGATATCAATCCCCAAAACATACTCAGGGATATGAGATATATACACAGTATACTCTTTTGGGGGTAGACACCCTATTCCCAAAGGGATTTGGGCTTTTTTCACTCTGATAGCCTTTCCCCCGTATCCATCTATGATAGTGGGTGTCCCAGGGAACCATTCAGGGTTACCATGAATCAGTGAACATTCAGCCCCTGTGTCCACCAGAGCCAGGACATGTTGTTCACTCGGGACCAATGGATAGCTATTTCAACAGGTGGCCTCTAGTCCCCCCCTGGTCCCTCAGGGCAGATACCTTGACCTCCCTTCAGTCAGACTGTGTTCCCCAATCACCTTCCTGTGTGGGCTCAAGTGAGGTTGGCTCACTTTCCAGCAGGAGGTTTTGCAAACACACAGGCCAGACTCGTAACTCTGTCTCTAACCTCTGCCTCTTTGGTCTTAATGGCTGGAACTGGTGCTCTGGTTTCAGCTGTTGCCATGGCTCTAGTAAGATCCTATTTGACTTCCATCTCATTTCCTTCCATCTGCTCCTGCCTGTATTAAATCAACCCACATCTGGGTCCTCATAACCTTCATGGGGCCCTGTAAATTCTTCTTGTAACAGGTCTTATTTCTTTGTCGATTCTCGTTGCTTCAGCCTCTCCGAAGTCTGCTACTGTACGTATCACCTCACTTAGGGGATGCCTTAAGTAAGGGGAAAGAATGGCCACTAGAGACCCAAAGAGGGATGTAGGAGCTATTTGAAGTATAATATTTCTCATCCCAGTAGTGAAAATCTCTTCACCTGGGCCACAATTCTCTGGACTATAGGTGGCATTTCTCATGCCTAGCTCTCATAGCACCTGTTGGAGCTCAGCCTACATCTGCCATCTAACAGGAGAGGATGGTAGATCACCCGGATTAGGCCACACAGCATGAAGTGCAGCCATAAGCCAATCGAGGAGGGAATGACTCCCTGGGGTCTGATGTGCATTTTGTAATCACTGCCTCAAGGCAGGCTGCACTGTCAGGGAAGACAGCTTTCCCATCTCTGACCCCCACAGAACAATTCCATCCACCCCTAAGTCCCACAGACGCAGGAGCCAGGCTGATATTGACTCCGAGGGCTTTTGCCTAAACCGGGAGCCCAAATCCACCAGCTCAGCCTGAGTATAGGGGTTAGCATAGAGTGCTCCATGACCTGGGGAGGGGGCTGCTCCTCTCCTTGGGGAATGTTCAGCTGCTGGGTCTTTATTTTCTTTACAACCACGGGGTGTGCTTTCAATACAGGAGGGGCCAGTGCCTCCGGCACCACCCCTTCATCCTTCCCCAGCTCCTCCATTTTGGGGCTGATGGCACCTTTCTCTCCCCTCCCCCGAGTGCCTCCTCTGCTACATCCTTTACCTTTTCTACTGTGCCTCACAGCAATGCTACCTCAGTCTTCAGAAGCTCTCTTACCTTCACCTCAATGCTTTGCAGCTGATGTCCTCGTGCCACCTCCGCCTGTGCTTCCCTCAGGAGTTCCTCTTTTTCCTTGATGGCCTCTTCCTCCTTCAGAGCACCTGGCAGCACTGCCATCTCATTCTGTAAAGAATTGTTTACCTCTTCTATGGCACCTTGCTGCCAGCGTTCTCATGCTATCTCCTCTTGCATCAATGCCATTTTCCTCTTCAGGGAATTCACAGAAGTTTGCATCTCATGTTCTTGTGCTGCAATTTCTTGGGTCTCTTCTGTAGACCTACTGTGAGAAGCAGCCAACCCACAATCCCCACTGCCTCACAGGCACTCTGTTTCTCAAAGGATTTACTTACTATACCAAGGGCCACCCCTACTGCCTCAGGTGTC
Source organism: Phataginus tricuspis (assembly GCA_029783875.1). Classification (NCBI taxonomy): domain Eukaryota; kingdom Metazoa; phylum Chordata; class Mammalia; order Pholidota; family Manidae; genus Phataginus; species Phataginus tricuspis. The sequence continues at coordinate 59,488 of JAQQAC010011331.1, read as the reverse complement.
ACCTCCACTTGCCTCCAGTCCTGGGGTGGGGCCCAGTCCTCTAGGAGGCAAGCCACCTCAGACCACATACCCATTGGGGACAATCCATTGTCTCCCCATTCACTGGGGCAGCCCACTGAAGCACCCCTCCCATAAGGGCAGCCTGTCCTTTTCCTTGGTCAACAATGAACCCTGCTGACTTTCGCCAGTTGTCTTGCCAATGGGTTTCAGCCCCAGGCAAGTTCGCTATGGATTCCATGTGACCCAAGAAATTGACAGCAAAACGTTCTTTGGGGTGAAAGGGTTTATTACCCAGCTTGTTCTCCCAGCGGTAGGTTGAGCACTAGCGTCTCTGCCTCTGCCCAGAGCACTGGGCCGAGCTCTCTATATAGCGCAGTGATAGCTTATTGCCTAAAGGTGTGGAAGTGGTAGCCTAGCAACAGGCCAGTTACATCACCAGGAGGTTTAAGTTCAGTGAGGATCCTGGCCATAGGAACCCCAACTTCCCCACCAAGACCCACTGAAACATTGATTATTATGTTCCTTTATAATAAAATTGTTTTAAAACCTTTTCTGAGTGTCACTGTACAATGATTAGACTTTGAGCTATTAAATATCAAGCAGTTCCATTTAAGGAGATGAACGGTGCCCAGGAGAGTTCAGAGCAATTGAGATACCTGCTGGAAATGTCTCAGGGCGCTTATGAGTGGTGTTTACGCCCTTCTTTCCTGTCCGGCCTTGGCCTAGTATTTCTGGACTTCTTGGACCTTTCACAGTTTTAAACAATGCAGTATTTGATTACAGAATTTTATCAGTATTAACTCAGTTTTTCTAAGTCTGGAGTGCAGACCTTTGAGAATAGAAACAATTCATTATGCTCATTAAAAACACAGATTCCTAGACTTAATCCTAGACCCCAAAGTTGAATTTCTGGGGTCGAGGACCTGAATTCTGGACAAGCGTCCCCGACCCAGTGATTCTGATGTGCACTAAAAATTTAAAACTCTTGAACTTTATTATATTAGAGTTAAAATTAGCTACTCGGAATCATTTTATCTTCTCACGGATAATCCCATTTTGGTTTTGTCTGATACATCACAATTCCCAGGACTAATCTTTGAAATAGTCTCTGCAATTAACCTTTCCTCCTGGATAACTGGCCATTCATTTCCCCTATGAGTGTATTTGTACATGTGTCTCACTTATCCAGGGAGATCCCGTGGCAAGATCTCATTTCTCACTACTGTTACTATTCGGACTTTTTTTTTAAAGACACCAAGGTCCTTGGGAGGACAAAGCTGACTTAGTCTTCGGTGGATTCTGGAATTAGAATGTCTTTTTTGTGCGTCAAAAGAAAGGAAATGACTGGGCCCTTCATTCACACTCAGTAACTCCCCCAGTGATCTGTCATTAGCAATAAACCCAGCTGAGGTGTGTCCCCCGACCAACGTCCGCCCGCTTAGGTCCCATTTATGGAAACGAAGTAGAGTAGCAATACTAAAGCCAAAGAACAGATTTACGTGCTTTTAAAACACAAACAGTTCATGTAAAACATACTGGTCTTCCGTTTCTCTCCGCAATCTGCCATCTCCCTACTCTGCGAGTGAGAGCAGCGCAGCGTGGCAGCCGGAGTCCCCAGAGGGAGGGGACCAAGGGAGCGAGACAGAAGCCCCCGCGCCTCTTCTAGCCTAGCCTCTGACTCACACGCCATCACTTCTGCCATTCCCTACCCAGGGTGGGAAGGGTGTGAAGACCAAAAATGAAAGAGTCAGAAGGGACAGATCTGTGGCTGCGCTGGGTTAGCGCTGGGACAGGCTGCAAGAGGGAAGGGAGTGAAGTCGTGAAGGGAGTGTTACAAACATGGAGTAGCTTTGGGAGGTTTTCTCGGACTCTTATTCCCCTTTTCCAGATCTGAGGTCATTGATGGTGGTTATTAAACTTCTTAAACAACAGTTAGACTTCTGTGTTATTAAACAACAGTTAGACTTCTGTCAGGGATATAAAAATAAAAAGAGAGAGAAAAAAGTCAAGTCAGGAAAAAGTTACCCCTTTTCCCCAACTTTTTTGATCCTTGTGGCAAAAGTTGATGGCAAAGGGGGAAGGTAAAACGTTTGAGTTCTCCCGAGAAACGTGGATTACATATAAAAACACAATGTGATATATCTGGGGTTGGATAAATAATCTCGTAGGCTTGCCTTAAACGTTCTGAGGTCCAAGATTGATCGGCTGTGAGACCAATTTTCCTGGAGTCTTTTGGAATTGGAGGCATGGGAGGTAGGGATTGTTATATCTTGAAATATATTTTGAGATAGATCAGAACTGTATTTGTAAGTCTTCCTCAACCGAGGCATCTAGGCTTTTAACAAACGATTTGCTTTTGCTAAGAAAGAACAATCGGAGAAGACAGAGCCCTGGACCTCTGAAGAATGGAGACCTAATCTGATGTGACCCCTGACACTGCGTATGACATCCTGACCCCGGCTCTTCCCATAGGAATACATGGTTGCTTATGCTTTTCTTCTTCTGTATCGAGTAAAAGTAGTAGCACCAAAGGGTCCCCTTATTCCTGAATACCTTACACAAAGATTAAAGAACGGGCCTGTTTAAGGCTCCAGAGGGAATAGTAGACAAAGAGGAGGTGGAGAGGAAAGGAAGAGACGACTGAAGAAATGTTCCAGTGGCCAGCTGTGAGTAAGCAGCTACCTCGGGGAGGTGAGAATCAAAGACTAGAGAACCAAAGAAGGATGCTTCCCCCCAGTCAGCCTGGTGATGACCGGGCACCAAGAGGCAACAACCAGAAAGAATAATGTATAAAACAATTACAGCTCCCTTTGGAAGCCTGCACTTTGTCACCCATATCTGGTTCACTTTTTTACTTTTATTAAAATTTGGTCAGTAAAGTGTCCAATGTAGTTTCTTTTCTTTCCATGGGAGAATATTTAATAAAATTTTAGGGGTATTGAGCAAAGCTCAGGTTTTCATATGCAGTCATTCTTAGTTCAATATATTCCTACAACAGATTTCTGACATAAACACTCTTTCATTCGATAGCTACTCATCTGAGGCCTTTGTGGTACACTTCACTTTTTCATTCTATTTATGTATGCATTTTTTATCACTAAGCAGTTATGGGTGCATCTTGATCGAAAGTACTGAACTTTTAACACATAGTCCTTTTGTGTATGTCTAATACAAATCATCGGAGAAATCTTAAGATGGAAAAATAGGAGCCCAAATCTGCTCTTGTGAAACTCAGGTATAATGAAATTGCTCTGGTTTTAGTATCAGAAACCTTGTTCTGAAAGCCCTTTCTGCCACCTTGAACCCATCACTTAACTTTTCTGAGCTTCAGCTTCTCAGCTGAAAAATGGAATTTTAACATCCATATAACAGGAAG
>JAQQAC010011331.1:0-49609 GCA_029783875.1 Phataginus tricuspis | reverse complement strand
TGTGTGTGTGTGTGTGTGTGTGTGTGTGTGTGTGTGTGTGTGTGTGTGTGTTATAACAGAATAAAGATATCAAGTGCCTCCTCTGTGTTAGCTTCTGTTCATTCACAGGCTTCACTTTTAATACTACGAAGTACTCCTTATAGATGAGGAACGAGTCTCCAGACTTGCTGGGAGAATGGAACTGGGCTCCCAGTTCAGATCTGGATGATACAAAATCTTGAGTTGTACCAAGTTCCTCACATTCTAATGTGCATAAACTGGGTATAGACAAGATGGTTATATGACATCCACTACGTATTTCACGAAGATATTTCCCCTCTAGGCAGTTCACTACCACATGGAATATACTACAAATACATGCATTAGTGTGATGTTATGAATGGTTCCTTAAAATATTAAAGTTTAACTTCATTCTAGTGACTGTAGTAACCTATATGAAAGTCTTCTTTCAAGGATCTGAAACTTTAGTTAGCTTTAAAAGTCATCACCATCAAGTACTTGTGGAGTGCATCATAAACTTTTCCATTTCAAAGGCCTGTACTCATTTTTTTCTTTACAGTTATTTGTTTTTAACTATTATAAACATGTTTTTTTTTATTTTTTGAAGCAGAAGTTCTTGAAGAAAATGAGGGCCAGATGAGTCTCTTCTCTCAGAGACTCCAGGCCAGCCACAGAGCTGCTTGCAGTGGGGCAGGTGAGAGCTGTCACTCTGGAGTCTGATGGAGCTAGGTTTGGATCCCAATTCTGCCACTTCTTGCTGTGTGTCCTTGAGTAAGTTATTTCTTTGTCAGGAAAATAGAAACCAACTTGCTATTTTAGTAGAGAATTTAATACAGGGAATTGGTTAAATTGGTGCTGGAACACTGTAAAAGCAGAAGGGCAATGGGGAATGAACCCAGTAAAACTTCAGGAAGCAGCTCCCACCCTGAGGGCCGGAGGACAAAGAGCAGAAGCTACGATTCTCAGATCCCAGGAGCAGGGAAGGGGACCTTGTGGGGCTGGAGCCTGGGTCTTGGAAGTAAAGGACCGCTGCCGGGAGGATGGTGACGGGAACAGGAAGCCAAGGAAGGGGCAAGTCCTTTCTCCCTCCTTCTGGGCATCCCCTTTAAGAGAGCCTGCCAGGGCAAAGCAGAAATGACCTTTGCGGAGTCCCGGCTCCAGAGTCAGGAAGCAGCGTAGAGGGCAGCCTGCACCCCTCTCTAAACTTCAGCTTCTTCAGCCACGAATTAGAAACCATAGGAGTCCTTACCTCTAAAGCTTGTTATGTGGATTAAATGAGCTAATGACCCTAAAGTGCTCAGCCCAGTGTCTGGCAATTAGCAGGACTCCATTTGGGGTGGCTTATTGTTAGTAAATGACGTGAAGGTCAAGACATAAGCCAGTGAAATTAGTGTCAAAGAATAACTAAGAAATATTTGTTTTACATGCAAATTGTTTGGTCAGGTGTCAGGGAGTCAGTTGGTGTGGGGGAGGAGGGACAAGTGGTTGGGGGAGGGGGGGCTGGGACAGGAGAAGCGGGAAGACCCCCTGTCTGGGATCAGTGATTCCTTTTTGGGCGTGTTTTGGGTGTACTGAAGACCTGGCTGCTAGCAGAGTGGGCTGAGCAGCGGTATCAGTTTATAGATTCTCAAGAATACCCTGAGAGCGGCTGGAGCCCACCCGCCGATGTGCGCAAGCATCCTTCTGGCGGCGTTAACACCTTCGTTAGGCGAGCACTATTTCCTAGGCACGATTTCCTCCACCGAGAGGTCTCATCAGAGCCAGTACTTTAGGCTGGGTCGCACCCTGTGAGTCTCGGTCTGGGCCGACCTTGGAAGTGCCCGGGGAGCTCTGAGAAACTGATGTCCTGCTCCATCCCTACAGATTCTCATGTAACTGATGGAGGGCGCTGGGCATCAGGATTTCTAGAAGCTCCCAGATGATCTGTGAGGTGCACCCATGTTGAGAACCACTGGTCTAAACAAACAAATCAATTTGAACTGGTGTCTGAATTGATATATCAATTCAGTTTTTTAAAAATGGTCAATTTATAATAAAGAAATAATTGATAATGGTCATTTTTTTTTTACTTAAGACAATGAAAGAGAAAAGTAAAGAAAAAGCATCAACTACTTTACTAAAACAGCTCAAAGTAAGAAACAAATAAACATCAAATGTCTTCCCAGATCAATTTAATTGGAATTGTGGTGATCTTTTTAGGAATCTGGAATTTTAAAAAGTACTCCAAATGATTCTGATGATTCCCAGCCAGAGTGCGAAACCCTACAAGTAAAGTACAGTTCAGTAACTGTTCAAGAATCCCTCTCAGTATTAATGTCAGTATTGGCTTAACTTGCTGGGCTGTTATATCTGGGCTTCATTAGAATCCATCTTCCGCATGCGCCCTGCATCTGTGCAGCAGATCATTCCTGGCCTTGCCCGAGGTCCTTTCACTTCAGAGTCCCCACACCTTGTCACAGTTGCAGGCTGTGACATTTCAGTGGTGGCCTTTCTCCACAACCTGAGGATAAAGGGATCAGAGCAGATGTCAGCTGAGTCCTCAGGGACCCAATTTCTCCCCAACTGCAAATGCTGAGGCTAGATAGGTTCTGATCACTTGAACAAGCAACACTGCACTTCTAGATAATGACTTTCTTTGGGGGAGCCAGGGAGGCGAGCTGGGGTGAAGGATGAGTATCCCCACCGCTTTGACAATGAGTCGAAGGCCTACATCCCATCTGGGCCTTTATTTATTAGTGGGGGATGGGAAGAAGGGCATTGTTTCCCAAATTGATCGGGTAAACTACACCAGGGCCAATTCCAGGGCCAGAGGCTCCTGCAGACCCATTCGGTGGCTCCAAAGCCCCAAATGGAAGCCCATCTACAGGGTGCAGGTCACCTCTAGGCATATGGCTATGCTGGGTGTAGAACAGAGCAAACAGTAGTCCAGTGATACACAGGGTGGGCTCAACTGGTCATTTTGAAGGTCAGTGTATATGAAAACACTTAGCTAAGTGTAGAGCAGTTTTTGGATGACATATGATTACATGTGTTACATGGGGTAAATGGAAGTTTTCAACCAGAATTCCAACCTGGCCATGATAGTGATATGCATATAAGGGCCTGTTTGCACATCCGGGTGATGTTTACTGCAGCAGAGCCACTGGTCCTCCACAGGATTGCTGGTCTGGAGAAGGGGTGGAGAGTAGCAGCCATTCTCTTCTGCCCTCTGTTAATGGTGTGGTAATTGGTCACGTGCCTGCCGGTCACCAGGGACCCACCCATGGAGTTCCTCCCAGAGGAAGGGGCGGGGGAAGGAGTGCACACTGCAGCCAGGAGAGAGCTGAGCAGCCAGGGTTCAGAGAAAAGCACCACAGAGGACACTGAGCTGTGAGAAATAAACCTCTAATCTCCAACCTACCCCTTTCTCTTGTCCTCCTTTAGTGTTACCAGATTCACTGGGAACTTGCCCTGGGTGGGGAACTGTGGGTAAGTTGGTGTTCCTATGGCCAGGATCCTCACTGAACTTAAACCTCCTGGTGATGTAACTGGCCTGTTGCTAGGCTACCGCTTCCACACCTTTAGGCAATAAGCTATTATTGCGCTATATAGAGAGCTTGGCCCAGCGCTCTGGGCTGAGGCAGAGACGCTAGTGCTCAACCTACCGCTGGGAGAACAAGCTGGGTAATAAATCCTTTCACCCCAAAGAACGTTTTGCTGTCAATTTCTTGGGTCACATTGAATCCATAGCAAACTTGCCTGGGGCTGAAACCCATCAGCAAGACAACTGGCAAAAGTCGGCAGGGTTCATTGTTGACCAAGGAAAAGGACAGGCTGCCCTTATGGGAGGGGTGCTTCAGTGGGCTGCCCCTGTGAATGGGGAGACAGTGGATTGTCCCCCCCAATGGGTGTGTGGTCTGAGGTGGCTTGCCTCCAGAGGACTAAGCCGCACCCCAGGACTGGAGGCAAGTGGAGGTGACACCTGAGGCAGTAGTAGAGGCCCTTGGTATAGTAAGTAAATCCTTTGAGAGACAGTGCCCGTGAGGCAGTGGGGACTGTGGGTTGGCTGCTTCTCACAGTAGGTCTACAGAAGAGACCCAAGAAATTGCAGCACAAGAACATGAGATGCAAACTTCTGTGAATTCCCTGAAATGGCATTGATGTGAGAGGTGGCACGAGAATGTGAGCTGCAAACTTCTCTGGATTCCCTGAAGAGGGAAATGGCATTGATGAGAGAGGAGATGGCATGAGAACGCTGGCAGCAAGGTGCCATTGGAGAGGTAAACAATTCTTTACAGAATGAGACGGCAGTGCTGCCAGGAGTTCTGAAGGAGGAAGAGGCCATCAAGGAAAAAGACGAACTCCTGAAGGAAGCACAGGCGGAGATGGCATGAGAATGTCAGCTGCAAAGCATTGAGGTGAAGGTAAGAGAGCTTCTGAAGACTGAGCTAGCATTGCTGCGAGGCACAGTAGAAAAGGTAAAGGATGTAGCAGAGGAGGCACTCGGGGGAGAGGGGAGAAAAGTGCCATCAGCCCCAGAAATGGAGGAGCTGGGGAAGGGTGAAGAGGTGGTGCTGGAGGCACTGGCCCCTCCTGTATTGAAAGCACACCCCGTGGTTGTAAAGAAAATAAAGATCCAGCAGCTGAAAGTTCCCCAGGAAGAGGAGCAGCCCCCTCCCCAGGTCATGGAGCACTCTATGGTCCGCCCCTATACTCAGGCTGAGCTGGTGGATTTGTGCTTCCGGTTTAGACAGAAGCCCTCAGAGTGAATATTAGCTTAGGTCCTGTGTCTGTGGGACTTAGGGGTGGATGGAATTGTTCTGTTGGGGTCAGAGATGGGAAAGCTGTCTTCCCTGACAGTGCAGCCTGCCTTGAGGCAGCGATTACAAAATGCACATCAGACACCAGGGAGTCACTCCCTCCTCGATTGGCTTAAAGCTGCAGTTCGTGCTGTGTGGCCCAATCCCAGTGATCTACCATCCTCTCCTGTTATACAGCAGATGTATGCTGAGCTCCAACAGGTGCTATGAGAGCTAGGCATGAGAAATGCCATCTATAGTTCAGAGAATTGTAGCCCAGATGAAGAGATTTTCACTACTGGGATGAGAAATATTGTACTTCAAACAGTTCCTACATCCCTCTTTGGGTCTCTAGTGGCCATTCTTTCCAATCACTTAGGGCATCCCATAAGTGAGGTGACACGAACAGTAGCAGACTTAGGAGAGGCTGAAGCAACAAGAACTTGGAAAGAAATAAGACCTGTCACTCACAAGAAGAATTTACAGGGCCCCATGCAGGTTACGAGGACACAGTTGTGGGTTGATTTAATATGGGCAGGAGCAGATGGAAGAAAATGAGATGGGAAGTCAAATAGGATCTTACTAGAGCTTTGGGAACAGCTGAAACCAGAGCAGCAGTTCCAGCCATTAAGACCAAAGAGGCAGAGGTCAGAGACAGAGTTACAATTCCAGCCTGTGTGTTTGCAAGACTTCATGCTGGAGAGAGAGCCAACCTCACTTGAGCCCACACAGGAAGGTGATTGGGGAACATGGTTTGACTGGGAGGAAGGTCAAGGTATCTGCCATGAGGGAGCAGTGGGGGACCAGAGGCCACATGTTGAAATAACTATCCATTGGTCCCCTATGAACACACAATGTGTCCTGGCTCTTGTGGACGCTGGGGCTGAATGTTCACTGATTCATGGTAACCCTATCATAGATGGATACAGGGGTAAGGCTATCAGAGTGAAAAAAGCCCAAATCCCTTTGGGAATAGGGCATTTACCCCCAAAAGAGTATACTGTGTATATATATCCTATCCCTGAGTATATTTTGGGGATTGATATCCTGCAGGGTCTATGGTTGCGGACCACTGCAGGTGAGTTCAGACTGAGAGTACATGTGTTGAAGGCAGTTCTGAGGGGACATGCTAGGCACCTGCCCATACCTTTGCCTGTGCCTCGGTGGGTGACTAATACCAAACAATACAAACTGCCTGGAGGGTATAAAGAGATTGGAGAAACTCTCCAGGAGCTAGAATAGGTGGGTATTATAAAGCCCACTCACAGTCAGTTCAATTCCCCAGTGTGGCCAGTAAAAAAGCCAGATGGCTCCTGGTGTATGACTGTGGATTACAGAGAACTGAATAAAGTCATGCTGCTGTCCCCTCTATTGCAGGCCTGATGGATACCCTCAGCCATGAACTAGGAACATATCATTATGTAGTAGATCTTGCTAATGCTTCTTTTCCATTGACATTGAGCAGGAAAGTCAGGAACAGTTTGCCTTCACGTGGGAAAGACGGCAATGGACTTTCACCATCCTCCCACAGGGATGCCTCCACAGCCCCGCCATCTGTCATGGACTTGTAGCCCAGGACTTGGCTACATGGGAGAAACTGACAACGGTGCAGCTGTACCATTATGTTGATGATGTCATGCTCATGTCCGATTCTCTTTCAGATCTAGAAGGTGCAGCACCCAGACTGCTGCAACATCTACAGAAGAAAGGATGGGCTGTGAACAGCACCAAGGTTCAGGGACCTGGATTGTCTGTCAAATTCTTGGGGGTCATCTGGTCAGGTAAGATCAAAGTGATACCAGAAGCAGTTATAGATAAAGTCCAGGCCTTTCCTACCCCTACAACTGTAGCATTGCTACAGGAGTTTCTGGGTCTTCTAGGCTACTGGAGAGTGTTTATCCCGCACTTGGCACAAATTCTGAAGCCCTTATACCAGTTGGTACGAAAGGGCGTCAGGTGGGACTGGGATGAGACATGTGCATCTGCCTTTATTACAGCAAAACAGGCAGTCAAGGCCGTGCAGGGCTTGAGTGTGATAGACCCATCAAGGCCCTGTGAGCTGGATGTTCATGTGACTGGAGACAGTTATGGCTGGGATCTCTGGCAGCAGCTTGAATGAACTCTCCAACCCGTTGGATTCTGGTCATAGCTCTGGAAAGGGGCAGAGGTACAATACACTTTGATAGAAAAACAACTGGCTGCGTGTATCACGCCTTGCTGGCTACACAACCCATCACTGGAATGGCCCCAATAAAGGTAATAACCAGCTATCCCATCTTGGGGTGGGTATGAGACTGGACCCAAAAGCCAAGGAGTGGTGTGGCACAAACACTCACACTAGCCAAGTGAGGTGCTTATCTGCAGCAGCGTAGTGCCCTCTTTAGCAGCCCCTTGAGTGAAGAACTCCAACACTTGTTGGGGCTGGTGACATATACTAGTGAAAAGCAGGAAGAACTTGCCTTTGAACCATTAGGATCAGAGAGTCTCTATTGGGAGGCAAGAGCCCCTATACCCGAAGGTGCATGGTACACAGATGACTCCAGCCATGGGCAGCCCCCAAAATGCAGGGCCATAGCTTTCCATCCTAAGACTGAGACAATATGGATGGAAGATGGTGAGTGGAAGAGCTGCCAATGGGAAGAGCTGCGGGCTGTGTGGCTTGTGATCAGCCAGGAACCCTCCCCTGTAGTTGTCTGCATTGACAGCTGGGCTATCAGGGCTTGACCCTGTGGCTACCAACCTGGTACCATGCCAACTGGCTGGTTGGTCACCGACCCCTTTGGGGGCAAGAATTGTGGCAAGACTTATGGGCCTGTGGTCAGACTAAAATAATTACAGTATACTATGTGACAGGTCATTTGCCCCTGGCATCCCCAGGAAATGATGAAGCAGATAAATTGGCCCATATATGTTGGTTAGAAGGAAAGCCTGCCTCTGATGTATCCCAGTGTCTACATCAGCGTTTGTTGCATGCGGGGCAAAAGACAATGTGGGCTGTAGCCCATCAGTGGGGCTTGTCTTTGACCTTCGAAGAAGTTAGTAGAGCCCGGCAGGCATGTGTTGTGTGCTCCAAAAGGGACTTACATCGAGTTCCACAGCAACATGGGACAATAGCTAAGGGGCCTATATCCCTCATCAGGTGCAGATAGACTCTATTGGGCCTCTACCTGTGTCCGAAGGATATCGGTATGTGATGACCTGTGTGGACCCAGTTACTGGACTTCTGGTTGCTTTTCCTACCCGTTGTGCAGACCAGCAGATGACCAGAAGAGGCCTAGAGCATCTCTTTGCTGCCTATGGCCGACCACAGGTAATTGAGAGTGATCAGGGCACCCATTTTACTGGACGTGCGCTGCAAGAATGGATGCAAAAATTAGGGATAAGGTGGAAGTTTAATGTGCCATATAATCCTACCAGGGCAGGCAGGATAGAGAGGTACAATGGTTTGTTAAAATCTGGCCTCAAGTCAGACACCAGTAATCTACAGGGCTGGTCAGTCCGCTTATGGACAGTGCTATAGTGTTTGAATAAGAAGCCCTTTAAGGTGGCATTGAGCCCCGTGGACATGATAACACACATTGCTCCCTCTCCTATACAAGTGCATGTACAAACCAAGGAGGAATTGTTGAAGCAGGGATTTGGCCAGCAGTACACCACCTTGCTGACAGCACCAACTGCACTAAACCCTGGAGAGTGTTGAGCAGATGTGGCCTTGGACATTTTCACACATGTACCAGTGATGGCTGGCCCTTCTGTCACCTTGGAGACAAGGCCTAGAAGCTCTCTTCCTGTGTGTTTCTGGATTGACAGTAGATTGGCCCCCAAAGAGCACAGTAGTGTACCCAAAATGGCCTGACGTTAAGAGCTTCTTATGGGGAAATTTTGTTTTATCATTATGGCCACTGCATATGCCTCCCATAGCCCTACATGTTGACCCATCTGTAACTCCCACAGGGAGAGGGGTGAAGTTCTGATATGCTAGACCAGGATGGGACTCCATTCCTGCCACTGTCCTATCACAGGACTACTCCCTTACATGCATCCTACCTGACAGACAAGATTTTCCTATGTTAATAACATTAAAACATGTGTCTTATTTCCATTAAGATTATTCTCTTTTACAGTCTTTATGGATTGGGCATGCCTCCTAGCCACAGCTGCTGCTTGCTGGGCATTCCTAGGGCCCCCACCTCTTAAGCTGCTGGACTCCCGTAGAATATGCAAGCTTTGGACTCAGTCACTGTAGGACTTTGAATGCAGCTGGATCCTCATGCTTGAGGATTGTCATGGTTTTATTGTTGTGAGATTGTCATGGTTTTATTGTTATCTGTATCATAACTTCTATTGTTATTTGTATGTTGTTAATCTGGTTACAGTGCTCTAGCTTTCCCACACAGGGGCCATTGTGGAAGATTGGGGGTACATAGATTGTGAGGCAAGAATTCTGGAGGGGTGAAATTTGGGTAAATGGAAGTTTTCAACCAAAATGCCCACCTGGCCTTCATACTGTCAGGCAGATAAGGGCCTGTTGGCACATCCGTGTGGTGTTCACGGCAGCAGGGCTGCCCGTCCATCATGGGATCGCTGGTGTGGGTAAGGGGTGCAGAGCAGCAGCTATTTTTTCCGCCCTCTGTTCCTGCTATGTAATTGGTCAGGTGCCTGCCGGTCACCAGGGGCCTTCCCATGGAGTTCCTCCCAGAGGATGGGGTAGGGGAAGCAGAGTACGCCACAGCCAGAAGACAGAGAGCCGAGCAGCCAGAGTTCACAGAAAAGTGCCTGGGGGAGAGAGACTGAACGGTAAGAAATAAACCTTTAATCTCCAACTCACCTCTTTCCCTCGTCTTCCTTCAGTCTTAGGGGATTCACAGGGAACTTGCCTCAGGCGCAGAACCCCTTCCTCCCAGAGCCCCATGTTATCAGAACAATTTCAGCATCCAATTCAAGTCAGAAAAGAGTTGTTTTCATCTTTCCCTGGTAGACCACTATTGTAGAAAAGGAAAAAAAAAACAGAAAATAATGTGTACTGTAAGATTCAGTTGTAAAGAAAAGTATTTTTATGACTAGAAAAAGGCTGGAAGGATAGATTCAATAATGAAACATTAGAACAGTTATCTCTGAGTGTGGAATTTATGAATCATTTAAAATTTTCTCGTTAACCTACATTTTCTAAAATTTCTACCAAATATATTTAGCTATCGAATTAAAATGCAAAAGGTATGGTGACTGTCTTAGTCTATTCATGTGCTATAACAAAATACCACAGACTAGGTAGCTTTTAAACAACAAACATTTATTTCTCACAGTTCTGGAAGCTGGGAAGTTCAAAATCAATGGGCTCACAGATTTGGTGTCTGGTGAGAGCCTGCTTCCTGGTTTACAGAATGCTGTCTTCTCACTGTGTCCTTACATGGCAGAAGGGGCAAGGGAGCTCTCTGAGTCAGTTTTATAAGGGCACTGAGCCCATTCATGAGGGCTGTGCCTTCCATGACCTAATCACCTCCCAAAGGCACCACCTCCTAACACCATCAGCTTAGGCAATTAGGTTTCAATATAATGAATTTGGGGAGACACAAACGTTCAAACTGTAGCAGTAACTTTTTAAAAAGGAAAGAAAAAGCTGTGGAGAAGCAGAGTATGATGTGGGTGGGGACAAGGACATTAGCCAATGGAATCCCCCAAGCCAATGTGTTGTTGCACAGACATAAGATAAATCTGCACAGTTTATCAACGCTTATTTGTTGGCTGACTTGTTTAAATCTGTAAGGAAAAAATCAAATGAGGAAATGTCTGGAAACTGTCCTTGAGTCTTTACCATCATTTTTCACTGCAAAGTATCTCATAGGTGTCTGCATGTAGTCTGAGATAAAACACGGCTTTGAAGTGTTTATCTAATGAAGAAGAGAGAAAAACTTTAGTGGTAATTTTCTGTTTCAAAGAGAAGGCTAATAAAATGCAGTATAAGTTAAATATTTGCATCCTGGCAGGAGCTTTTATTTTCTGGAAAAAAGGAAATACAGAGCAAATCTTGTTCACTGTGACACTCCCCAAATGAATTTTGATCTTCATTCCTCCAAAGAGAAAATTTCCACAGTTTAGTTCTCTCTCCATTACATTTTGAGGGCTTTTGATATCCTCAAATCCATCCTTTAGGAATAGTCAAATTATTAATCTTCTCCCAGAAGCAGATGCTTTGGAAAAATGATAATTAGGAGGTGAGCAAAAAAAGCTTTCATCTCAAATATTTACGAATGGGTAAGAACGTTTATCTTACCTCAAAGACGAGGCAGACCCCAAAGACCACAGAGTTCTGTCCACCCATCGTCTGGTTTCACAAAGCTCTTCTTTATTTTTTCTTCTTATCTCAATTTTTCATATAACATCGTGTTTTGATAAGCACTGGAGTTTTAATTCACTGTTTGCAGTCCTTATTATAGCAATCAAACCAGGCAATGCTCTGCTGCCCAATGAGAATGACCACATCTTCTACCATATCTGATTGGTGGGATCTGCCAACCAGCTGGGAAGCTGCAGGAAGGGCCCCCACCCCACAAGGTCCAAAGATGTGGTGGGAATGGGGTAGGGTTGCATGGGAGTTGGTGGAAAATGACCAAACCTTACTGTGTAGAAACTCCCTTTTTAGCCTTCTGAAAAATCTCAGATTAATTATTTTTTAATAGATAATACATGTTTGAGGCACAAAATTAAAAAGAAACAAAAGGGTATAGAGCGGTGCTAAGTGTATTCATCCAGGCACCCTGCATATGGCTATGCGGGTAATAACATTGCCAAACTCCCAGAAACCTCATTCCCATAGCTTAAAATTATTACATACAGATCTTTCTCAACTGATAATGGGGGTTATATTCCTATAAACTCATCATAAGTTGAAAATATCACAAGTTGAAAATGCATTTAATACACCTAATTTACTGGACGTCATAGCTTAGCCTAGCCTACCTTCAACATGCTCAGAACACCTATGTTAGGTAGGTTTCTAGAGTTGGGCAAACTCATCTAACACAAAGCCTACTTTATAATAAAGTGTTGAACACCTCAGGTAATTGATTAAACATTGCCCTGAAAGTGAAAACCAGAATGGCTGCGGGCGGACGAATAGCTGTCGGTGTGTCAGTCATTCACCCTCATGATCGCGGACGGACTGGGAGCCCGAGCTCACTGCCACTGCCCAGCAGCATGTTATCACCAGCCTGGGAAAAGATCAAAATTCACAATGCAAAGTAGGGTTTCTACTGAATGCTTATCTTTTTCACATCATCATAAAGTAAAAAAATCATACTTTGAACATCATAAGTCCAGGACTGTATGTATTTATTTTTTCAAAATAAACTCTTTTCTTCTTATGACATAAATAATATATCTTCTGGGAGAAATGTGAAAATACTAAAAAGTTCAAAGCACATAAAATAGTCTGTCATCCCAGCCAACTAGGGATAACATCTGCCTATATTTGGACATGGTTCCTTTGAGTTCTTGTAAAAACACATAAATTTGCAAAGTGTATTAAATAACACAATTACATTAGCTAATTGCATTTCTACTCCCATCTGCTAGCCACTGCAGCCTCCTCGCAAAGCCCAGCCGTAGCCAGGACCCAGAGGAGGCTTTGTTTCATGAAAATGAAACAACATTTGTACTGGGATGTCTGGGAGAGTGAAGATCCAACCTTTCTGTTGCCACATCCTGGTAGATGCTCCCCAGCAAGAGCCCTGTGGTGAGCCAGCGGGTGAGGTAAGCGCTTCAGGTACGGTCAACAAACCCCAGGACTTTCTAGAAAGTTTAAGCAACTTCTAGACAAAACCTAGCGCCTAAGCCTTCTGGGATTTTTAAAGGAAATGGTTACAAACACCAACATCCACGAGGAAGTTTTCATATTGAGGTAGGAAAAAAAAAGGCAATATTTTTCAGAGAGTTAAATATATTCAATATGAAAGGATTGTCTTTCACAATGTCCTACTTTACTATGGTAAAATAGGTTTTTTAGAAACAGTGATATTTTAAAAGCTATCTTTTTAAAAATAGCAACATCACCACCACCAAAAAGGTGGCAACCCTCTATCAGTGCCCTAAATTATTTTTTTAATTTTAATGACCTGTGAAATCTGAAAGTCTCAGAATCATTTAGCTCGATAGGAACCTCTGATTGGACAAAGCCATCCCAGGAAAGGCTCTTTTTTGTTCGTTTGCCTGGCCTACTCAAGGTGCCCCATACACGTTTGTCAAGCCACTGTTCACAGTTCGGCGTCTGGGGTCGTGATGAGGTGGGGAGTTGACTGGGCTCCCTGGAGCACTAGGTCTAAGATGTTCACATTGACTACATTGCTGTTATTGTCTGCCCCAGAGGAGGTACTTCAGGGCCTTTATATCTCTGAGTTGCTCATGAGGATATCATAAGTATCAGTATTCTCATTTTATAGAAGAGGAAATGAGGACTCTCAGAGATTAAATTTCCAGAAAACACACAGCCAGTAAATTGCAGAATTTAGATTAGAACCCGGGCTAATTGGATGCGAGGGCCTGACATCTCCCGCTACGCCACAGCCAGGTCACAGACCAACCCCTCATCTGGGCAGTTTGGAAGTGTCTTTATCCAGCTCCCTCTTCCCAAAAAAAGAAGAAAAATGTTAAAGGAGAGGAAAGGAGAGTACCTTCTTAATTTTCAGTACCACTTGGGTTGATAACTCTGAGCCCCTTAGACCTGAGTCATAACAGCTCCATTTCAAAATCAAACTGAAGGAAAATCATAAACAACTAATCCAATTCTGCACCAAAGTAGCAGATGAATTATCTCTGTTCATCCTCGGGTTTCCTTTCTGCATTTTTTCCTCTAAATTTACTGGCTTGCACCTTAACCAGCCTTAGTTTGATTCAACAGAATTCCTTAAGGCTGAGTAATGAATGTTTATTTGCAATTGTATGTGCACAGCACACAGATCCAGTCTTCTTGAATTTTAAGGTGTAAACAAATCACCTCAAAATCTGGTGAAAGTGTGCAGTCTGAGTCAGTCGGCCTGGGTGGGGGCTGAGGCTCTGCATTTCTGACAAACACGCAGGAGATGCTGATGCCGCGGGCCCTTGGATGAGCGAGGGTGAGAGCAGTGCGAGTTTACGTCATCTTAATTTTTCTAACGAGGTGCTGTCTGAGCTGCATCCCACAACAAGATCTTCTTTCAGGGAAGATTGTCTTTCTGGCCCTTCCCCACAGCTTGAGTTCCATCCTGAGCTCTGAAATGAAAGGCTGTGTCGCTCCGAGAGGGGCCTGGAGCCTCAGCGAGCAACTGTGCAGGACCTTTTGATTTTATGTGAGAAAACTTTCTTTGCTCTCGAAGTCACATCAGCTGTCAGCTGTCAACTTGAGTTCTGTATAAAAATGGCTCTTCAAAGAACCTCTGTGTCCACATTTGCCTCCAATACATGATTTAATTGTAAAGTATTCACTTAAGAATGTGCAAGCTATGCCTATCAATCTATGTAGTGGGTTACAGTTCAGATACTAATATAATTCTCAAACTTGCCCTAGGTCTTATTTCTTTATTTAGGATTACAGAATTATATTCCAGAAAGAACTGTAGAGATTATCTAGAATCACTTTACAGAAGAATCATGGTCCAGAGAGGGAGACTGGCTTGTCCAAGGAAACAGCATCTATGCTGTGCCAGAACCCAGACCTTCTCAGGTCAAGGCCTCTGGGACAGGGCATATGGGCTGGGTGCCCTGTACCCACTGGTACAGGCAATCCAGGATTCTCAAGCTCTTTATTGACTGCATCCTTACATATTTCCTATGAGGGATCTTTGACTTTCTCCCCTACATCTTCTTTGTGTACCTTTTAAGAACCCACAGACTCTATATAACAAGTGGCAGGAAGGCTGCCTGTTTAGTGGAGAAGGTTGGGACACTTGGCCACATAATCTCCAGCTTGGCTGCTCAGGCTGATATCAGCAGCTGCCATCTCTGAGGTCTCAGTGGTGGGAAAGTCAGGGGTAGAGAGGGCAGCAGTGGAACCCCCGCTGTTGCCTATGCAAGTAGAAAGCACACAGGAGGCTGGCTGACTAACTACCCCCATGTTCTAGCCTGCAAACTTTAGCACAGGGGGAATTAGTCCAATGAACTTCTATTCATTATGAATTAGTACACACCCAGCACATGAGCAATAGTAGTCTGGCAGTTTCTGTGTTTAACACCATGTACCTGGAGATCTGGCAAATACTTTTCCCAATCCAAATAAGAAAGGGCTTGGGAAAGAAAATTGCCTTAGGACAGAAGCAACTTTAAAATAATTTTTAGCCCACAGATTATTTTTCTCTTTATCAATTATGTAATTAAGTGCCTGCTATATGCAAAATAAATAATAGCCTTCCTTCCCTCCTTTCTCCCTTCCTTCTTTTCTGTCTATCTATCTGTAGGTAATTTGGAATTGTCTGAAAATATAAATGTGCTGGTAAGCAAAGGTTAACCTATATAACATGCATGGAGCTATAACATTTAAAAAATTAGAATTTCACAAAACACACCTAAAAGCTTTTCTCCAATGATGTTCTGTGGAACACAGATTCCATAGGATGTGCTGGTAAAAACCAACCAACCAAAGGAAGAGATTCTGTGCTTTTATTTAATTGGGGAAATGTCTTAAATGTTGCAAGTGAAATCTACCTCTTATGGATTTATGATGCCCATTAGTAAATTAAAATGTCTGAGATGTACTTCAGTAATGAAACATTTAAATTTTATTTAAACTAAAAATATGGTCTGTGGAGTTGGCCAACTGAATGTTTGAATTGATTTCTTATTGCTCTGTAAGTACTAAAATGAACTGAGTAAGCATTTAGAAACAAGAGAACTTTGACAGAATAATTTGATGTTTTTGATCCTAATAATTTTAAAAGTGTTTTTTTTTCTGTGCCTTTTAAATTTCACTCATTTGATAATTTGCTTTTATTATATATATTTTATTTTGATATCATTAATATGCAATCACATAAGCAACATTACAGTTACTAAATTCCCCCCATTATGAAGTCCCCACCACATTTCCTATTACAGTCACTGTCCATCAGCATAGTAAGATGCTATAGAGTCACTACTTGTCTTCTCTGTGCTATACTGCCTTCCCTGTACCACCCCTACTGGCCATACATTATGTGTGCTAATCGTAATGCCCCTTATTCCCTTATCCCTCCCTTCCCACCCATCCTCCCACAGTTCCTTGCCCTTTGGTAACTGTTAGTCCATTCTTGGGTTCTGTGAGTCTGCTGCTGTTTTGTTCCTTCAGTTTTTGCTTTGTTCTTATACTCCACAGATGAGTGAAATCATTTGATACTTGTCTTTCTCCGCCTGGCTTATTTCACTGAGCATTATGCCCTCTAGCTCCATCCATGTTGTTGCAAATGGTAGAATTTGTTTTCTTCTTATGGCTGAATAATGTTCCATTGTGTATAGGTACCACATCTTCTTTATCCATTCATCTACTGATGGACACTTAGGTTGCTTCCATTTCTTGGCTATTGTAAATAGTGCTGCGATAAACATAGGGGTGCATATGTCTTTTTCAAACTAAGATCCTGCATTCTTAGGGTAAATTCCCAGGAGTGGAATTCCTGGGTCAAATGGTATTTCTATTTTGAGTTTTTTGAGGAACCTCCATACTGCTTTCCACAATGGTTGAACTAGTTTACATTCCCACCAGCAGTGTAGGCGGGTTCCCCTTTCTCCACATCCTCGCCAGCATTTGTTGTTCCTAGTCTTTTCTATGTTGGCAGTCCTCACTGATGTGAGGTGATATCTCATTGTGGTTTTAATTTGCATTTCCCTGCTTTTATTTTATTTTACCAAAAAAAAAATGGCCTGAGCCAAATTGGAAATGAAAGAAAAATTGGTCCTTTATCACAGGGAGTTTGAAAAGCATTGGTTTAAGCCAATTTTTTCAGACCTATTTGACCAAAGAAACTCTATTACGGGCTACCATGCTAATAGCCTAAGGAACTAGAGTTTTGCACTGTATTTTGGGGAATGCTATGCAAAAATTTAACCAGATATGATTCAATCTTTCTTGAATAATTTCAAATGCACTTCAGGATTTTAAGTGCCTCAATTTCATAATTTAGCATAACTGCTGTTACTGTGCTACAGCAGGGGTGGAGTCTTAGTTACCCGACTGCGTACCAGGCGGATGACCAGCCTGGTGTTTGCTCTGTGAAGAGCCTCCAGGGCATTAAGTTCGCGACAACTGGGCCAAAGGGGTGAAATTAACAAAAAGTACAAACATTTAAGAAAAGGAGAGACATGAGATGAAGTACTCGGTGCCAATTAAAGTTTCCCGCTTAGTCAAATCAAGCGCTCATATTTTAAAGAAATTTAAGACTGCGATATGTTTTGAAATTTTTATTTCATTTTATCACTCCTTCAAGTCTGAGTTGTAATTACTTTTTAAAAAATGTCCGTATTCCCCTCAAATGACCTTAGTTCAGTGCTTATTCAATCATTCATTATTACTTCAGATTTGCAAACTTAAAAGAAGCCAGTTTCTCTGTCGATGGTGAGAGGAAGAAGAAATGGCGGTGTTTTAAAATATACGCACACGATTGCTCTGTAAGTTCCTGTCATCGGGCTGGTCACCGTGGACTCTCGGCTCCTGTTCCAGCCCTGCTGCTGACTGCTGTGTGTTTTATGAACTTCACCCACTAGACGCTCTTGTTGAGACAGGGACTGTGGGTGTAGTCAGAGTAGGGGGAGGGCCTCCGGAAAAAGCAAGGCAGAATATTTGCAGTCGGAGCAATGTAACTACATGCAAGGAAACCCCCTTCCAAAACTCTGTGTTAAACATTAAGCTCCAGGGTCATTCTTCAGTAAGATCAGTGGGTGTTCCCCAGATAAAGAAGAGTACTCCATGTTGTTATTATGCTAATCACTTGTAAGACTCACTTTAGCATGCTAACAGGCCCAGGCCTATGTGCTGTCTTTCCTCTTTCAAATATGATCAAGTGATTTTACAAACTAGGCAACTAATTTAGCATGCAGACCCAGCTGTAAACACATAGTAAAAAGCAGCAAAGATTCACCTTAAAGATAAGATTGCATTTTAACACCCAGGAAGTTTGGGAAGCAGGATTCTTAACTTACTCTTTAGCAAACAGACAATACCTCAGCCCACCTTGGGGGCTGGGCAGGCCGCCTTTTGATGTGCCCCTAGACCAAGACGCCAGTATCCCAGAGGGAGATGGGGGGGGGGGAATTCCTTGTGTTAAGTTAATTCTGGGTGTTCAGACACCACTTAGCAGGTCTGCACCCCTAAACCTTTTTTTCATGTTCTCGAAAAATCCTCATCTGCCTATAAAACCCCTAGACAACGCAGCACACCGGACTCTCTGGTCCCCTCCTGGCGTGAGCCGGGAGCGCTGTCCTATCACTTTATTTCTAAATAAAAGCCTGTACCTTGCTCTCCTACCTTGCCTGTTTGCTAAGCTCATACTCCTGCTTCGTGAACAAGAACCCTGGCATCACTGTCAGCGGCCTTTCTGCCGGGCTCCGCTCCCAGGCCCTGAGCTGAGGCCCGGACGCAGGCGCAGAGGGGCCGCCCCTTCCCCGGGGTCTGTGGCTGGAGCGTCTCCCTCCGCCGCCGCGGCCCCAGCGGTCAGCGCCCTCCGACAGCACCTGCGCCGGGCGTTGGCGCCCGAGGGACTCCCAGCCGCAGCTCGCATCGGCGCGGGGCCCCTGCCTGGTCGTCCCAGCGCTCCGCAGGACGCCCCCGCAGCCGGGAGGAGAGGGGCCACCTGCGAACTGCCTCTGCCTTTGATTCCCAGCCCCAGGAGGGATAGCATTTCCTAACACCAGCTCTATGTATCTTTCCCTTTTTGTTCATTCAGCCCTTTAAACGCTTCATTAGTTGTCCTTATTAATTCCTCTCTGAATTATCTAGCAAGGTACTCATCAGAAAATCATTCTGAAGAAAAACTGGTATTGGCACCCTATTTAAATGTGGATATATATGTGTGTGTATATATATAATGTGTTATATATGCACATTTACATTAAATCCAATAAAGACTGTCCTTGAAAATATATTTTAAAATCCACTGACAAGACCTCCCTCGGACAAAATTTGTACAAAGAGGCAATTGATCATAAACAAATGAAATAAACAGATAAAATAAAGGTAGCTAATGGTGGTAGGTGAATGGGAGTAAATGTCTATATATATTTCATATACTGTACAGCAACAGACACTGGCTTTTAAAATGTAGTACTTTATGTGTTTTCCTAAGGTTTCACTTCTGAATTGGTTGAGTAAGTTTCCCAAAGTGTGTTCCACAGAACATTTTGTCTTTACATAGAATAAAAGGGGTCCTGTGTTCATTTACGTCTGGCTTTTTGATTATATTATGCCTTTCCCTTCCAAGATTCACAATGTATATTAGTCCTTTCATCTGCTTTGGATGCTATAACAAAACACCACAGACTGGGGAGCTTATAAACGACAGGAATTTACTTCACATAGTTCTGGAGGCTGGAGTCCAGAGTCAAGGCGCCAGCATGGTGGTGTTCTGGCAAATGTAGACTGCCAGTTTCTCGGCATCCTCACCTGGCGTAAGGGACTAGGGAGCTCTGTGCGGCCTCTTGTAAGTGCACTAATCCCACGCGTGAGGGCTGTACCCTCATGACCCAATCAGCTCCTAAGGGCCCCACCTCCTGATACTGTCACATTGGGCATTAGGATTCCAACAACTGAGTTTTGGGAGGACTGTGGAGATTGGTTGGGACAGAAGGAGCAAGAGTCCAGGACAGGACTGATTGGGTTTTTGTGCCTAGTCTCCACCTAAGGCCTGAACCGGGCCTGACTCTGAAAGTAACCTTGAAAAGTTTCCTAATTTCCAGGAACAAGTATCTCAGAAATGCAGGGAGGTCTTATCTCAAGGCCAGCCACCTGGACCAGATGCCCCCAGGTGTATGTGACCTAAGTATTGGATTGATGTCCTATTGTATTGATCTGTGGGCAATACTTAAGTGATTGGATTTGAGGTCCTTGACAAGGGTATGTGAATCTAATCTGTAGACAATACATGTGTATATAAGCCATGCCAGAATAAAGCTTCTTTGCATTCTGCACCAGACAGCTTGCCCTCCTGTCATCTTGTATATACAGCCCGGCGCCCCCACTTAGGAACTGTTCGACTCCTGCTGGCAGGCCCCGGCAGAGGACACAGACAGTTAAAAAAAAACCAATTAGCATATAAATGGCTTTGAGACATACTTACTTAATTTTGTTTCAATTACATTTTCTAAAATTTAATTGACATGGGATTTTTTTTCTATTTATGAATAGTAAACTACCATATTTTAGATATTTTATCTGGAATATGGTAGTTTTATAATATCTAAAATACAGTAGTTATAGATATTTGAGAATATCTATTGTATATTTTAGAACATATAAGCCAGGCATTTTGCAAGATTTATTTTCTTTAACTTCTGCTTCAAACACCCACATATACACACACAAGATTTTTTAAATTGAGATATAATTGACATACAATGTTTTATAAGTTTCAGGTATATAATGTGATGATTTGATACATATATATAACCACAGCAAGTTTAGTTAACACTTCCATCGCCTTACATAACTACCTTTATTTTTCTTTTGGCAGTGAGAACATTTAAGATTTACTCTCTTAGCAACTGTCAAGTATTTGTTACAATATTATCAACTATAGTCACAATGCTGTACATTAGATCCCCAAAACTTATGAATCTTTTAACTGGAAATTTGTACACTTTGACCAACAGTTCCCAATTTCCCCTACCATTAGTCCCTAGAAACCTCCATTCTCTTCTCTGTGTTTATGAGTTTGATTTTTTTGGATTCCAAATATAAATGAGATCATACAGTATTTGTCTTTCTCTGGCTTATTTCATTTAATGTCAAGGTTGCTGTCAAGGTTAGTCCTTGTCATTGCAAATGGCAGGATTTCCTTTTTTCTCATGGCTGAATAATATTCCACAGTGTGTGTGTGTGTGTGTGTGTGTGTGTGTATGTGTATCGAATTTTCTTTATTCATTCATCAATTGATGGACACATAAGATTGTCTCCACGTCTTGGCTATTGTAAATACGCTACAGTGAACGTGGGGGTATCAACATTTCTTTGAGATAGTGATTTCATTTTCCCTGGATATATACCCAGAAGTGGGATTGCTGAATCATACAGTAATACTATTTAAAAAATTTTAAGGAACCTCCATATTGTTTTCCACTGTGGCTGCCCCAATTTGCATTCCTACCAACAGTGCACAAGTATTCTCTTTTCTCCATGTCCTCACCAATACTTGTTACTGCTTGTCTCTATGATAACAGCTATTCTAACAGGGGTGAGATATCTCATTGTGGTTTTGATTTGCATTTCCCTGATGATTAGTGATGTAGAACATTTCACGTACCTGTTGGTCATTTGGATGTCTTTGGAAAAATGTCTATTCAGGTCTTCTGCCCATTTTTAATCAGATTATTTGGTTTTTCTTTCTATTGAGTTGTATGAGTCCCTTGCATATTAGATAGATGGTTTGCAAATATTTTCTCCCACTTCATAGCTTGTCTTTTCATTTTGTTGATTACTTCTTTTGCTGTGCAGAAGCTTTTTAGATTGATGTAGTCTTATTTGTTTATTTTTGCTTTTGTTGCTCGTGCTTTTGGTATCATGTTTAAAAGAATCATTGCAAAGATCTGTGTCAAGGAGCGTTTTACCAGTGTTTTCTCTAAGAGTTTTACAGTTTCAGATCTTACATGTAAGTCTTTAAACTGTTGTCAGGAATCCAATCTGGGGAGATCTCCCTGCACACTAGGTGAGAACTCAATTTGGGAAAGGGTTCTTTACTCTGATCAAGAAAGAATTCATGAGCACATCAAGCAGGTCGAGCAGGTACAAGCAAAGAGTCGTTTAATAAAGCAAAAGTACACAGTCAAAGAGGGAGTATGGGCGCGCTCCGGAGGGGAGTGGCACAGTGGGGTTGGGTGGCCTTATATCTGGAGTTTAAGCAGGGTATGGAATATTCATCAGGATTGGTGGGACTTTCTTGGAATAGGGGGAGGGCTTCTGGGAAAGAGGGTGAGGCCCTCTTTTTGTCCTTAGATGGTCTGCTCGGTCGGAACTGTCATGGCTCCGAGGGGAGTGATTTTTAGTGTGCTAATGAGCATATAATATATTTTGAGTGGAAGTCAGGGTCAACTTCTCCATGTTTGAACCAGTGAATTATCTTTACCTTCCCTCCCCACATCCTGAAAGAACAGGTTACACAGAATATTTAGAATATAAACAAAATCTAACCAAATATAGACACTGGCCAAAGTCCCCAGCTCCTCCTTGTTTATGTCCTGATATCTTCCTATTATAACAAAACCATTTTGAGTGAATTTTTGTGAGTGGGCTAGGATAGGAGTACCATTTTACTCTTTTGCAATTTTCTCAACACCATTTTTAATGAGACTATCCTTTCCCCAGAGTATTCTTGGCTCCTTGTTAAATATTAGTCGACTGTATATGTGCACACAGTTTCATCACTACCCCCAAAAAGCCACTCTTAGTTCTTTGGATGCAAGGAAATGTTAGGCAAGAAGATAAATATTTCATCACTTTATGCTTATCTCCTTATACATTTCACTCTATAGCATATTTGACTTCTTGATATTTTAACTACAAACATTTCCCTGTACAATATAAATTGCATAGTGAGTCTATGGTTTCCCTTAGCCAATGTTGGCCGCACAATATGATTGACATCTACCCCAGAAATAGTTTTTCTTCACAAAATATCCTGGGATTGCCTCACAGAAAGATACAATCATAACAAATTATTTGGTGCTTTCCATATTGTATTTAAGTGCAAGATTTAAGTGCAATACTCATCTTAATTTGATAAATAAAAATAACCAAAGTCCTCAAAGAAATCAAAGCACAGCTTAATGTTTTGTGCTTTGAGCTGCAGGGTAAAAATTATAGTAGTACAATATCCTGTGTGCAAATGGCTTTCTGTGTATTGTTAGAAATGGCATAAAACTAAATGTGATTTATTCCCAGAGGAATTACTGTTTAAACAAAAGAATATTAACAAGAAGCCTACATGTCAGGACATGTACCAGAGAGTCACTCCCGCTTGGGGGAGCCAATGAAATTAAGACATATGTAAAAAATGCCTAATGTAGATATAATTCGCTTAGGCGATGTCCAGGAAAGAATGTGAACCCTGTAGTACTCAGCCAATGAGGAGCCAGGGGAGGGACTTGCGTGCTAAGGATTAAAGTGCTTGTAGCCGCCCTGAGTGTGCCTGCTCACCAGACACCTGATTTTGCAAGACTGTCACTAAAGGCTCTCGCTGCTGTTCTCTTTGACTAATTTTGAACCATGAGTGTGTTTCTCACTGTTTCAAGCAAATCTGAGCCAGATTCCATTCAGACCTCAGAGACCTTGTAATATTTCTAGGTATAGAACTGAGGTAGAGCAGGGACAGGGGACAAGCATCATAATTAATTTTTCCCACTTATGATGAAAAATGCCAAGATATAGACAGTATAGCAAGAACAGGAGGGACTCCCTCTTAAGGCCAAGATTTCATTTAAGAACCAGGGAGTTAGGAGGTAAGATTACTAACATATTTTACGGTAATTAGCCAGCAACTGATGCTATCTTAAGGGAGAGCAAGCAGTCCTAAGTGGTATGTCCCCACTGCCTGAGGATAACCACTATCTTGGAGAACAGGATCAATAAACTCCTGCTGTTACGTTTAACTTACAGAATATCTAGAGGACTGACTATGGATGATGATATAATGTCTCTCGCCAGACAGACATATGAGACCACAAGTCAAGCCCACACCCACCGGCCCTTTGCCCCATTCTTGAAATCCTTGAAAGACACAACTCCTAAGCCTGTAAGTGCACCTCCTCTCTGCGGCTGCCTGCAGTACTCTTTCTTCAAGTGTGTGCTTTGCCTTAAATAACACCTTCTTGCTCCTCAACTTGTTGCATTTTGTTTCTATGCTTTCCTAATCCCCTTGGGAAATTACCCTTTTCCTAGTAGTAAACATCTTTGTTACTTTGCTATTTCATTCAATTTTCTAGACTTAAGCACTAGTCTTCTAGACTTGAGCCCTAGAGAGAAGCCTTCTTAAGGCTATTTCCCTACTTCAGACATGTAGGGAAGGGCTACTAGGTCTCTGATTTGGGTCCACAAGTCCCCATCAGCCGGGTGACTGGGCTGTGTGATCGTCCTCGTTGGCAGCCTGCTTGAAAATCTCCGTTCTTTGCTTTGGGAAGTTCTCAGAACATAATCTCCCTCCATCCAGTTGCTGTGTGTCTCCCCCAGATCCTGGGCCAGTAGGGGCTTACTTCCCATGCTGTGCAGATTTGAGCAGACACTGGGCGCCAGGTGACCCTGGCTTCAGCAGTTGGCAGGGGATGGGGATCTGCCCTACGCGGAGCCAGAGTTCTAGGAACTTCCCTTTCCTCCCTCTGTTCTTCTGTGCTCTCGGCTGTGCGTACGGCTGCTGCCACGCACTGCTCCTCACCTTAACGATTATCTTCCTTACCCACACTCCTCTGACCCGTTTGTGAATTCTTTCTCCTTCAGGGTCAAGAGCCCTTCCCGTTCAGGCTGAGGTTTCACCCAGCGCGCAGGGAGAGACCTTCCCAGACGCAGCGGCCTGGCAGCAGAATTACAGCACCATTATGGGAAAGGTGGTTTTCTTCTCTTTTTAACATTAAAGTTAAATCAGCTGTTGAAAAAAGGATTTTTAAAATGTGTTCCTGTATGAACAAGCTTTTGCACATCCTGTAGCTCCAGAAGCTTAAACACAAGTTGGAATTTGAATCTGAATGATTCCTAATGGAAGCTGTGATTTGAATTTGGCTGAAAATGCTCAATCTGATTTGCCAGAACAGGTTGCTGAGGGCTGCTGGTCAGTACGCAGGCCTGGCCTGGCAGATCCTGCCTCTGGTCCCCTCCTGTTTCCCTCCCTTGGCTCAGGCTGCGGAAATACCCACGGGCCAACAGCTGTTGGAGGCAGGCAGAAAAGCCCGGCAGAGACAGGTGGGCCCACCTGTGTCTCAGTGGTGCCAGCTTCGACAACTGGGCACCTGCCTGGGAGAAGGGCAGTGGGCAGAGGGGCAAAAATGGGTGGGGGGAGCGGAGCCCCGGGGGGGTGGGAGTTAGAGGCAGGGGAGAGGAAGGAGTGGGGCAAAGCCTCTTCAGCTGCTGTCCTTGGGGGGTTTGGCTCCTCTGAAGGATTTGCTGGAGTCACGCAGCCCCAGTGAATCAGGAGGGTTCATAGAGAAGTTAAAGTGGACAACAATTCTCTTTTAAAAATACGGCCACCTGGGGAGTTTTCTCAAGTCCTCTGACCCTGCAGTCCCAAGCAGGGTTTGAAACCTGATAACCTGTACTGACTGGACCAGAGGTAAACAGACCACACACACTCTTCAGGCTTGGGGGGGAGTTTTGTCTGAGTGGTCCACTAAGGGGGGCCAAACACCCCCAGGGAGTTCTGTTTTCAGTCATGCCAAAGGCCTCGAGGGGGAAGCCACCGTGGCCCTAAATTCACTGTCCCTAGTGGTAAGGATGTCTCCTTTCCTCCTGGTACAGTGAGGGCACCTTTCACCTGGCAGATTAATTCCTGCCTTCAGGGAAGAAGGGTGCGGTCAGAGCCACCTTCCTTCTGCCCGTTTCTCCAACCCCTTCACCTCAGGATACTCAATAGGCCAAGGTGCCATATTTTGAGGTCACACCTTTCCCTGTCCTGCTTCCCCATCTCCTTACCAGTTTTCCCTGGAAGTGCCTCATTTACAAATCATTTACACTGGAATTCTCTTCTGGTGTCTGCTTCTGGGGAAAACAACTTAAAATTGGTGGTTTTTAAAATCCAGGGGTCCCCAAGGGGAGCAGTGCCTTGATGAAGAGTGCTTTAAGACATGAATGGACTGGCTCTGGTAGTTAATAAGAGCAGTCCTATTAAACAGCCCCCCTCGGCAAAGCTGAGCTTAATGCAGGAGAGTTTCGGTGTTCCTTCACCCTCCTGAGAAAGTCCCACTGGGATGGCACTAGCTCAGGAGCAGCCAAAGGCTCCCCTGGATTTGGGGATTGGAGGTCAGGAGACCCTTGCCCAAGGCTGCCTCTGCCCAGGTGGGCTGAACACAGTGGAGGGCCCCTGGCACAGGGAGGAGCTCTGTCAGTTCTCAAGGGACCCCTAGGCTGGCTGGTCAGGGTTCTAGGCTATGATTTCAAAGCAAAAGAGCTGCCACATTTCTGGCAACTTTTTACCCCTTCTTCAAATCTCTATATAATGAGAATGCAAACTAGGAGAATTTCGAGGCTGTATTATTTTTAATGATTTTAGCAATGTTTTCCACTATCCTAAAAGCATAGCCTCTAGCAGTAATGAAAAAATTCTTTCAAATGGTCTTTTTCTCAAGGCACACAGGTGTTTTGTTCTTAACAATATGATATGGCTCCATTATATATTTTACAGTTGTGTAAACAGGCACCAATTACTGAATAAAAAGGAAAATTATTTGCTTTGAGCAGGGTGGGAAATGTAAACAACTTTTACCTTCAGGCACCAGTGAGAAAGTGTGTTAGAAATGGAAAAGTCTGAATAAATGGAATCAATTAACCTCTACGTTAAATAGTGTGGGATCAAAACACAAAGAATGTGATGTTAATTTAACTTAACTAAGTACTTAGAGCTAAATATATAGGGTTTTGTTTTTGAAATTTGAGGAAATGTAGTCTTAAGTCCATTTAAAAATCCTACATGTACATGATTACTCATACTTTTCTGTTCATGGAGAGGCTGGGAAAAGGTAAGCTTGTTAATAGTACAGTAAACCTTTTTAAAAACTATTTTGAAATCATTGAGAAGTAGGTTACACAAGATAATATATGATGCATATATACAGTTTGAAGAATAAAAATGAAACATATCCCTGTGTATCCTGCACTCAGCATTAGAAGTAGAGTATACTAGCACTTTTGAAAACCCTCGGAATCCTTCCCTTTCCCCATTTCATCCTTTCCTGTCCTTTAAGATATAACAGATATCCTAAAATAGGTATCAGTCATGGCTTTGCTTTTCTTTACAGCCTTACACATAGGTGCGGAGACATCGGTAGTATATTGTTAAGCTTTGTATGTTGTAGATGTTTAAAATAAAAGGAATCACATTGCATGCGTCTTTCTGTTCCCAGTTTTTTTTTCTTCC
The DNA here is from genome assembly GCA_029783875.1 of Phataginus tricuspis. Taxonomy (NCBI): domain Eukaryota; kingdom Metazoa; phylum Chordata; class Mammalia; order Pholidota; family Manidae; genus Phataginus; species Phataginus tricuspis. Next base: position 22,572 of record JAQQAC010011331.1, on the reverse strand, counting down.
AACATTGCTTTTGACATGCGTTAGCTACAGCTCACTTATTGCCATTGTGCTACGTTATTCCATTGTGATTATATCACCATTTTAAAGCCATTCTACTCTTGAGAGGGTTTGGGTTGTTTCCGATTTTGTGAAATTACAAATTGGGCTTTATGAGCATTTTCCTGGGACAGAGTTTTGAAATTCCCTGGGGTAGGTATGTGGATCTTTAACTTTATGGACAATGTGTGGGTCCAGCCAGCTTAACCTGCACTGAACCGGCATCACCTTGCCTTAAGCACGTGGCACCACCTCTTACTCTCTGTCCCGGATGCTGGATTTGGAAAGGTGGGAGTCAACATCTCCTGGGGCAAGCCTGTGACTGGTGGTGGATGAAGCCTATGGATAAACGCCCTCCCCACTCCTTCCTCTTTACCACATACAGTTGGAGATGCATTTCGTACAGCTTCTGAAATGAGGGTCCTGAGCACCTCTACGAGCAACACAAAATGCACCCTTACATCGCTCTCATTCGGTTCCTGTTTCATTTCCTTCTGCCATGCTTGCCCTCGGGGATTACACCTCCCAGTAGAATGGTTGGCTGTACTTTCCAGGAAGCCCAGACTTTGATACTTTTATTCTAGTACAGACTCTTACAGCTATAAAGTTTCTTCTGAATACCCCATGCGTTGTACTTAGCACGTTTTGATGTGCAGATTTTTTTCAGGGAAACTGGTGAGTTCTAAGACTTTCCAAGTTTCCTCTGTTATTTTGTCATTGACCTCTGATTTATAAGTCTGTCTTTATATTTTCAAACACATAGGTTTTAAAAGTTATCTTTTTGTTTTTAGTCTCTCAGTTACATTGTGATTAGAGGATGTGTTTTGTTAGGCACCGATTTTTGGAGATTTATTGAGGCTTGCTTTATGGCTTACTACATGATCAATTTTTATAAATGTTTTATTTGTGCTTTTTAAAAAGGCCATGTTTTCAAATTTGTTGTTACATGTAGAACATGCAATGTTCTATATTATTGTTCTCTCCAAATCTCCTATGTACTTGCTCATTGCTTTTCTCTGTGTCTCATCTGTCAGTTACAAAGAGGACACTAATATTTCCCACTATGATGGCAAGTTTATCTATATTTCTTGGGCAGTCAAGTTTGGCTGTATATATATTTGCTTTATGTAGGCAGCCAAGGTTAGTCAGGCCCAAAAATGTAGTTGAGGTCAAGAAAATGATTGCTTCAGCATTTCAAATTCTCTTAGGCTGTTCTAAAAGGAAAGAAATGGGTATGCTTCAACTGAGCTAATTCTTTTTAAAGTAAGTAATGTGTGACCAGGTAAGGGGAAAAAATGGTCTGTAACAAGTAGTTCTATATGAATATATGGACTTTCCACATAACTGAGTTTCAGGCCAATTAAATGTCTAAACTTTTTCTTTTGCTATTATTAATGTACAATTACATGAGCAACATTATGGTTACTAGACTACACCTATTATCAAGTCCCCACCACATACCCCATTGCAGTCACTGTCCATCAGTGTAGAAGGATGTTATAGAATCACTACTTGTCTTCTCTGTGTTATACTGCCTTCCCCGTATCCCCTCCCCCCCCGCTACATTATGTGTGATAATCGTAATACCCCCTTTCCCCCTTATCCCTCCTTTCCCACCCATCTTCCCCAGTCCCTTTCCCTTTGGTAACTATTAGTCCATTCTTGGGTTCTGTGAATCTGCTGCTGTTTTGTTCCTTCAGGTTTTTTCTTTGTTCTTATACTCCACATATGAGTGAAATCATTTGATACTTGTCTTTCTCTGCCTGGCTTATTTCACTGAGCATAATACCCTCTAGCTCCATCCATGTTGTTGCAAATGGTAGGATTTGTTTTCTTCTTATGGCTGAATAATATTTCACTATGTATATATACCACATCTTCTTTATCCATTCCTGTCTAAACTTTTTTAAAAATTGTTTTCTCTCCCAACTCTTTTTTTTTTGAAAATTTTCAAATCTGTATAACTTTGAAAGAATAGTATAATGAAAGCCCATAAAACACATACACCCTTCTTCTAAGTTCAACAATTGTTAATGTTTTAATATATATGCCTTCCCTTCACTCCAAATATATTTTTTTAGTTGAACTGTTGGAAAATAAATTGCAGACATGTAACACTTCACCTCCATCTATTTTAGCATGGTCTCCCAAGAACAAAAATATTCTCCTTAAAGAAGCACAATCCCATTATGACATCTAATGTGTAAGCATTTTAGCTGCATCACATTTGGGGGAACACTTGGTATTGCCAGTTTTTTAATTTTAGCTTTCTAGTGGATTCTATCTTGTAGAATTTTATAGTAGTGAGATGCCAAATTTACTTGTGATAAGACAGTGCCCACCACATCTCTCCACTGTAAATATTCATTTTTTTCTCTGTCATTACTAGGTAATTTTTAGGTGATACTTTGAGGTCTTTTACTCAAAGGTTTTGGCATTTTTTGATGAAATTTTGATGGCATTTTTTATGAATTAACTTTTACGTTGGTGATAGCAAAATAATGAATTAAGAAAGTTTTATTTTTCCACATTTGTTCACCAATATTCTATTGTTAAAAAATTTTCCTTTTCTTCTGTCTCTCTGTCTCTCTCTGGTTTTGGTATCTACACAAACATATTTTTTTTATATACTCCATTATAATCCATTACTGTCACTATTAATTGTGATGCTCAAATTGTCCTAGATGTGACCATGGGAGCCTTTTCAAGCTGACTCCTGTGTCCTTCTGATATGTCTCCAGCAGTCTTTGAGCACATCCTTGCTTTCTTGAACCATAAGCTTTTCCAGGCTCATACTTCCCTGGACTCTGCTATTTCTCTAAGGGACCCTGGTTTCTTTTAGCCAGCAAAAGTATTTAAAACAGAAACTCTGGGTATCCTAGCTACTGGGATGTCATTGTTTCCAAGCCCATTTAGTAAAACCCAGAATATATACTGTATTTAAAAAAAGATTGAGTTTATATTGATACCTCCAATTCAAACCCAATAGCATAGGGTCCTCTCTCACCTTTTCATATTTTAAACTCTCCCACAGTGAGAATCTTAGTTCCCAAAAATATCAGTATACTTACTTGTTTTTTTTCTACCCTCAAAAACAGCTTCAAAATTATTTCACTGGTTGCTTTGTGGACAGCACACCTACTGAGTAAATTCAAGATTTTTGCAGTTTTTTGTCCTCAGGATGTTTCACCTCAGTCAGATTATATTTTCAGTCAGATTCTCTGGTGTTATGTCAACAATTTGATTCACAGTTAAATTGATCTGTACGTTTAATTTTAGGGTTTTATTCATTTTTTTTAACTTTTGAATGTGAAAGTTATTTTCTTGGCTTAATAATGTAGGATTTATCTTGTTTTCCACAGGACATTTAATTTCTCATGATTACTTTAGAGGAAGTTTCATCTGATAGAATTATCCCAACCAAACAATGTTGGGGTATGGGTCAGTCTAATTTTGGAGGAAGGTTTCTAGTGACAGCCATAGGACCCTGTGACATTATGAGAGCAATTATCCACCCCCTCCCTCCATTAGATGGCAAGCTCCTTTGGAACAGAGACAATGTCTTGAATCCCCAGAACCTAGAAAATGATCAACACGTAAAACTTGTTTAATAAATCTCTATCGAATGACTGGAAAGATGAACAGAGAGGTGAGTGGAAGGGAAGAATATCTCCACAAGCTAAAATGATGGGCTAACACCAACTAAATTAATTAGGATCGAATGTTAGAAAAGAAAAAACAACACGTGCAAATGTTAGAATGCAGGGTTCCTGGTTTAATAACAAAGTAAACAGAACTTAGAGATTTCATTGCTCAGGATATCAAAACCCTGATAAGTTTTTAAACTTCATTAAAATAAAAAATTTAAAATATTTATGCAATATCCAAATAGTGCCACTGCCCATTTCCCTGGTCAGATGACCAGTAGATGCTGTATCCAATTACAAGTTACACACTTTTAAGCAGGACATTATACAAAGCGAGGGTTTTTAGGAGCATGATCAGAAGCCTGAGGGCTCTGAAAGGTGCCAAGGCACGTCAAGGTACCAAGGGGTGGAAGTTACTGGGGACGCTTCCCTTGGAGAATATTTTGAGATGAAGTAACAGCTCTTCACATTTGTGAAAGACATGGAAAAGACATCAGTTGCTCCGTGGAGCTTCAAATAGCAGAACTAAGACCAATGCATGTAAGAAAACACTTTCACCCAGTATAAGAAAATACATTTTTATAGAGTCAAACAATAAGGAAATAAATATGTCAAATTGGTGAGCTCCAAAGATAGTGAGGTCCATGGCGCTGTCAAAAAGCGCCAGTGACCATCTCCCAGGAGTGTCAGAAGACATGCCCTGCCTTGAGTTATTCCAAATGCGCTTGAAGGAACTGTCCAGCTGGAAGATCCCATATGCCAATCCTTTGGGTTAGTGTTGTCATTAAGACCATTGTTCTCTAATAATTAGATTTCTGTAAGACTGGAGGAATGTTTTCACATGTTGATAGGTATGATTTCTGTTATTATGTTGCCATGTGCCTCTAAACTGTTTATCAAATTTGGGTCACAAAATACCAATCCTTTAAATGCTTCATATAAAAAGGGCTCCCTGAGCAAATCAATTTTTTAAATACTGCCTACTGTACACTAATAGATTCACAATCAATAGGAACATATTAGAGGATTTGAGGAGAAACTTATTTTAACTCAGCATTTCCGAGACTTAATTGCCAGTGGAACCCTACATTTTTCAACACAATAAATTTCTTTTCTTTCAAGATTCCATGGTAACGCTGCCTGCTTTCCTTGTTTTTCTGTCTCTTCCCTCTGGGGTCATCCCTATTTAATGCTCTTTCTGCAAGACTGCAGCCTCAAACACAATTTTTAAAATCAACCACAAGGTGGCTCTGCCTGTCTTACCAAACAAGGCTGCCAGCACTTCCCAACTTCTGCCACAGGAGGGCATCACACAGGAACAGTTTGAGTGCGCTGCACAGGTGCTCAGGACTCGGGAAAACTGGGGTGTTACCTGTGTATTTGGGTTAAGTTAGAAATACTGTCACCTGCCTCAGGTGAAGTTCTCAGAAGAATATTGTAAGAATGGGGGTTTTCTAGTTGTTCCTTCCAAGTTTCAGTTTTGAGGACAAATTTGCATGGAGTTCATGAATGAGACTCTGTCAGTGAAGCAAAACACCAGCAATCTGGGAAGAGACTTTTCCTGCGAAGTCACTGGCTCCAACAAAGAAGAATCATTTCATTTCCTTTTAGACCTGTGAGAACAAAGCGATGTTGAAGCAGGAACCCGGAGCTGTTGGCACTGGGCTATTGCATCCTAACCTCGGGCTTAACCCTTTAGAATGCTGATGAACTCATTTCAATTAGCAGCATGAGCAATTCAGGGGTACTCCAATCCTGATTGCACCATTTTTTAGGAATTGATGTTTGCAGATGTATGCGTTTTTAATGAGTGGGAACAATAATTACTGTCCTCAAGACTAGAAAGGGATATTTCTCACTGAGTTGAAAGAGCTCATATGAGCTGCGCTCTGGGTGGGCAAGAAGGGTTGATGATTTTCAAGAGCTCTCAGTATCCTTGTGGTTTTGCCAGTTCAAAGAAGGCCTGTGTTCACAGCTGATACCTTTCAGATATCTTCAGAAAAATCTTTTGGATTTCATTCATTCATTTATTCATTCACTTGTTAGAAATATTCAGGACCAACTCTTTATAAAATACACATGCCAAGTGCTATAGGGGATTCAGAGATGAATCTCTTGACATGGAGGTTGGAGGGGGTGAGATAGACAAATAATAACAAGTAGCAACTTCTGAGCCAAAGGTTTCAGAAAGAAGCAGGGAAGGTGTATGTTGAATATGGGACTTTCAGTCTGTAGATTCTAAACTGAGCCCTGAATCCTAATGTGGGCAAGATCACTTTAAAATCCTCTCTAGGAGGGTTGTCTTGGTTATATGTGCTTAAGCACCATTCATCCTTTTAAATTGTCTACAAGTTCCCAGATAATTAGAAAGGGATGGAGGATCAGTGGTTATGTTATGTTTATCCCCAGGGTTCCAAGGAGGCTGTTGTTGACAAAAGGGTAATGATGCCTAGAAGAGGACTCAGGGAATGTGACAGAAATGGAGGCAGCTATACTGGTTCACCAAAGGTATTTTCTAGATATTTCTTCCCAGCAGGACATGATATTTCATATACAATTATTTTGTCTTTTTCCAGGTGGCATTTTTTATTTCAATTTTTTTATTAGTAAAAATTTTTTAACTGTAAGAATAGTACAATAAGCATGTATTTCCTTAACATAAATATTCAACAGTTGCTAACTTTTGCCCTATTTGCTCTACCTCTGTATGTGTTCCCAAAATTTCTTTTAAAGATGCTTCCCCTCTCACTAGGATCCAGAGAAACCTCATGCATTGTATTTTGTTGTTTTCTCTCTTTAGTCTCTCTTAGTTAAGGAGTCTCCCTCTTTAAAAAAAATACCACTGACCTTTTGAGGGGTTGCTTTACAGATTGTGGAATGTCCCACATTCTAATTCATCTGATGGTTTCCTCTTGATGTCTTAAAACTTGCACCACTATCTTCCTGTATTTCCTGGAAACTGCAAAGTTAGGTCTAAAGACGGCCCTGCATGCAATCTATTTGGCTTAAGCTCTCTAGAGAGTATGTCTTTAGTCCTTTAGTTTTCTGCCTGGTTAGCAGAGGGAATCTGCTGTTTTGCCTACACCTTAAACACTTTCAGCCAATAGTGAAAACGCTGAACAAATGTTAGCAAGGATGTGCAGAAATGGGAACACTTACAAATTGCTCATGGGAATGCAGAATCATGCAGCCACTTTGGAAAACTGCTTGGCTGTTTCTTAAAAAGTTTAACACAAATTTACCATATAACCCAGAAGTTCCAATCATAAATATCTACTCAAGAGAAATAGAAACATATGTCCACACAAAGACTTGCACATGAATGTCCATGGTTGCATTACTCATAATGGCCAGAAAGTAGAGCATTCCAGAAGTTGATGAATGGATAAAAATTTGGTATGTCCAGACAATAAAATACTATTCAGTGACAAAAAAAAAATTAATGAACTACTGTAGTTCCTCAAAAAATTAAAAATAGAACTACCATGTGATCCAGCAATCCCACTTCTGGGTATACATCCAAAAGAAGTGAAAGCAGCCTTGAAGAAACATTTGTGCACTCATGTTTATGCAGTACTATTCACAATAGTCAAGAGGTTGAAGCAACCCAAATGTCTATTGATCGATTGATGATATATATCAATTGATATGAGTGGGGTGAAAAGAGAATAAGGTCAGAAAAGCCCACTAAAAGACACTCAAAAAGTTAACCATTTAAAATTAGAGAGACAGAAAAGACCCAGAGTTAATGAGTTAAAAATAGAAAGCTCAAAGGCCAGGAGTAAGTTGGCCTAGAAGTTTGAATACTCCCCAGATAAAGAAAGTATCTTAGCATAGCCTATGCGTTATTGTGTCAATTATATCATGCCATTGTAAGATTTACTTTAGTCTGCTAAAAGACCCAGCTTATATTTTTAACTTTACCCAGTTGCTGCTTTAATCAAGTGATTTTCCACCTGGGAAATTGATGTGGCAAGCAAGCCCAGTCATAAACAACTAGCAAAAATGGGAAGGGTCCCATCCTGAAGATAAGATTGCATTTTAAAACCCAATTAGGTGAAAGGTAAGTTTCTTAACATACTCATTAGCAAACAAACAATAACCCAGCCCTTTGCCACATTCCTGAAAATCCTTAAAAGGGCTGTGGGTAAAACTGTAATATTTCTAGGATATATCGCCTGGCCTTAGAGCATCTGCATCCTCAGGGGTGGAGAGAAGTGTGGTTTTAGTGCATCTGCATATCAATAGGCATTCCTCAGGGGTGGAGAGCAGCCCAGTTCCATATCAATGGGTAATTACCTGGGCAAGAAGGGCATTCTGTACTTGAGAAGTGAGGGGTAGTTTTGCTTCTGCCAGAGAAGGAAAGAGAGATGACCCCAGACTGCAGTTTGTAAGCAATAAACAGGTTTTAAACTTTATTTCTCCCTTTGACTAATTTCAGTTTTAGGGGTATTTTGTCCCAGGGTTTCCCTTCCCCGGACTTACAAGGGGAACCCTAAACCTTTCAGTGTGCTCCTCTCTCTGAGGTCACCCACGGTTTCTAAGTGCATAGACTTTCTCTCTTTCAATAAAACTTAAACCTTTCAAGGTGCCTCTCCTTGCTGCACTTTTTCTCTCTTTAAGTAACTTTAAATAAAACGTTTACTCTGCTTCATTACTGTGTCCCTGCCCTTCAATTCTTTGTTGTGGCAAGGACAAGAACTGAGGAAATACACAACGCTTTCCCAACACACACACACACACAGACACACACACTCATTGGAATATTGTTCAGACTTAGGAAAGAAGGAAATCTTGTCATGTGCTATAATGAGGATGAATCTTGAGGACTTCATGATAAGTGAAATTAGCCACTCATAAAAAGAAAAATACTGGATGGTTTCACTTACATGAGGTTATCTAAAGTAGAAAAATTCATAGAAACAAGAGAGTAGATGTGGGTAAAATTGTAACATTTCCAGAATATCTCCCCTGGCTTTAGTGCATTTGCACATCCTCAGGGGTGGAGAGAAGTTCATTTCCATGTCAATGGGTAATTACCTGGGCAACCAAGGGTGAGTCTGAACCTGAGAGTTTAAAGGGAGGGGCTGGCTTGCTTGCTTCTTCAGGAGCAGAGGAGAGAGATGACCCTGGACTGCAGTTTGTAAGCAACAAACGGGTTTTAAATTTTATTTCTCCCTTTGACTGATTTCGGTTTTTAGAGGTATTTTGGCTCAGGATTTCCTCTCCCTGGGCTTACATCTGGTGGCAGTTGGCAGGGTGCCTCTGAACCCAAAATTTGTCATAATGGGTGCAACCTCTGGGGGGGCTGCTCCTGTGGATGGTGGGGAGGCCCAGTGGGTGCTACTTCACCTGTTATTATCCCCCCGGCTGTGGGGCTTCCAAGTTGGGAACCCCTAGTGGGGAATTGATGTAGGGTAAAGTACCTCCTAGAGAGGCGGGGCCTTCCCCAGAACTGGGGAAGAATGGAAACACCGAAAGCTTCAGAATTAGCCCTCCGTGAGTTGCAAGACTGCTTGGAGACCTCAGGGGGCCATATAGCAGCTGGCATTGTAGGGTCTTTTTTCATCAAGATAGTGGAAAATGTTATACAGGAGAAAGAGAGGATTATTGAAGGGCTTAGGCGGGAGAGAGACACACTTCAGCATCACTTGGAGGAGCTGGGTGATAACCTATGGGATGCTGTTAAAAGAAGAGAGACAGTTGCTGAAAAGGCAGGTCACACTCCTAGAATATTCCTTAGCAGCGGTGAGCGGGAAGATGGCAGGAAAAGCCGCATTGCAGGAGTTCCACTGGGGGGTGGGGGGAAGAGTAGGGCCTTCAGCCCCAGAAATGGTGGAGGAGCTGCTGGTGGAGGAGCCTCAGGGAGAAGAGGAGGAGGCAGGGCCTTTGGCGGATCTGCTACCCAGGCCACCACTAGAGGTACCATCTTTTCCTGTTTTAAAGGCCCGCCCAGCTGTAATTAAGAAAATAAAAATGAAACAACTGTGGGCTCCTCAGGGGGAGGAGCAGCCCCGTCCCCAGGTTGTGGAGCACTCCATACTCCACCCCTGTACCCAGGATGAGCTGGTGGACATTGCCCAGCCTGTGTCCCTGCAAAACTTCCTGGGGGACAGTGCTCAGGATTCACCTGAGCCCTCACCCCCACAGGAGGATGATTGGGCATCGTGGTTTGACTGAGATGGGGTTCAAAGTCCCCACCTCGGGGGACATGGTGGGAACCGGAGGCCACATGTAGAGTTAGCGATTCATTGGTCCCCTGTGAATGTACAATGTGTCCTGGTGCTGGTGGACACAGGAGCTGAGTGTTCTTTGATTCATGGCAACACTGAGCATTTTCCCGGTACTCCTGCTGTGATAGATGACTATGGGGGTGAGGCAATTAGAGTGAAGAAAGCCCAAATCCCATTGGGAATAGGGCATTTACCCCCAAAGGAGTTCACTGTGCATATTTCTTCCATTCCTGAATATATTTCGGGGTTGGATATCCTGCAGGGCCTGTGGTTACAGACCACTGCAGGTGAGTTCAGACTGAGGATACATCTGGTAGGGGCAGTTCTGAGGGGAAAATGCTAAGCACCCACCTATAGTTCTGTCTGTACCTTAGTGGATAATGAATATTAAGCAGTATAAATTGCCTGGGGGGCACAAAGAAATCGGATAAACTCTGTAAGAGTTGGAGAAGGTGGGCATCATAAAGCCCATTCATAGTCCTTTTAATTCCCCAGTGTGGCCAGTGAGAAAACCAGATGACTCCTGGCATATGAATGTAGACTACAGGGAATTGAATAAAGTCACACCCCCTTTGCATGCTGCTGTCCCCTCTGTAGCAGACATTCTGGACATGCTCAGCCATGAACTGGGAACGTATCATTATGTAGTAGACCTTGCTAACCCTTTCTTCTCTAGTGATGTAGCACAGGAAAGCCAGGAACAGTTTGCCTTCACATGGGAAGGCTGGCAGTGGACATTCACTGTCCTTCTACAGGGATACCTCCACAGCCCCACCACCTGTCATGGACTTATAGCCCAGGACTTGGCCACATGGAGGAAACTGCAAACAGTGCAGTTGTATCACTACATTCATGACATTATGCTCACATCTGATTCTCTTTCAGATTTAGAAGGGGCAGTTCCTAGACTGCTGCAACATCTACAGGAAAAAGGATGGATGGTGAACAGCACCATGGTTCAGGGACCTGGTTTGTTTGTGAAATTTTTGGGGGTTGTCTGGTTGGATAAAACTAAAGTTGTTCCTGGTCCAGGCTTTTCCCACCCCTACCACTGTGGCAGTATTAGAATAGTTTTTGGGTGTTTTGGGCTACTAGAGAGTGTTTATCTCCCACTTGGCACAAATTCTGAATCGCTTATACCGGTTGGTACGAAAGGGCATCAGGTGGGACTGGATGAGACATGTGCAGCTGCTTTTACTGTTGCCAACTGGGCAGTCAAGGCCATACAGGCCTTGAGTGTAATGGACTCATCAAGGCCCTGTTAACTAGATGTTCATGTAACTGAAGCTGGTTATGGATGGGGTCTTTGGCAGTGACTTGAATGGACATGCAAACATATTGGATTCTGCTCACAAGTATGGAAAGGAGCAGAGGTCCAGTACACACTGATAAAGAAGTAACTGGCTGCTGTGCACCATGTCTTCTGGCTACAGAGCCCATTGCTGGAACAGCTCCAACCAAGGTAATAACCACCTATCCCATTGCAGGGTAGGTGTGAGACTGGACCCAAAGACCACAGAGTGGTGTGGCACAGACAAATACACTGGCCAAATGGGGCACATATTTACAGGAGCACAGTGCCCTCTCTACTAGCCCTTTAAGTGGAGAACTCTAATGTTTATTGGAGCCAGTGACCTATACTAGTGGAAAGCAGGAAGAACTTGCTTTTCAGACCTTGGTAGCCGAGACTCCTTATCAGGAGGGAAAATCCCCTATACCTGAAGATGCTTGGTACACAGATGGCTCCAGTCATGGGCAGCCCCTGAAGTGGAGGGCTGTGGCTTTCCATCCTAAGACTGAAACAATATGGATGGAGGATGGAGAGGGTAAGAGGGTCAATGGGCCGAATTGTGGGCAGTTTGATCACCCAGGAGCCTTCCCCCATAGTTACCTGAACTTACAGCTGAGCCGTCTATTGGAGCTTGACCCTGTGGCTACCGACATGGTACCATGCCAACTGGATGGTTGGTCACCGGCTCCTCTGGGGGCAAGAGTTGTGGCAAGACTTAGAGGCCTCTGGTCAGACTAAGACTTACTGTATATCATGTGACTGGCCATTTGCCTTTGGCATCCCCAGGGATTGATGAAGCAGACACATTGGCCCAGGTGCGCTGGCTACAAGAAAAGCCTGCTCCTGATGTGGCCCAATGGTTACATCAGCGTTTGTTGCATGCAGGGCAAAAGACAATGTGGGCTGTAGCCCGTCTGTGGGGCTTGCCATTGACCTTTGAATAAGTCAGTAAAGCCCTGAAGGAGTGCCTGTGTGCTCTAAGAGAGCCTTACACCGAGTCCTGCAGCAACATGGGACAATAGTAAGGGGGCCAATACTCCTTGTCAGGTGGCAAATTGATTATACTGGGCTTCTGCCCATATCAGAGGGATATCGGTATGCCATGACTAGTGTGGACACGGCTACTGGACTATTCGTTGCTTTTCCTGCATGTCGTGCAGATCAGCAAACTACCAAGAGGGGCCTGGAGCGTCTCTTTGCAGCCTATGGCCGGTTGCAGTTGATCGAGAGCCATCAAGGCACCCACTTTACTGGATATGTGTTACAAGAATTGGTGCAGCAACTAGGAATTAAGTGGAAGTTTCATGTACCATATAATCTTACCAGGGCAGACATGATAGAGAGATACACCAGTTTGTTGAAATCTGGCCTGAAGTCAGACACCAAAAGTCTACAGGGTTGGTCAGTTCGCCTATGGACACTGCAGTGGCATTTGAAAGAGAAGCCACGTAAAGGAGCTTTGAGCCCTGTGGATATGCTCACATGCCTTGCTGCCTCTCCTATACAATTGTACCCCCAAACCGAAGAAGAGCTATTGAAGCCAGGATACGGCCAGCAGAGCAACATCCTGCTGCCAGCCCCACTGCATTAAACCCTGGAGACACTGTTGAATGGACCTGGCACTAGACATTTTGACACATGGACCAGCGATGGATGGCCCTTCTGGCACCTTGGGGGAAAGACCTGGAAGCTGGCCTCATGTGTATTCCTGGAGTAACAGCTGAATGGCCCCCAAGGGTCACAGTAGTGTACCCAAAATGTCCAGGAAGTAAGAGCATCTTGTGAGGAAGTTTTGTTTTATCTTTATGGCCAATGCATGTACCTCCATGACCCATGTTGGCCCATCTGTAACTTCCACGGTGATGGGGGAGAAAGTCTGGTATACTAGACCAGGATGAGATCCCATTCCTGCCACTGTTTTATCACAATACCACTCTCTTGCATGTATCCTACCTGATGGACAAGATTTGCCTATGCTGGTGTCATTAAAACATGTATCTTATCGCCCTTAAGGTTATTTTCTCCTACAGTCCTTGTGGCCTCAATGCGCCCCTGGCTGCAGCTGCCACGTGATGATTACTCTGAACCCTCAGGTTACTGCCTGCCTATGGAATAGACGAGCTATGGATTTAATATGCATAAGACTTTGAACCTTGCTGAATCCTCTGGCTTGAGGATTGTCATGATTTTAAGCTGTTGTTATTGTTATGTCATTAGTCTGGTCACAATGCTCCAGTTTTCTTGCCCAGGGACCGTTGCGGAAGGGGAACGAGTAGATTGTAAGGTGAGATTTCTGGACGGGGTGCTGTGGGTAAAATTGTAACATTTCCAGAATATCTTGCCTGGCTTTAGTTCATTTGCATATCCTCAGGGGTGGAGAGAAGTTCATTTCCATGTCAATGGGGAACTACCTGGGCAACCGAGGGTGTGTCTGAACCTGAGAGTTTAAAGGGAGGGACTGGCTTGCTTGCTTGCTTCCGGAGCAGAGGAGAGAGACAGGCCTGGACTGCAGTTTGTAAGCAATAAATGGGATTTAAACTTTATTTCTCCCTTTGACTGATTTTGGTTTTTAGAGGTATTTTGCCCCAGGATTTCCTCTCCCCGGACTTACACCTGCTCTGTTTTCTATAACTTAACTTTCCTCCTGGTGCTATTTGCCATGCAGAAGGTTTTAATTTAGCCTTTTTATGAGGTTAAACCCTATATATTTTTTGGGCTGATGTCCGGAGGAAGACTTTTTCCACCCAGAGACGAATATGATATTCTAGGTTTCCTTCTAAGACTTTTATAATTTGTATATTTTTAGGTCTTTAAATCACCTGATATTTTGTGTATGAGCTAGAGATCTAACTTTCTTTTCAAAATGGAAAGTAATTGCCTGGTTTTCCATTGATTTCAAATGCCAAATGAAGTATTTCAAATTTTCACGTAAATCTGTCATTTATTAAATACCTACACATACATGGGTCTATTTCTGGATTCTATTCTATCCCATTTATCTGTGTGTCTAGTTCTGTACCCACACCACACTGTTTAAATTACAGTGATAATTTATAGCATATTTTGATAACTTCTAGGATTCTACATTTTACACAAATATGTAATTGTTTTAATTATATCCAATATTTGTTGTTTCTAGAAAAATTTGAAAATATTGAGAAATGAAGAAAGTAACACTTAAAATCGAACATTTGCAGAGGCCACTTTAACATTTTCTGTACATACATGTATGAAAGTACATATATACAGCCATCTAGCATATGCATTTTACATTTTTACAAAAATGGCACTACAGCTCCCAGTGTATAACCTTTATTCTATGAACCATTTTCCATTTCAAACATATAGCATACTTTCACTTCATTATCTTTAATAAAAAAAATTTCTTCATCAATCTTGCCTGAATGGAAGTAGCAAAGTTTATGTATTGGATATTAGATAATTTCCAGTATTTTTGCTGAAAAAAGTCAGGGGTAAAAATCCTTTTTGTGTTTACTGTGTTTACTAAGAGTTTATTTCAACACTTATTTTTACTCCAACACTTTTGAAGAAGGATACTGAACAGATTTAAACATTGAAAGCTGTAGAAAACTAGATGGCTAAAGGAGTTAATAACACCTAGAGGCCATCTAGGAGGAGGCGGCTCCGGGCACCTAGGATTCTCCCCGGAGTGGGCGCATGGGGTGGAGGAATCAGTTGAAAACACAGTTCCTGGAGCTGTCCTTGGTCCTGCTCATAAGCCTTGGATGTCTCTGGACTGTCTTCACATGTTCTCCTGAGCCCGACATTCAGGGCCCTCCGTGGCCAGGCCGCTCCGAGCTTCCTCTCATTTCCATGACATCCCCTTGGAGCGTCAGCAGTGTGGGGAGGAGGGCCTCATTTTCCTCAAACCACCTGCTCTTTCTAGCCTCCATGGTTTCTCTGTCTGTCTGTCTGTCTCTTGCCATCCCTCACCACAAACACCATTTCCTTCATGGTGCTTTTCCCAGCACCTAAGTCAGGAGTTATCCTTATTTTTATGCTTCCATAAGCACTACTGTTTGATTACTTGTGTATTATATTCTAACTGTACCAAATCGCTGAAGCATTTGGCCAAGCCCACAGACCACCTTTACAGTGGGTGTCACGGGGCTGCCTCCCTGGCTTCCACTCTGCCTTCATTCTGCGGCCTAGGAAGTTAGCTTGGGTCCTCCCCAGCTGTCCCCTAGGGCGGTCCCGGCAGGTCTAACACATTCAGGTACAGCCCTTGTCTTGCCCAGAGATTGGTTTAAGGATGGGCTCACTACCAGTTTGTTCCAAACCTAGCAAAAGCTAGGACTTTTGTCCGCTGGCTGAATTTCAGAGAGAAAGCAGATTGCAGACATGGTTTGATCTGTTGGCCTAGAACCAATGTAGCCATTTTCTTACCACAAGAGAGAAGAGCCTGAGGGGGGGGGGGGCAAATACAAAGAAGAAGGCAGAGCCAAAAGCAGCATTAAAAAATGAAGCTGGCATCTTGATCAAACTGAGTGTGCCCAAGCTTCAGTTAGAGGAGCCTCTCCATTTCCTTCATGTTTAAACTAGTTGAGAGTGTGCTGTGACTGCATGCTCTCCGTAAGGCTGCCCTGGCCCACCCACCAGCCGTGTCCTTATCTTCTTTGACTGTACTCCCTTCCAGAATGGACCACCACCCTGCATTTTTATGTAGCTTTACCATACACATGTGTCCCTAACAATACACATATTGTCCCATGTTGCTGTGGAACTTGGTGTAAGTGCCTTTTGGAGCACATGACACACTCCTCCTGGGCCCTACTAACTTCTTCAAAGGTCTAAGGCAAGCCCTACCAACGGGCTACAGCCCACATTGTCTTTTGCCCCGCATGCAACAAATGCTGATGTAGCCACTGGGATACATCAGAGGCAGGCTTTTCTTGTAACCAACGTATCTGGGCCAATTTATCTGCTTCATCATTTCCTGGGGATGCCAGGGGCAAATGACCTGTCACATAGTATACTGTAATTATTTTAGTCTGACCACAGGCCCATAAGTCTTGCCACAATTCTTGCCCCCAAAGGGGTCGGTGACCAACCAGCCAGTTGGCATGGTACCAGGTTGGTAGCCACAGGGTCAAGCCCCGATAGACAGCCCAGCTGTCAGTGCAGACAACCATAGGCAAGGGCTCCTGGCTGATCACAGGCCACACAGCCTGCAACTCTGCCTATTGGCAGCTCTTCCCCTCACCATCTTCCATCCATATTGTCTCAGTCTTAGGATGGAAAGCTATGGCCCTGCATTTTGGGGGCTGCCCATGGCAGGAGCCATCTGTGTACCATGCATCTTTGGGTATATGGGCTCTTCCCTCCCGAAACGGACTCTTTGCTACTAATGGTTCAAAAGCAAGTTCTTCCTGCTTCTCACTAGGATATGTCACCAGCCCCAACAAGCGTTGGAGTTCTTCACTCAAGGGGCTACTACAGGGGGCACTACACTGCTGTAGGTAAGCACCCCACTTGGCTAGTGTGGGCGTTTGTGCCACACCACTTGGCTTTTGGGTCCAGTCTCGTACCCACCCCAAGATGCGACAGGTGGTTATTACCTTTATCGTGGCCATTCCAGTGATGGGTTTTATAGCCAGCAAGGCGTGATACACGCAGCCAGTTGTTTTTATATCAAAGTGTATTGTACCTCTGCCCCTTTCCAGAGTTGTGACCAGAATCCAATAGGTTGGCATGTTTGTTCAAGCCACTGCCAGAGACTCCAGCCATAACTGTTGTCAGTCATATAAACGTCCAGCTGACAGGGCCTTGATGGGTGTATCACACTCAAGGCCTGCATGGCCTTGACTTTGCCACCATCTGCTAGCCCACCTGGGGTGGCCACTGCTCTGCTGGCCTAACCCTCACCCTCTGCACTCTGAGTGAGGCCTCCTCACTCCTGTCTGCTGAAACCCAAGTCCTCCCTGGCTGGAGACAATGAGGGGCTGGGGGTGGCTCTGGTCTTGGCCGCTCTCCTCCTGGGACACCCTACTGCTTGGTGTCCCCTCCCCACTCACAGAGGCTTGCCCTGAGGATCTGGGAGGAGAGCTCTGCCCTGCAGGGTCTCAACACGCTATGGGATATTAGTGAAGGGGGGCAGTTGGAGGTTTTATGGTGCCCCAGAGGGAGGGGCTCAGGGCCCCACAAAGGTGAGGGCTCTGGGGATCCCACAGAGAGCGGGGGGGAGTTGGGGCCCACAGAGAAGGTGTTAGGCTTTCCTAGGGGGAGCAGGTTAAGCTGTCAGCACCAGACCCTCCCTCTCTCTGAGATGGGCTTCATCACCCCCCCACCTCCTTCTGGGGTCTGTGGTTCCCAGAAAAGTCTGTGCCCTGAGAACAAACCCACATGGGCAGGAGGGAGGCAGGCGTCAGGGCCGGGCAGATGCCCAGTGTCCCCACCCTGTATCTGATGCAGGAAGGTGCCCTGGGCTACCACTGAGCAGCAGCTCCCTGAGCAGACACACAGCACCAGTGACTCCCACCACACGGCCACACTGGCCACACAGCTGTGGAGACAGGACAGGATTGTGCCCGCCCCTCCCACACGCCACAGGCGCCAAGGCATTGTGAAGTCACCCTCCTGGGAAGACCCTTCCCGGAGAATGTGACCCTCCATACAGGTCTCAGAAACTCGTCTTCGCAATTAAAAGAACTAATCTTTGGTTAATGTTCCCATGGCAGAGGTTAAACTATCACAAAACTCAAACCTGGTCCAGTCCTTGAATTTATAGAGGAAAATAAGCTGAGTAGGACAGTACACTGGGATTTTTCTTCAGTGCCTGTGACCCAAAAAGTGCAAGATCTGGACATTTCTAAAGATCCTACTGTGTTACCAAAAATGGTAACAAAAATCCATCAATAAATCTGACTTCATTGTCTTCTGCTTAGAGTTCAGTGAGTCAGGTTGAACCATACCTGACACAAATGGAAGGTGACCGTGGGATGGATAGAGGGAGCCGCGCTCACTGTGTCCAACTACGATAAACATGTTCCTGCATCTCCACGTGCTCTCCTGAGCACCAGGGTCTGGCAGGAGCTGAGGCAGGACACAGTGGGATGGCCAGGAGCCTCCCTTTCCAGATTTTGGGCATGTTTGGTAAGTAATGGTACTGAAAGCACAGAAGATTTTCTTGTGGAAAAAAAGACTAATTTGGTAGCAAAGATAACATGCTCCAGCATGGGTTAAATAGTGCTTCTCAAGAGTATCCAAGACAACAGCATGTCTAAAGCCTTCCATGATAGGAGGAATGCTCCAGAACACGGCGCTACGCAGGAAGCCCTGCGACCCTCTTGCTGCAGGAGTGAACAGAGGTGTGCTTAGGGCCGTCATCTGGCCAAGAGCTTGAATCCTCCAGCCCTGTGAAGCTCCCACACAAGGTATGTTCCTGTGACCTCTGCACTCATGGCGCTGGGTTCCTGGTCTCACAAAGTGGAGAATAGGCATCCTGGACTACACCCTGCCTCCCACAGATTGGGGCAGCTCTGGGTCTCCTCTGTTCCCATGGGCTTCAGCTCCTAGAGTGGCTGAGCCAACATGGAGTCAAACCACCAAGAGAAGAATGACTATTTCCACTTCCCAGGAGCAGAGGGAATGTAGTGGGGCCATAGTAGATGAGCCCTGTTTTGGTCAGGAGGCAGAAGCATGAGGCCACAGAGCTTGCCAGGGAGGGTACAGCAGGATGGGTCTGGCTGGCTAGAATGACCCTGCAGGGCTCTGGCACCTGGCCCTCGGAGACTGAGGCAGGGAACATCAGCACGGTGTCTGCGTGTCAGATCAGGGAAGAGGCCTGCTCCCAAGTAAGTCATTTTTATCTCTGGGAGCCAGCTAGCCCTGGGAGGGCAGTCTCTGGGTCTGCAAGGCCCACAAATGCCAGAACATCAAGAACACAGAAAAGAAGGAAATCTAGTTAATATAATTGGCTTTGTGGCAAATGGATGGAGAATAGAGTCTAAGAAACCTAAGAGCACAGGGGAAGTTGAAATACTGATAAACACTCCTGCGGGCCTTGGAGAGAATCGCAGGTGAGGCAGGGTCCAGAATGCAGGCACAGGCCCCGTCGGAATCCAGGCACCTAGGAGGCCTCACAGCTGGGCAGAGCAGGCAGGCTGGGACCCTTACGTGAGTGGCTGGAAGGCAGCAGGGCCTGAGCAACCAAGTGCACCTCAGCCCCTAGTGGCCAGTGCGGGCCAGGAGCTTGTGCTATACCTGCCGTCTCACACCTGGAGACACTACTACTGAGGCCTGTGGGAAACGGGAGGCAGTGTGGGCCCGTCTCCCCTGCTCTTTGTGGCAAACTCCCAAACAGCCCCAACCAGTCCCATTCCAGCCAGAAAAGCCAAAGAGAGCAGTGAGCACAGGGCAGCCTGTTGGCTGGGAAATACGAACAGAGGCTGATGTCCTCAGAGTTAGAAACAGGTTGTTCACATCATTTCTCTAGATGGTTTTCTCAGTAGGATCCCAGCACACTTAGTGCTCCCTATTCACATCACCCCTGTCACTCTGCTGCTCCTGCAAGTCCCCAGGGGAGGGGCACCTCGGAGCCTCTCATGGGCAACCACAGCACAGCTGGGCTGGGCTAGGCCAGGGTGAACAGACCCCCACGATCTGGGTAAGCCTTCCCTTGAGGAGCTTTAGTCATCAGCATATGCACTGAACCCTGCACAGACAGAGGAATCCACCCCAGAGATTCTGAGGGATCCACAGAGACTGAGGAATCCAAAGGGATGCTGAGCAGCAGGGAGCCAGGTGCCCCTGAGGGGGGCGCTCTGAGTCAGGAAGGATGCACAGGGGCCCTGTCTCACCCACATTGCCCAGACCCCCTCTTCTCGCCTGCATTTGGTGAAAACCATGTGGCCACATGGGAAGAAGGATGAATCTTGATACCTCCTGTGTGCAGAGCTTGAGAAAGGACATGGTCAGCATGGAAGCAGCTTCTCATTGAGCCATATGAAGGCGTCCATGCCGATGAAGTCTCCTGCAATGATGTTGGTGCACTGCGCGCCCGGCCCGGGGCACTGCTCCTGCACCCACCTGCTCGGGTAAGGCAGGCTGGGGAGTGTCATCATCTTGAGGTACTAGGACGGGTGCAGGAGGATGTAAGCCAGGTTCTCCGTCAGGTTGATGCCTGCCACGAACAGCCCACCTGAAATGGATGTGAGACAGAGGGCACATGGGGCTCCCCTGTCCTATCTCCCGCCAACAGCCCATGCATCTCTCCCCACTTCTCATCTTAGCTTCAGATCTCCCCTGAGAAGTTGGAGTCCTGAAAGCAAAGGTGTCTATTTCACATACTTCTGTTACACAGGACAGTGGATGGGAAATGCCCCCAGACACCTCATCCTCACCCGTGGATCTTGTGGATATGTGACTTTATAGGGCCAACAGACTTGGGGATGTAATTCCACTAATGATCCTGGGATAACCATAGATGACCTGTTAGCCCAGTGTCATCAAGAAGCATCCCTGTGAGAGCGTGGTCGGGGGGATCTGAGGGCAGAGGAGAAAGCTGTGTGACAATGGCATCAGGCAGAAAGACGGTGTGAAGAGGGCACAGCCGAGGACTGCAGGTGCCCTAAGAAGCCAGGGAGGGTGTGAGGTGGATTCTCCCTGGAGCCCCCAGAAGGAACAAGCCGTGCCCACACCTGGACATCAGCCAGGGCCACCCGTTTGGATGTCTGCCTTCAGAACTACAAGAGAACCCATTCCTGTTGTTCTAGGCTGTGAGGTTGTGGCGTTTGTCACAGCCGCAGAAGAAGAGTTGGCCGTTCACAGAGTTGGCCAATGGTTTCCTAGCTCAGTCCCCGAATCCTGAGCTGTGCAGATTGCCAGGCCCCACAGGGTCTGCTGAAGCAGGACCTCCAAGGGGCCTCAGCCTGTGCTTAGGAAGCCCCAGTGAGGCACAGCATGTGTGCTCGCCACTGGCCTGAACTCAGTGTGTGCTGAGGGTAGAGAGGTTTGTAGAGACCCGAGGTCCATGCTGAGCCACACAGCCTGCTTGGCTGCCACTGGGCTGAGTCCCGTGCTCTCCCTTAGGATACAGCCCATGTGCTGCCAGAAAGGCTGCTTTAGAGCGTGGAGAGCCACTGAGAGCCAGGCCTTGTGGGCATCCAGGATCTGGGAGGTGCAGAAGGGGCAGCAGGCAAGGTCCCACTGCAAATCCCACCCAAAGTCTGTGTGGGGAAGCCCCTCATAGCTCCAGGACTGGATTTCCCACTCCCCATGGTTCTGAGCACTGGCTGCACGAGATGCCCTCAACGATGCCTCTTTCAAAACAGGTGAAATTCATGAAAAACAATGAAATCACCATTTTAAGGTGGTTGCAAATTTAAAATTCAGGTGCATTTATCACGTTCACAATATTGTGCAAACGTCATCTCTATCTGATTCCAGGACATTCATCCCCCAAAGGAGACCCATCTCCACGAGCAGGCCTCCCCACCCCTCCCAGCCCGACAGCCACGAATCCACATTCTGTCTGTGGATCTGACTGTTCTGGGCGTTTCCTGTGAATGGATCCTACACTGTGTGTCCCTGTGTGTCTGGCTTCTGTGAATCTCATTTTCCTGGTTCATCCGCATGTCAGACCTCACTCCTTTCCGTGGCTGTTAGCTTAGCTCCGTGTGGTCAGCCGCTTTGTCTGAGTCAACATTGTGCATTTTAAACGAGTGAAATCCGTGGTGTTGCACACACTCTGTGCAGCCAGCCTGCAGTGGCAAAGCCCTGCCCAGATTGGGAGCATCTTGGAAGCCAGCTGCGTGGTACCTGGTGTCGGCTGGCGTGGCCTGCGTGGTAACAAAGTACCACAAACATAGGAAATCAGTATCTCACTAAAGCCTGAACTGGAGGTGTTGGCAGGATGGGGCTTTCTAAGGGCTTGCAGGGAGAATTGTAGGTGCCTCTGTGATCCCTGTGGGAGCCCCAGGTGTTCCTGGGCCTATAGAGGGTCATCTCATTGAGTCCCTCCATTATCTTCCCCTATATTTACCCATGTGTGATGGGTGGAGGCCAGACTGAAGCAAGGCTTGGGTTAGAGCACCCAGGCTCTCATCACTTTGTCGCCATTCCTTGGAGGTCCAGGAAGAGAACACTTGGGCGCACCCTCTGGTGTTGTGTGTAGCTGCAAAGACAGAGCGGCTCTCAAGTAGCTTAAGCAAGGCAGGAATGTGCTGGCGGGGCCACAGATACCTGGAGAAGCAGGGAACCGTGAAGAGCCGAAAGGAGGGGCCGGAACTAGGCCTGGAGCTGGGGGCACGGTTTGGGGCACCGGGCCGCCTCCTACTGCTCCTCTTCTCTGCTTGGTCCTCCCTGCAGAGCGTGTGCACACGGTTTGTGCAACCGCTGCAGAGAC
>JAQQAC010011303.1:0-10087 GCA_029783875.1 Phataginus tricuspis | reverse complement strand
ATGTCCATGGCTCCTTTATCATATATTAATTGCCCATATAGGGTTGGATTTATATCAGGGCTCTCTAGTCTTTTCCATTGGTGTATGAGTCTGTTCTTGTGCCAGTACCAAATTGTCTTGAGTACTGTGGCTTTGTAGTAAAGCTTGAAATTGGGGAGCATAATCTCCCCAGATTTATTCTTCCTTCTCAGTATTGCTCTGGCTATTCGGGGTCTTTTGTGGTTCCATATGAATTTTAGAACGATTTTCTCTTGTTTGTTAAAAAACTGCTGATGGAATTTTGATAGGAATTGCATTGAATCTGTAGATTGCTTTAGGCAGGATGACCATTTGGACAATATTAATTCTTCCTATCCATGAGCACGGGATGTGTTTCCATTTATTGGTATCTTCTTTAATTTCTCTCATGAGTGTCTTGCAGTTTTCAGAGTATAGGTCTTTCACTTCCTTGGTTAGGTTTACTCCTAGGTATTTTATTCTTTTTGATGCAACTTTGAATGGAATTGTTTTCCTGATTTCTCTCCCTGGTAGCTCATTGTTAGTATATAGGAATGCCATAGATTTCTGCGCATTAATTTTTTATCCCGCAACTTTGCTGAATTCAGATATTAGATCTCGTAGTTTTGGAGTAGATTCTTTAGGGTTTTTTTATCATGTCATCTGCCAACAGGGAGAGTTTAACTTCTTCCCTGCCAATCTGGATGCCTTTTTTTTCTTTGTGTTGTCTGATTGCCTTGGCTAGGACCTCCAGTACTATGTTGAATAGAAGTGGAGAGAGTGGGCATCCTTGTCTTTTCCCGATCTTAAAGGAAAAGCTTTTAGTTTCACGCTGTTAAGTATAATGTTGACTGTGGGTTTGTCATATATGGCCTTTATTATGGTGAGGTACTTGCCCTCTACCCATTTTGTTGAGAGTTTTTATCATGATTGGATGTTGAGTTTTGTCAAATGCTTTTTCAGCATCTATGGAGATGATCATGTGGGTTTTGTCCTTCTTTGTATTGCTGTGGTGGATGAAGCTGATGGATTTTCGAATGTTGAACCATCCTTGCATCCCTGGAATAAATCCTACTTGATCTTGATGGATGATCCTTTTGATGTACTTTTGAATTCAGTTTGCTAATATTTTGTTGAGTATTTTTGCATCTATGTTCATCAGGGATATTGGTCTGTAGTTTTCTTTCTTTATGGTGTCTTTGCCCGGTTTTGGTATTAGAGTGATGCTGGTCTCATAGAATGAGTTTAGAAGTACTCCCTCTTCTTCTACTCCTTGGAAAACTTTAAGGAGGATGGGTATTAGGTCTTCACTAAATGTTTCATAAAATTCAGCAGGGAAGCCATCTGGTCCAGGGGTTTTGTTCTTTGGTAGGTTTTTGATTACCAGTTCAATTTCATTACTGGTAGTTGGCCTGTTGAGATTTTCTGTTTCTTTCTGGGTCAGCCTTGGAAGGTTGTATTTTTCTAGAAAGTTGTCCATTTCTTCTAGGTTATCCAGTGTGTTAGCATATAATTTTTCATAGTATTCTCTAATACTTCTTTGTATTTCTGTGCTGTCTGTAGTGATTTTTCCTTTCCTATTTCTGATTCTGTTTGTGTGAGTAGACTCTTTTTTTCTTGATAAGTCTGGCTAGGGGTTTATCTTTTTTGTTTATTTTATCGAAGAACCAGCTCTTGCTTTCATTGATCCTTTCTAGTGTTTTATTCTTCTCAATTTTATTTATTTCTGCTCTAATCTTTACGATGTCCCTCCTTCTACTGACTTTGGGCCTCATTTGCTCTTCTTTTTCTAGTTTCATTAATTGTGAGTTTAGACTGCTCATATGGGAATGTTCTCCTTTCCTGAGGTAGGACTGTATTGCAATATACATTCCTCTTAGCCTGGCCTTCGTTGCGTCCCAGAGATTTTGTGGTGTTGAATTATTGTTGTTATTTGTCTCCATATATTGCTGGATCTGTTTTTATTTGGTCATTGATCCTTTGATTATTTAGGAGCATATTGTTAAGCCTCCATGTGTTTGTGGGATTTTTCATTTTCTTTCCGTAATTCATTTCTAGTTTCATTCCTTTGTGGTCTGAGAAGTTGGTTGGTACAATTTCAGTCTTTTTTAATTTACCGGGGCTCTTTTTGTGGCCTAGGATATGATCTATTCTTGAAAATGTTCCATGTGCACTTGAGAAGAATGTGTAATCTGCTGCTTTTTGGTATAGCGTTCTGTAGATGTCTGTTAGGTCCATCTGTTGTAATGTGTTGTTCAGTGCCTCTGTCTCCTTACTTATTTTCTGTCTGGTTGATCTGTCCTTCAGAGTGAGTGATGTGTTGAAGTCTCCTAGAATGAATGCACTGCATTCTATTTCCCCCTTTAATTCTGTTAGTATTTGTTTCACATATGTAGGAGCTCCTGTGTTGGGTGCATATATATTTATAATGGTTATATCTTCTTTTTGGATTGACCCTTTTATCATTATGTAATGTCCTTCTTTGTCTCTTGTGACTTTCTTTGTTTTGAAGTCTATTTTGTCTGATATACGTACTGCAACTCCTGCTTTTTCTCCCTATTCGTTGCATGAAATGTCTTTCACCATCCCTTCACTTTTAGTCTGTGTATGTCTTTGGGTTTAACGTGAGTCTCTTTAAGGCAGCATATAGATGAGTCTTGCTTTTTTATCCATTTATTGACTCTATATCTTTTGACTGGCGCATTCAGTCCATTTACATTGAGGATGAGTATGGATAGGTATGTACTTATTTGCATTACAGGCTTCAGATTCGTGGTTACCAAAGGTTCATGGTTAACTTCTCTACTATCTAAGAGTCTAACAACTCACTTAATATGCTATTACAAACACAATTGAAAGGTCCTTTTTTTGTTTGTTTGTGTTTTTCCTCCTCCATTTTCTTCCTCCTCCATTCTTTATATATTAGGTATCATATTCTGTACTGTTTGTCTATCCCTTGATTGACTTTGGGGATAGTTAATTAAATTTTGCATTTTCTTGGTAATTAGCTGTGCTATTTTCTTTACTGTGGTTTTATTACCTCTGGTGACAGCTATTGAACTGTAGGAACACTTCCATTTTTAGCAGTCCCCCCCAAAAATTCTGTAGAGATGGTTTATGGGGATAAATTCTCTCAGCTTTTGCTTATCTGGGAATTGTTTAATCCCTCCTTCAAATTTAAATGATAATGTTGCCGGAAAAAGTAATGTTGGTTCAAGGCCCTTCTGCTTCATTGCATTAAATACATCATGCCACTCCCTTCTGGCCTGTAAGGTTTCTGCTGAGAAGTCTGATGATAGCCTGATGGGTTTTCCTTTGTATGTGATCTTATTTCCCTCTCTGGCTGCTTTTAATAGTCTGTCCTTATCCTTGATCTTTGCCATTTTAATTATTATATGTCTTGGTGTTGTCTTCCTTGGGTCCCTTGTGTTGGGAGATCTGTGCACCTCCATGGCCTGAGAGACTATCTCCTTCCCCAGATTGGGGAAGATTTCAGCAATCACCTCCTCGAAGACAATTTCTATCCCTTTTTCTCTCTCTTCTTCTTTTGGTACCCCTATAATGCGAATATTGTTCCGTTTGGATTGATCACACAGTTACACAGTTCTCTCAATATTCTTTCATTCTTAGAGATCCTTTTTGTCTCTGTGCCTCAGCTTCTTTGTATTCCTCTTCTCTAGTTTCTATTTCATTTATCGTCTCCTCTACCATATCCAATCTGCTTTTAGTACCATCCATTGTGCTCTTCAATGATTGGATCTCCAACCGTAATTCATTCCTGAGTTTTTGCATATCTTTCCATACGTCCATGAGCATGTTAATGATTTTTATTTTGAACTCCCTTTCAGGGAGACTCATGAGGTCCATATCATTTAAATCTTTCTCAGGATTTGTATTAATAATTTTACTCTGGACCAGGTTCCTTTGGCGTTTCATAATTGTGTATGTTGCCCTCTAGAGGCCAGGAGCTCTACTCTCTGGAGCTGCTCAGCCCCTGAAGCAATGTTGGGGATTGTAGGGGAGTGGTATTGGTGCCTCGGGGGAGGAAAGAGCAGCTTCCTGCTTCCCGGCTTCTCTGCCTGTCTCCACTGTCTGAACCAGTGGGCTGAGCACACAGGTATAAGCCTCTGTGATTTGCAGTTTTAGTTGCTGTAGACAGATCTTCCCTCTGGCTGGCCTAACACAATGGTAGGGTTTCCCGGTTTACAAGCCCCGTGGGGCTGGCCAGGAGAAAGGTGCACTAGTCTGCCTGTCACAGAAGAGGTTCTTGCAGCTGTGTAGGCAGCCAGGGAGCTGGAGTCCCTGAAGATTGTGATAGCTCCCAATGTGCTGGTGCATCCGGACAATTTTGTCTACCTGTACTTTCTCCTGAGCAGTAAGCTCTGTGCAATCCTTGCCGCTTTAGCAGCCCTCTTGCTAAGGGCTTCTTTGTTAGGAAGTCTCTCAGACTGCTTGCATTTCTTTTGTCAATTATGTGTGTATTTGTACATATAAGTGTTTATATATACATATATAATATTCATGATTTTATTTCTTAAACTGCTTTTTCAGTTCAGTGAGGAGCTAGGGGTTCCAACCACAAAGATAATGGGGTTTTATTTAACCAACCTGTGAAGATATGAGTGATAAAATACATTCTTACTGGCCACTCAAGAGACTAGACTCATTTCCAAGGCCCATGCAGCTGACTTTTTTCTATTAGAATATAACTGACATGATAGAAGGGATTTGTGCTCTTTTGTTCTCTACTGCATCTCTACAATAACACTGGGCATATAAATCGGTGCTTAATAAATATTTGCTAAACAAATAATTTTAGTGGCATTTCTTCTTGTTCGAATTTTTAAAAACAATTATCATACTAAATCAGAAAAAGATTAACTTTTTTTCTTCAAGTTATTTTATAGTCTTTTTTTCTATACATCCTTTCTCATACACTTAGAATTACTTTGTGGTATATGGTATATAGTACAGAGTTAATTTTGCCTTAATTAGAAAGTGTCAGCCAATCAACCTAGCACTATTTACTGAATGAACTAATATTTATTATGGATTTTGAAATGTCACAATCATACTAAAATCTATACTTGCATTATTCTGAGTTCCCTATTAAGTTCAATGCAATTGTGAATATTCCTATGATTCTTTTTAATATTTTTATATTAAATAGAATTAATTATTTAATATTTAATATTTTTAATATAATATACTTTCTTTTCCTCTTTTTTTTTTCTAAGTTTGATTATTACAGTGCCAAAACTGGAAACCTAGCAAGTGAATAAAGCATCTAATTTTAGAATAATGTGGTGGGTAGGAGGAACCGAATCTTATATTATCACATATTAAAGTATAATAAAAAGAAAAAGCTGAAGAAAACGTATTACAAACTGAAAATACTGAATAGGCAATATCATTAGTCACTAAGGAAATGCAATTCATGCCCAAATAAAATACCACTTCACACACCCTGAAATGGTACAGTACAAGGTTAATTTGAACTAAAACCAGACATTGCAGGGTTGTTAACAAAAGTCCTTGAGTTTGTCTTACAGGTAAGAAGGCAACTGCACTTGAAGAGACTAGTCAAAACCAATAAAAATCAACACGGATGTCCTGAGGCAGTGCAGAAGGGTCCTGCCTGCCTGGTCAATCATCTTTTGATGTCATAGCCTGAATTTCCACTGGATGTTTCATAGCAGTTCCCTCTGAATTCACATATGTTCCATGTAGAAGCACTGGGTTGCATGCCCAAGGGACATTACAAAATTCTCCTCCCCACCTGCAAATTCTTTACCAAGCTCAAATCTTTCCTCCCAACCTAACTTTTAGGTTGGGGCAGGGAGACAGATTTGAGCTAGCCTCCTGTCTCCTTGCTCAGATGCTTTATAATACAACTTTCTCTCTGCAAAAGACCATCCTTCAGTGTTTGGCTTTCCAGTGTGTATGGGCAAATGGATGCAAACTTGGTTATGTAACACACCTAATGACTACTAGTCAAAAAGACAGTTATAAGTGTTGATGAGGATGTGCAGAAACTGGAACCTTC
This sequence comes from Phataginus tricuspis, assembly GCA_029783875.1. Taxonomy (NCBI): domain Eukaryota; kingdom Metazoa; phylum Chordata; class Mammalia; order Pholidota; family Manidae; genus Phataginus; species Phataginus tricuspis. Next base: position 4,044 of record JAQQAC010011303.1, on the reverse strand, counting down.
ATACATTTTTAGTGGGAAAATAAAACCACTTTAGAAAACTATTTGGAAGCGTCTCAAAATGTTAAACGTTCAGTTATCATATGATCCAGAGATTCCACTTCTACGTAATACTCAAGTAAAATGAAAATATATGTCTACAAAAATTTTTACAGAAATGTTCATAGCATCACTATTTATAATAGCCAAAAGTAGCAACAACCGAGTTGTCCATCAAATGATAACTAAACAAAATGTGGCACAGACACACAATGGAATACTATTTGTCAATGTATGACCCTTAAAAACATTATACTAGTTGAAAAAAAAACAGTCTCAAAGATACCATATGATGCCATTTATATGAAACATCCAGAATAGACAAATCCATACAGATACAATGCAAATGAGTGTTTTCCTAGAGCTGGTGGAGTGAGAAGTGACTGCTGTATCCATTGGAGGGTATTGAAAATGGTCTAAAATTAGTTTGTGATGATAGTTGCACAATTCTATCAACATACTGAAAAACATTAAATCATATACTTTAAATGGGTGAATTTTATGGTATTGGAATATCTCAATAAACTATTAAAAGTACACCTACTGTATGACTCAGCTATTCCACTCTGAGGTATTTAACCTCAGAGAAATGAAAACATATGTCTAGAAATGACTTGTTTATTAATGTTTGTAGAGGCGTTATGCATAACAGCCATAAAATGCAAACAACACATATGTCTATCATTCAGTTCAGGGATAAAGAATTATAGAATATACCTAATAAATTCAAGAAGATACAACAAAGTCAACATATTCGAGAACAACCTTCCTCTCCCAAAAATAAAAAGAAAAAGTTTTCTCTTTTTGCCTTAATTTATCTACCCTTTCATATTTTTAAGGAACTTGACACTGATTTTCTGGTTGCTGACCTTTAAGACCTCAGTCTATACTGACTCAACATTGACTCAAACTAATACCTGATTACATTATTACACTAGCTAGCCATAGCGGTTAAAGAATTTAGCTATAAACTATTAGCAGACAGATTGTAGTATTGATTATTTAAACTTAGTAAATGTTAGGGATGTTAACTGTCACTCTTAAAAACATACACTCTCATCTACTTACAAATGTAAAATGGTTCTGAGACCAATTCTGAAGTGTTTGGGGGATGGGTTTCCCCCCACACCACCACACAGTGCTCAGGACGTCAACTGGGTGTCCTGCAATTAAACTCAGTTCTGACTGAGATACCTGAAGATACCATCAGATTCTGCCAGTGATAGGGTCAGTCCCATAAGGCCGCCCTCTACTTCAGAAGTCACAAGCCCAGGTTAACATCTGTTCTTCTGACCAACAGGCTATAGATTGCAGGTTCCAAGGATCCCCTCCTTGCACTTCAGATGATAGACCCAAGTCTAGGATGTTACCCCTAATTCTGACCGACTGGCTATAAACCAGAGGTTCCTGTGACCTCCTTCCCCTTCAGATTCTATTAATTAGCTAGAGTGACTCACAGAACTCAGGGAAACATTTACTTAAGTTTACTAGTTTATTATAAAAGGGTATGATAAAGGATACAGAAGAACAGCCAGACGGAAGAGATGCATAGAGCAAGGTATGTGGAAAGGGTGCAAAGCTTCCATGCTCTTTCAGATACACCACTCTCCCCAAGTCTCACCTGGAAGCTCTCTGAAGCCTGTCCTTTTTGGGTTTTTATGGAGGCTTCATTATATAGTCATGATTGATTAAATCATTGGCCATTGGTGATCAAGTCAACCAACAGCTCCTCTCCCTCCTGGAGGTCTGGCATTGGGAGTAGGGCTGAAAGTTCTCTGGCAACCACCCCCATTCTTTGGTGACCAAGTAGGCATTCTAAAAGTCACCTCATTAACCTGACAAAAGACACTTAATCTCTCTCATCACTTAGGAAGTTCCAAGGGTTTCAGAAACTGTGCTGGAAAGTGGGAAGAAGACCAAATATATGTTTCTTATTACAATTCACAATATCACAAAATATAGTAGTAATTAATGCAATAATTTACAATTTCTTATAGGCCCTAATGGTTTGTTTCAGATGAAGTCATGCTTCAAACTTCTTAATAAAGTCAGTCTATCTGGTGATTTTGATGAAAAAGAGAAAAACAGTCCCTGACATCTGAAAGCTTGCCTGGTATCATCACCTGGGCCTTAGTTGGTAGGCGCTGAGCTGGCACTAATAGCTAGGTCATTTTACTCTCTTACTGGACATAAACTGTCTCATAGAACACCAATATCACACAAGGTCACTATGCCACTGCGATGAAGTGAGACAGAACAAGAGCACTTCATAATACTATCTAAGCACACAGAAAAACAAGCTCCTTGTGTAAACCACAAAATATCAAACATCCCTCTCTCCTGGCTAATAAGAATGACTAGCTTCTTTACCAATTAAAGAATTAGCTTCACTGTACTCTTCTTCCCTCTAGATAAAATTTATTACGTTACCTAATCACACAATTTCCACTGTCCCTGAGGGTGTGGTCTCCCTCATTGCAATGAGCACTAAAAGGAATTTATTCAACTACAGATACATACCCAATGGTCTCTGGCTGTAAGACATTGACATTGAATAGATATGAATATGAAGGAGAGAAAAGAATGTGGTCTGGCTGTTGCTGAATTTTTATAGCCTCCATTTTCCAGGACACATGATTATTGCCTTGGTTCATCCTGATTTATTGAACCACACTGCTAATCCATTGGAAATGATTTAACTTTCAGTTTTCACACTTGTTTGACTGCTTGGCATTTCTCTGAATTTATGCTGAGCTTCACACTAATCATGACCATTACCTATTGACTGACAGTCACAGCACCAAAATAAAAAAGTCTAGATATACTATTAAAATGTCAGATTATACCATGTCTATAGACTGTGTGCATTTCAATCTTGCAACATTGATGATAAATATTTAATGCTAAACATTAAAAGGCTAATTTGGATTTTATGGAAAAAACAGGGTTCTCTGTAAATAATGACTATTTTTCTGGTTGAATAAATGAAAATTAGACACATTTGAAACAACCAATACATATAATTTTTTTTATTACGGTATTGATATACACTCTTATGAAGGTTTCACATGAAAACACAATGTGGTTACTACATTTACCCATATTATCAAGTCCCTACCCATACCCCAATGCAGTCACTGTCCATCAGTGTAGTAAGATGACACAGTCACTGTTTGCCTTCTCTGTGCTACACTGTTTTCCCCATGATCCCCCCAACACCATGTGTACTAATCATAATACCCCACAATCCCCTTCTCCCACCCTACCCAGCTGCCCTCCCACACCCCTCCCCTTTGGTAACCAGTAGTTCCTTCTTGGAGTCTCTGAGTCTGCTGCTATTTTGTTCCTTCAGTTTTGCTGCATTGTTATACTCCACAAATGACTGAAATCATTTGGCATTTGTCTTTCTCTGCCTGGCTTATTTCACTAAGCATAATATCCTCCAGTTCCATACATGTTGTTGCAAATGGCGGATTTGTTTCCTTCTTATGGCTGAATAGTATTCCATTGTGTATAGGTACCACATATTCTTTAACCATTCATCTACTGATGGACACTTAGGTTGCTTCCATATCTTGGCTATTGTAAAAAGTGCTGCAATAAACATAGGGGTGGCACATGTACTTTTGAATCTGAGAAGTTGTATTCCTTGGGTAGATTCCAAGGAGTGGAATACCTGGGTCAAATGGTATTTCTATTTTTAGTTTTTTGAGGAACCTACATATTGCTTTTCACAATGGTTGAACTAGCTTACATTCCCACCAGCAGTGTAGGAGGGTTCCCCTTTCTCCGCATCCTCGCCAGCATTTGTTGTTCTTAGTCTTTTGGATGGTGGCCATCCTTACTGGTGTGAGGTGATATCTCACTGTGGTTTTAATTTGCATTTTCCTGATGATTAGTGATGTGGAGCATCTTTTCATGTGTCTGTTGGCCATCTGAATTTCTTCTTTGGAGAACTGTCTCTTCATGTCCTCTGTCCATTTTTTAATCGGGTTATTTGCTTTTTGG
>JAQQAC010011302.1:0-10088 GCA_029783875.1 Phataginus tricuspis | reverse complement strand
ATGTCCATGGCTCCTTTATCATATATTAATTGCCCATATAGGGTTGGATTTATATCAGGGCTCTCTAGTCTTTTCCATTGGTGTATGAGTCTGTTCTTGTGCCAGTACCAAATTGTCTTGAGTACTGTGGCTTTGTAGTAAAGCTTGAAATTGGGGAGCATAATCTCCCCAGATTTATTCTTCCTTCTCAGTATTGCTCTGGCTATTCGGGGTCTTTTGTGGTTCCATATGAATTTTAGAACGATTTTCTCTTGTTTGTTAAAAAACTGCTGATGGAATTTTGATAGGAATTGCATTGAATCTGTAGATTGCTTTAGGCAGGATGACCATTTGGACAATATTAATTCTTCCTATCCATGAGCACGGGATGTGTTTCCATTTATTGGTATCTTCTTTAATTTCTCTCATGAGTGTCTTGCAGTTTTCAGAGTATAGGTCTTTCACTTCCTTGGTTAGGTTTACTCCTAGGTATTTTATTCTTTTTGATGCAACTTTGAATGGAATTGTTTTCCTGATTTCTCTCCCTGGTAGCTCATTGTTAGTATATAGGAATGCCATAGATTTCTGCGCATTAATTTTTTATCCCGCAACTTTGCTGAATTCAGATATTAGATCTCGTAGTTTTGGAGTAGATTCTTTAGGGTTTTTTTATCATGTCATCTGCCAACAGGGAGAGTTTAACTTCTTCCCTGCCAATCTGGATGCCTTTTTTTTCTTTGTGTTGTCTGATTGCCTTGGCTAGGACCTCCAGTACTATGTTGAATAGAAGTGGAGAGAGTGGGCATCCTTGTCTTTTCCCGATCTTAAAGGAAAAGCTTTTAGTTTCACGCTGTTAAGTATAATGTTGACTGTGGGTTTGTCATATATGGCCTTTATTATGGTGAGGTACTTGCCCTCTACCCATTTTGTTGAGAGTTTTTATCATGATTGGATGTTGAGTTTTGTCAAATGCTTTTTCAGCATCTATGGAGATGATCATGTGGGTTTTGTCCTTCTTTGTATTGCTGTGGTGGATGAAGCTGATGGATTTTCGAATGTTGAACCATCCTTGCATCCCTGGAATAAATCCTACTTGATCTTGATGGATGATCCTTTTGATGTACTTTTGAATTCAGTTTGCTAATATTTTGTTGAGTATTTTTGCATCTATGTTCATCAGGGATATTGGTCTGTAGTTTTCTTTCTTTATGGTGTCTTTGCCCGGTTTTGGTATTAGAGTGATGCTGGTCTCATAGAATGAGTTTAGAAGTACTCCCTCTTCTTCTACTCCTTGGAAAACTTTAAGGAGGATGGGTATTAGGTCTTCACTAAATGTTTCATAAAATTCAGCAGGGAAGCCATCTGGTCCAGGGGTTTTGTTCTTTGGTAGGTTTTTGATTACCAGTTCAATTTCATTACTGGTAGTTGGCCTGTTGAGATTTTCTGTTTCTTTCTGGGTCAGCCTTGGAAGGTTGTATTTTTCTAGAAAGTTGTCCATTTCTTCTAGGTTATCCAGTGTGTTAGCATATAATTTTTCATAGTATTCTCTAATACTTCTTTGTATTTCTGTGCTGTCTGTAGTGATTTTTCCTTTCCTATTTCTGATTCTGTTTGTGTGAGTAGACTCTTTTTTTCTTGATAAGTCTGGCTAGGGGTTTATCTTTTTTGTTTATTTTATCGAAGAACCAGCTCTTGCTTTCATTGATCCTTTCTAGTGTTTTATTCTTCTCAATTTTATTTATTTCTGCTCTAATCTTTACGATGTCCCTCCTTCTACTGACTTTGGGCCTCATTTGCTCTTCTTTTTCTAGTTTCATTAATTGTGAGTTTAGACTGCTCATATGGGAATGTTCTCCTTTCCTGAGGTAGGACTGTATTGCAATATACATTCCTCTTAGCCTGGCCTTCGTTGCGTCCCAGAGATTTTGTGGTGTTGAATTATTGTTGTTATTTGTCTCCATATATTGCTGGATCTGTTTTTATTTGGTCATTGATCCTTTGATTATTTAGGAGCATATTGTTAAGCCTCCATGTGTTTGTGGGATTTTTCATTTTCTTTCCGTAATTCATTTCTAGTTTCATTCCTTTGTGGTCTGAGAAGTTGGTTGGTACAATTTCAGTCTTTTTTAATTTACCGGGGCTCTTTTTGTGGCCTAGGATATGATCTATTCTTGAAAATGTTCCATGTGCACTTGAGAAGAATGTGTAATCTGCTGCTTTTTGGTATAGCGTTCTGTAGATGTCTGTTAGGTCCATCTGTTGTAATGTGTTGTTCAGTGCCTCTGTCTCCTTACTTATTTTCTGTCTGGTTGATCTGTCCTTCAGAGTGAGTGATGTGTTGAAGTCTCCTAGAATGAATGCACTGCATTCTATTTCCCCCTTTAATTCTGTTAGTATTTGTTTCACATATGTAGGAGCTCCTGTGTTGGGTGCATATATATTTATAATGGTTATATCTTCTTTTTGGATTGACCCTTTTATCATTATGTAATGTCCTTCTTTGTCTCTTGTGACTTTCTTTGTTTTGAAGTCTATTTTGTCTGATATACGTACTGCAACTCCTGCTTTTTCTCCCTATTCGTTGCATGAAATGTCTTTCACCATCCCTTCACTTTTAGTCTGTGTATGTCTTTGGGTTTAACGTGAGTCTCTTTAAGGCAGCATATAGATGAGTCTTGCTTTTTTATCCATTTATTGACTCTATATCTTTTGACTGGCGCATTCAGTCCATTTACATTGAGGATGAGTATGGATAGGTATGTACTTATTTGCATTACAGGCTTCAGATTCGTGGTTACCAAAGGTTCATGGTTAACTTCTCTACTATCTAAGAGTCTAACAACTCACTTAATATGCTATTACAAACACAATTGAAAGGTCCTTTTTTTGTTTGTTTGTGTTTTTCCTCCTCCATTTTCTTCCTCCTCCATTCTTTATATATTAGGTATCATATTCTGTACTGTTTGTCTATCCCTTGATTGACTTTGGGGATAGTTAATTAAATTTTGCATTTTCTTGGTAATTAGCTGTGCTATTTTCTTTACTGTGGTTTTATTACCTCTGGTGACAGCTATTGAACTGTAGGAACACTTCCATTTTTAGCAGTCCCCCCCAAAAATTCTGTAGAGATGGTTTATGGGGATAAATTCTCTCAGCTTTTGCTTATCTGGGAATTGTTTAATCCCTCCTTCAAATTTAAATGATAATGTTGCCGGAAAAAGTAATGTTGGTTCAAGGCCCTTCTGCTTCATTGCATTAAATACATCATGCCACTCCCTTCTGGCCTGTAAGGTTTCTGCTGAGAAGTCTGATGATAGCCTGATGGGTTTTCCTTTGTATGTGATCTTATTTCCCTCTCTGGCTGCTTTTAATAGTCTGTCCTTATCCTTGATCTTTGCCATTTTAATTATTATATGTCTTGGTGTTGTCTTCCTTGGGTCCCTTGTGTTGGGAGATCTGTGCACCTCCATGGCCTGAGAGACTATCTCCTTCCCCAGATTGGGGAAGATTTCAGCAATCACCTCCTCGAAGACAATTTCTATCCCTTTTTCTCTCTCTTCTTCTTTTGGTACCCCTATAATGCGAATATTGTTCCGTTTGGATTGATCACACAGTTACACAGTTCTCTCAATATTCTTTCATTCTTAGAGATCCTTTTTGTCTCTGTGCCTCAGCTTCTTTGTATTCCTCTTCTCTAGTTTCTATTTCATTTATCGTCTCCTCTACCATATCCAATCTGCTTTTAGTACCATCCATTGTGCTCTTCAATGATTGGATCTCCAACCGTAATTCATTCCTGAGTTTTTGCATATCTTTCCATACGTCCATGAGCATGTTAATGATTTTTATTTTGAACTCCCTTTCAGGGAGACTCATGAGGTCCATATCATTTAAATCTTTCTCAGGATTTGTATTAATAATTTTACTCTGGACCAGGTTCCTTTGGCGTTTCATAATTGTGTATGTTGCCCTCTAGAGGCCAGGAGCTCTACTCTCTGGAGCTGCTCAGCCCCTGAAGCAATGTTGGGGATTGTAGGGGAGTGGTATTGGTGCCTCGGGGGAGGAAAGAGCAGCTTCCTGCTTCCCGGCTTCTCTGCCTGTCTCCACTGTCTGAACCAGTGGGCTGAGCACACAGGTATAAGCCTCTGTGATTTGCAGTTTTAGTTGCTGTAGACAGATCTTCCCTCTGGCTGGCCTAACACAATGGTAGGGTTTCCCGGTTTACAAGCCCCGTGGGGCTGGCCAGGAGAAAGGTGCACTAGTCTGCCTGTCACAGAAGAGGTTCTTGCAGCTGTGTAGGCAGCCAGGGAGCTGGAGTCCCTGAAGATTGTGATAGCTCCCAATGTGCTGGTGCATCCGGACAATTTTGTCTACCTGTACTTTCTCCTGAGCAGTAAGCTCTGTGCAATCCTTGCCGCTTTAGCAGCCCTCTTGCTAAGGGCTTCTTTGTTAGGAAGTCTCTCAGACTGCTTGCATTTCTTTTGTCAATTATGTGTGTATTTGTACATATAAGTGTTTATATATACATATATAATATTCATGATTTTATTTCTTAAACTGCTTTTTCAGTTCAGTGAGGAGCTAGGGGTTCCAACCACAAAGATAATGGGGTTTTATTTAACCAACCTGTGAAGATATGAGTGATAAAATACATTCTTACTGGCCACTCAAGAGACTAGACTCATTTCCAAGGCCCATGCAGCTGACTTTTTTCTATTAGAATATAACTGACATGATAGAAGGGATTTGTGCTCTTTTGTTCTCTACTGCATCTCTACAATAACACTGGGCATATAAATCGGTGCTTAATAAATATTTGCTAAACAAATAATTTTAGTGGCATTTCTTCTTGTTCGAATTTTTAAAAACAATTATCATACTAAATCAGAAAAAGATTAACTTTTTTTCTTCAAGTTATTTTATAGTCTTTTTTTCTATACATCCTTTCTCATACACTTAGAATTACTTTGTGGTATATGGTATATAGTACAGAGTTAATTTTGCCTTAATTAGAAAGTGTCAGCCAATCAACCTAGCACTATTTACTGAATGAACTAATATTTATTATGGATTTTGAAATGTCACAATCATACTAAAATCTATACTTGCATTATTCTGAGTTCCCTATTAAGTTCAATGCAATTGTGAATATTCCTATGATTCTTTTTAATATTTTTATATTAAATAGAATTAATTATTTAATATTTAATATTTTTAATATAATATACTTTCTTTTCCTCTTTTTTTTTTCTAAGTTTGATTATTACAGTGCCAAAACTGGAAACCTAGCAAGTGAATAAAGCATCTAATTTTAGAATAATGTGGTGGGTAGGAGGAACCGAATCTTATATTATCACATATTAAAGTATAATAAAAAGAAAAAGCTGAAGAAAACGTATTACAAACTGAAAATACTGAATAGGCAATATCATTAGTCACTAAGGAAATGCAATTCATGCCCAAATAAAATACCACTTCACACACCCTGAAATGGTACAGTACAAGGTTAATTTGAACTAAAACCAGACATTGCAGGGTTGTTAACAAAAGTCCTTGAGTTTGTCTTACAGGTAAGAAGGCAACTGCACTTGAAGAGACTAGTCAAAACCAATAAAAATCAACACGGATGTCCTGAGGCAGTGCAGAAGGGTCCTGCCTGCCTGGTCAATCATCTTTTGATGTCATAGCCTGAATTTCCACTGGATGTTTCATAGCAGTTCCCTCTGAATTCACATATGTTCCATGTAGAAGCACTGGGTTGCATGCCCAAGGGACATTACAAAATTCTCCTCCCCACCTGCAAATTCTTTACCAAGCTCAAATCTTTCCTCCCAACCTAACTTTTAGGTTGGGGCAGGGAGACAGATTTGAGCTAGCCTCCTGTCTCCTTGCTCAGATGCTTTATAATACAACTTTCTCTCTGCAAAAGACCATCCTTCAGTGTTTGGCTTTCCAGTGTGTATGGGCAAATGGATGCAAACTTGGTTATGTAACACACCTAATGACTACTAGTCAAAAAGACAGTTATAAGTGTTGATGAGGATGTGCAGAAACTGGAACCTTCATACATTTTTAGTGGGAAAATAAAACCACTTTAGAAAACTATTTGGAAGCGTCTCAAAATGTTAAACGTTCAGTTATCATATGATCCAGAGATTCCACTTCTACGTAATACTCAAGTAAAATGAAAATATATGTCTACAAAAATTTTTACAGAAATGTTCATAGCATCACTATTTATAATAGCCAAAAGTAGCAACAACCGAGTTGTCCATCAAATGATAACTAAACAAAATGTGGCACAGACACACAATGGAATACTATTTGTCAATGTATGACCCTTAAAAACATTATACTAGTTGAAAAAAAAACAGTCTCAAAGATACCATATGATGCCATTTATATGAAACATCCAGAATAGACAAATCCATACAGATACAATGCAAATGAGTGTTTTCCTAGAGCTGGTGGAGTGAGAAGTGACTGCTGTATCCATTGGAGGGTATTGAAAATGGTCTAAAATTAGTTTGTGATGATAGTTGCACAATTCTATCAACATACTGAAAAACATTAAATCATATACTTTAAATGGGTGAATTTTATGGTATTGGAATATCTCAATAAACTATTAAAAGTACACCTACTGTATGACTCAGCTATTCCACTCTGAGGTATTTAACCTCAGAGAAATGAAAACATATGTCTAGAAATGACTTGTTTATTAATGTTTGTAGAGGCGTTATGCATAACAGCCATAAAATGCAAACAACACATATGTCTATCATTCAGTTCAGGGATAAAGAAATTATAGAATATACCTAATAAATTCAAGAAGATACAACAAAGTCAACATATTCGAGAACAACCTTCCTCTCCCAAAAATAAAAAGAAAAAGTTTTCTCTTTTTGCCTTAATTTATCTACCCTTTCATATTTTTAAGGAACTTGACACTGATTTTCTGGTTGCTGACCTTTAAGACCTCAGTCTATACTGACTCAACATTGACTCAAACTAATACCTGATTACATTATTACACTAGCTAGCCATAGCGGTTAAAGAATTTAGCTATAAACTATTAGCAGACAGATTGTAGTATTGATTATTTAAACTTAGTAAATGTTAGGGATGTTAACTGTCACTCTTAAAAACATACACTCTCATCTACTTACAAATGTAAAATGGTTCTGAGACCAATTCTGAAGTGTTTGGGGGATGGGTTTCCCCCCACACCACCACACAGTGCTCAGGACGTCAACTGGGTGTCCTGCAATTAAACTCAGTTCTGACTGAGATACCTGAAGATACCATCAGATTCTGCCAGTGATAGGGTCAGTCCCATAAGGCCGCCCTCTACTTCAGAAGTCACAAGCCCAGGTTAACATCTGTTCTTCTGACCAACAGGCTATAGATTGCAGGTTCCAAGGATCCCCTCCTTGCACTTCAGATGATAGACCCAAGTCTAGGATGTTACCCCTAATTCTGACCGACTGGCTATAAACCAGAGGTTCCTGTGACCTCCTTCCCCTTCAGATTCTATTAATTAGCTAGAGTGACTCACAGAACTCAGGGAAACATTTACTTAAGTTTACTAGTTTATTATAAAAGGGTATGATAAAGGATACAGAAGAACAGCCAGACGGAAGAGATGCATAGAGCAAGGTATGTGGAAAGGGTGCAAAGCTTCCATGCTCTTTCAGATACACCACTCTCCCCAAGTCTCACCTGGAAGCTCTCTGAAGCCTGTCCTTTTTGGGTTTTTATGGAGGCTTCATTATATAGTCATGATTGATTAAATCATTGGCCATTGGTGATCAAGTCAACCAACAGCTCCTCTCCCTCCTGGAGGTCTGGCATTGGGAGTAGGGCTGAAAGTTCTCTGGCAACCACCCCCATTCTTTGGTGACCAAGTAGGCATTCTAAAAGTCACCTCATTAACCTGACAAAAGACACTTAATCTCTCTCATCACTTAGGAAGTTCCAAGGGTTTCAGAAACTGTGCTGGAAAGTGGGAAGAAGACCAAATATATGTTTCTTATTACAATTCACAATATCACAAAATATAGTAGTAATTAATGCAATAATTTACAATTTCTTATAGGCCCTAATGGTTTGTTTCAGATGAAGTCATGCTTCAAACTTCTTAATAAAGTCAGTCTATCTGGTGATTTTGATGAAAAAGAGAAAAACAGTCCCTGACATCTGAAAGCTTGCCTGGTATCATCACCTGGGCCTTAGTTGGTAGGCGCTGAGCTGGCACTAATAGCTAGGTCATTTTACTCTCTTACTGGACATAAACTGTCTCATAGAACACCAATATCACACAAGGTCACTATGCCACTGCGATGAAGTGAGACAGAACAAGAGCACTTCATAATACTATCTAAGCACACAGAAAAACAAGCTCCTTGTGTAAACCACAAAATATCAAACATCCCTCTCTCCTGGCTAATAAGAATGACTAGCTTCTTTACCAATTAAAGAATTAGCTTCACTGTACTCTTCTTCCCTCTAGATAAAATTTATTACGTTACCTAATCACACAATTTCCACTGTCCCTGAGGGTGTGGTCTCCCTCATTGCAATGAGCACTAAAAGGAATTTATTCAACTACAGATACATACCCAATGGTCTCTGGCTGTAAGACATTGACATTGAATAGATATGAATATGAAGGAGAGAAAAGAATGTGGTCTGGCTGTTGCTGAATTTTTATAGCCTCCATTTTCCAGGACACATGATTATTGCCTTGGTTCATCCTGATTTATTGAACCACACTGCTAATCCATTGGAAATGATTTAACTTTCAGTTTTCACACTTGTTTGACTGCTTGGCATTTCTCTGAATTTATGCTGAGCTTCACACTAATCATGACCATTACCTATTGACTGACAGTCACAGCACCAAAATAAAAAAGTCTAGATATACTATTAAAATGTCAGATTATACCATGTCTATAGACTGTGTGCATTTCAATCTTGCAACATTGATGATAAATATTTAATGCTAAACATTAAAAGGCTAATTTGGATTTTATGGAAAAAACAGGGTTCTCTGTAAATAATGACTATTTTTCTGGTTGAATAAATGAAAATTAGACACATTTGAAACAACCAATACATATAATTTTTTTTATTACGGTATTGATATACACTCTTATGAAGGTTTCACATGAAAACACAATGTGGTTACTACATTTACCCATATTATCAAGTCCCTACCCATACCCCAATGCAGTCACTGTCCATCAGTGTAGTAAGATGACACAGTCACTGTTTGCCTTCTCTGTGCTACACTGTTTTCCCCATGATCCCCCCAACACCATGTGTACTAATCATAATACCCCACAATCCCCTTCTCCCACCCTACCCAGCTGCCCTCCCACACCCCTCCCCTTTGGTAACCAGTAGTTCCTTCTTGGAGTCTCTGAGTCTGCTGCTATTTTGTTCCTTCAGTTTTGCTGCATTGTTATACTCCACAAATGACTGAAATCATTTGGCATTTGTCTTTCTCTGCCTGGCTTATTTCACTAAGCATAATATCCTCCAGTTCCATACATGTTGTTGCAAATGGCGGATTTGTTTCCTTCTTATGGCTGAATAGTATTCCATTGTGTATAGGTACCACATATTCTTTAACCATTCATCTACTGATGGACACTTAGGTTGCTTCCATATCTTGGCTATTGTAAAAAGTGCTGCAATAAACATAGGGGTGGCACATGTACTTTTGAATCTGAGAAGTTGTATTCCTTGGGTAGATTCCAAGGAGTGGAATACCTGGGTCAAATGGTATTTCTATTTTTAGTTTTTTGAGGAACCTACATATTGCTTTTCACAATGGTTGAACTAGCTTACATTCCCACCAGCAGTGTAGGAGGGTTCCCCTTTCTCCGCATCCTCGCCAGCATTTGTTGTTCTTAGTCTTTTGGATGGTGGCCATCCTTACTGGTGTGAGGTGATATCTCACTGTGGTTTTAATTTGCATTTTCCTGATGATTAGTGATGTGGAGCATCTTTTCATGTGTCTGTTGGCCATCTGAATTTCTTCTTTGGAGAACTGTCTCTTCATGTCCTCTGTCCATTTTTTAATCGGGTTATTTGCTTTTTGG
>JAQQAC010011273.1:0-29292 GCA_029783875.1 Phataginus tricuspis | reverse complement strand
ATGTACAGATGTACAGATACAAATAAAAGGTTTGTTTCTTGCCAGTTGTTCACACTAATCAAGATAGGGAACACTAATTTATTGGAGGCTTGCTAAAAGCATCAGTGAAGTTGAAGAGGATCCATTTGAATTTATTTTATGATGCCTAAAATTAACCTAAAATACACTACATGGTTTCTTATAAACTGAAGAAAACAAGATATTGTGTTTCCAACGAACTTCTTAGAAACTTTAGAAATTCAATGTAGGACTTTCTCTTGCCCAATATCTGTAATAATTCTCTATCCACGTTAAATCTAGTATTGAGATTTATCGTGCACAATGTAAAGTCTAATGCCCTTTGGACTCATGTTTTACCCAATCGAATGAGAATATGTGTATGTGACTCAAGAGCTTTCTCTTTGTGGTTCAGTTTGAAAAGGACTGAGAATTTCTGACCACTTAACACCCACGTTCTGCAGAAGGAGAAGCTGCACTGTGGGAACTGCACCCAGCATGTCCCAGTCCTAATGTGTTCCAGCTACAGTGCTGGTTCCACTCTGAAATTCAGTGCATGCAACATGGAAAAAGATTAGGCTGCTGGCGAGAGGAATACAGTAAGGGTCGTCTGATTCTGGGATTTTTATTTCAAACAAAATTAAAAATTGCATGAGATCCTTTATGCTATTTCTTTTTAACCCTGCTCCCTCTCCTGGGAGGGAAGTAAATCCCTTTTCCTGGCTTGTAATCTTTCCATATACACTGAGTCTACACACTAGAAAATGTTCTTAAACTGAAGTATTTAGGATAAGTACCATCTTAACATGCAAAGACTTTGAAATAAATAATACACTGAAACAAATTTAAGTTTATGTTACTCAAGTGCCTCCTAAAAGTTATGAAGAGCAAGTCTTCAGTCGATCTGTGCGTGTCAAGTATGTTTATATGGAGTTTCAAATGTGTGTCTTCAACATTCGATGCCTGTACTCTGCTTGATAAACATCCTTTGTTTCAAAAATGTTTCAGAACAGTCACAAAAGCCATGCTGACAGTGTCGTGTTTTCAGGTTTGCATGGTTTGCAGGTGTTCTCGCATTCTCTCTGTTCAGGTTGATGGGGTTGCCTGTCTTCCTCTCCTAGCACGGTCCCAGGAACAATGTGCAGTGAAAGAACCCAAAAGCAGGGAAATCAGAGGACCCCGGTCAGCCCCAGCACCAGGGCGTGCCGGCTCCAGCCTGGGGCAGTGTTCCTAGCTTCGCTCTGCCTGTGTCTTCAAATAGTAGCTGGGGATGTTGTGAGGATCAATGAAGGCGACTGAGCAGAAACCGTAGCCAAGAGCCCGGTTTATTGTGGGGACCCAAAACCACTACGAGTCCCTTTGAGCCGCAAACACTTTCAGGACTGGGACCGATGGTGATCAGCGACGAGACCACGGGGTGTCCTAACACGGATGGAATACTCGAAAAGTATTATTTGATTAAAAGGAAGATTTCTTAGAAAGGCAGAGAAAGCCAAAAAAGTATAATTAAGTGAAAAGACCTAGTTAAAATTCCAGCTTGGGCACCTTAATTAAATAACTAATTCTGGTGGTGGGTTATGTTATTCCAACGCACCATCTCCCACCTGTGAAATGGACATGACCCGTAAATGGTGGATGCTTGGTGGATCCGTACTGAGCAATTAAATCAAAGATACTGTCTAATATCTACAACAGTGCCTCCTATACTCTTATCTGTCTGATAGTATAAGATCCCTTTCCCTTTGAAGAAATACTGGTATTTCTCAATGTATCCTTAAGAGTCATGTGGGCTCGTGACATTCTCTCTAATGATGAACATGTGGAGCGAATGTGGCCCTACAGGGCATTAGCTGCCCTAGAACCTGATGTGCAAAGTGTAAAGCTCGTAAGGATTCTGGCAGCAATGAGAGACGGGGGTAAGAACCCTATAACCACTTACAGGAAACCACTGCGATAAAGCTCCCTGTAGGGGACCCCTAACACGTAACCTGAAGTTTGCTTTTTTTCCCCAGGTAAAATGCCATTGACCCTGAAGACTATTTTCTTCATTTCACAGGTCTCCTGTTATGGCTGGAGGTCTCTTTGCTGTTGATCGAAAATGGTTTTGGGAGTTGGGTGGCTATGATCCTGGTTTAGAAATCTGGGGAGGAGAACAATATGAAATCTCTTTTAAGGTAAGCTGCCCAGCCCCTCTTCACACTCTGTCTATATAATTTCAATGATTCGGATAGAAAGAATGTCATCATTTTGTTTCGTGACCAATGTTGTTAAGAAGATTACAAAACTAGACATGTCACCTTCCCAATTAAGTTCTTGGATGAGGGAAGCTGCTTCCTTCGGATGCTTCAGTGCAATGCAGCCATGCCATCAAGGAAATGCATGGCAGGGATGATTCAGGATCCCGCCGGCAGGCAGGCCACTGGGTGCGCGAACAGACCTGCTCCCCACTGACGAGTGGGCTCCTTCCAGCACTTGGAACACAGAACAGAGGATGAGGCTGGACGAGGTTGTGGTGTCAGAGCTTTTGCTCTTTGTATTTGTCCTAAAAATAGTAGTTCATCTTTTGATCATAAACAGTTATTCCCAAATTTCAGTAACAGGAGAGTAACTTAAAGATATGAATGTCAAATTAAGGCTATTCTTCATATGACTCCAAAGTAAGCTGATCGTTTACTTATTTTTATCTGAAGTTGCCAGGTCTCTACTTGCTTTGAACATAAATACTCAGCAAAATTATATGCTTTATTTTATTTATTTTATATATATATATACACACACACATATAAAAATACATATGTGTATACACGCACACACACATGATAGAATATCAAATTTCAGGGTTTATGAGTGAAAAAATGTACATGTAAAGACCAGACAAGCAAAACAAATCAAGCTGTGCAAAAGGTTCCACTCCAAACCCCTAAGATCTTTTTTTAAATCAGTCTCACAAAGGAAAAAAATACTTTCTTTTGTGTTTATTGTTGTCTTTATTTATATAGAAGGTAGACATTCTTGCAAGATTTATCACACAGAAATCTATTATTAAGTAAATCAGCTTTCTCTGACTAGTTCCATTGTAAAACCAAACCAAATTTTGCTGAGGAAAAAAAAAAAAGTTTCTTGAAGACAGTCAAAGTCAAACTTAAGAATCCAGCTAAACTATTGAAATTTATGCATAATAAGAAAATGATAAAACTGATTTTTATAAAACCATAATGGCTATATTCAATGTGTTAACAGAAATGTTAGGTTGTCCTCAGAGTGTCATAAGTATCCCCAAAGTGGAACTCAGGAGGCATGATTGCAGGCTTCAGGATGTCTAGAATGTTCCATCTCACTGTACTGGCAGTAATCCTTGAAATACCTTTTATGAAACTAATGCTTTTTTCACCATTATTCAAACACATCTCATTTCACATCTGAAGGTACTTCTTTCTTAGCCCCTTTATTGATACGTGGCTTTGAGTCCTTGCGTTTGCCAAGGCCTACAGGGTTTCTCCGCTATAGTAACGGCTGTCTGTGCATGTCACAGTGCACATGACAGAAGGTAATGCTGGTGGGCGTTGTCGTGACGGTAGACAGACAGTATTACATTCAGTTAGTGGAATGTGCCACATGTTGAGCTAAGTGCTTTATAGACACTATAAAATCATGACTAAGAGATGGGTGTCATTCCATTTTACAGATGAAGAAACTGAGACTTAAAGTTTTAGATTTTAAATTTAATTTTTTTTAAGTTTTAAAGATTAAATAAACTACCTAGTGCCGCTTAAGGATGAAAATGCTCCATTTCTTCATAATTGCAGAGAACATGGAAACATGAAATTGCCGGACACCCAACTCATATCTACCAGCACCATTCTAGGGTTCCTTGTGAATCTTTGATCTCTGCCTGAGGGCTCCACACTGAGCAGAGGTGTCTTCATTACCGTCTAATAGCATCGCGGCAACCCTTCTGCTGATCCTGGCCAAATACTATTACCTGAAAAGGCCCAAGGATGGGGGCAAAGTTCCCAGTAAAACCTTCAACAGCACGTTCTATGTGAGCCCAGCATTCGAGAGAAAAATGGCATAGCTCTATTTGCATTATCTTCAGAGTTCAAGGGATACTTTTCACACTTTGAAACTTTTTCTTCTTAAATTCTCTTAGTTCATGTGTTCCTGAAGTTTAAAGTGTTATTAAGAAAATATCCATTAAGCAGGAGATACCTGGCTTTCAATAACGAATGAAGGGCGGATAAAATTGCTATTGAAAGACCGGAGGGTTTGCGCATGTACGTTTGCATTCTGAATCGCAGAAGTACCTATTAGAGAAACAGGATCTAGCATCTTTCACGCCTTTGTCACTTGCATCTATCACATCTCTTCTGGCTGACCTGAGATTTTATTACCTCATTTCCAATTTTTCAGTTATCTGTCATTTCGAAAGATATAATTGGAGTGCAGCCCTGTCATCTTTGTCTAGAAACCATGGCAACAGAGCTGGCAGCCCAGGACTAAATTGCCCCAGGCTGTTTGGATTGATAGGTTCTTTGGCCACAGCTGTGTCTCACAGGGTCCCATTCCAGGCAGATCCCCTCATTCTGCTCGCTGTGGTGCTCTGACATTGGGGCTCTTGTCCCTCCCTATTAGTATTTTTTAAATCAGGGTAACAAACTTAAACAGGCGTTGGTCAGATTTGCATTTAAGCAAGAATTTTCTCCAAGTGAAAAGAATCAGAAGAACTGTACACAAATAGCTCTGTTAAATGGTATTAAAAAGGAAAGCAAAATCAAACATATGCATTTGGGGTCCTATTCCATGAACTCCGATTAACTCCGTAGCGTAAAGCTGTGAGATACGCACTGGTCAGCATTTAAGGTATGGGAGATATATATGGGTCACCAAGAGCTCACTCACCTATTTCACACCATAATACGGAAATTGTTTTGCGTACAGAGCTTAAAAGCCATGTATTCAGAAGATTTCTACCTGTGGTCATTTTTGGGCATCTTGGCTTGCTGTTAATTCTTAAGCCACAGAATCATTTCAGCAAAGTTTATAACAAAAGTCCATCACTGAATGAAAATAATTCCAGACAACTCTGGGGTTCTGGTCAAATGATCTGGTTAAGAGCGCTCCAAGATTCTTCTTCTCTGTATATGTCCTTCCTTCCTTTTCCTGACATCGGACGGAGTGAGTAGATTTCAGGCCCTAACACTGTGTAAAAGTCACCACAGGGTCGTTTTCAGGAGGCGCTTTCTAGAGAAATGGCTGCTCTGCCCCATCCTCCGTCCCCTCTAGTATGGCTCTGAGCTTCTGCATGGCCCAGGGTTATCCAGCTGCCTTCCAAATGTTGCTAGGTTGGCAGCTGCTAGGGAGGAGAAGGCATTTAGTCACTCAACAAGCTTTTATCAAGCATCTAATGTATGCCAGGCATTGTTCCAGGTACAAAATTTGGAGTTGCACCTGGAAACAATGAGGACACCAAGACAGACCCCACGGGGGGCTGAAAAGGGATGACCCTGGCCCTTAACTGTCACCCATCACTTCAGTTGCTGAGCCAGTAGTAAAGCCATTATGAGTCTGACTTTCCAGAGTGCATTTTTACATCCATTCCCCAAGACAGATGCCCCCATGTTAGCATTTTCAAAGACCTGTCCTTTGCTTACCAAAAACTCTTCAGAAAATCAAAGTGAACAATGAACACTATGGAGGCACCCCCAAGAAATCCAGAATGAAGCCCGCAGACTCTAGTCTATAAAATTCTCTGGTGCAACACACAGACCCAGGTGGAAGAGCGTTTGATTTGGGGTGCCCTTCTGCACAGACCTTAGGGAAACACATTGATCTGGGCTTTCTTGGGCGTCTGCAGTCAGGGAGGAGCTCTCAAACACTAGCCTTAGCTCTGCAGAAACATGCAAGGCTCCCACTGAGACGAGTGGGATACCGTATGTCCTGGAATGAATCTGGCAAACCTGCAAACCCTTCAGCCCTGTTTCAAAACTACTTGTAGTGGATTATAACATGTTATGTGCTGTCCTCCTTCCCATGTGTTGAGTTTAAGATTCAGACATGTAAGGAAATTTTAAGTACAACTCATGATCTTCCAGCCCTGATCAGTCACTAATTCACTCAACAAACATTTATTGCCTTATCACAATGTGCCAACTTGGGGCTCAGTTCCTGAGGTTCAAAGATAAATGTGAGTGGATTCTCGCTTGGGTGAGCAGATTCTAGCTTGTTCTGCAGTAGATCCTGAAGTCTCCATTCACTGTAATTACTCAGCATCAGTCCTATTATGAATGTATTTTATTTCCACATTCACGGTAATAATTCAGGACAGAGATGATCGCCTCTTCGCCAGCCTTCTTTCCCCCGTTCTCTGCCCCCACTCTGATCTCTGCTTTTCATTCATTTATTCTGAGTCGCTTTATTTTCCCCTCCTGAAAGTTCACAGTTGCTCCTAATAACCACACACATCAAATAAACATGTAAATCATAAACCACGAAACTTCCCGTCAACTAGCTGCCTCCCCATGCGAATCTACAAGACACACCGACTTGACTAGTATTTTCCTTCCCTCCCAAGAAGATGGAATCTCATGCTTCCATTTTGGTTCCTATTTACTCGGCAATCATAACTAACCAGTCAGGTTCTGATCTGCTCCTTAGGAACTGGTTTACCCTTTTACAAATGTTAATCAGCGCCCTTCACCATGAGTCTGTGCACCATGCAAGCTAGACTCTGCAGAAAAAGCCCTCGGACCCAGTACCACAGAAATGAGTATTTTGCCCACTAAACATAAACATCACTTAAAGCAAGAAAGCAGAAAAAAAGCCACATTAAGAATTTCCTCTGAAGCCAAACTCGTAAGTGCACATTTATTTACAAGTCTTCTAAGGCAAAGGAGGCCAGGTGTTCCTTCTGCCTTTGGGTCGCCGACAGGGGTAAAAGTAGAAGCTCGCACACCACGCCCGTACCACATTCTCTACCAGCTCCAGTTTGGGTTGCTTTAAACTGGAATGAGAGACCAGAGACATTGAGGGGCTATCTTCATACAGTAATAACAGAATCCTTCTGATTTGCTTGATTTTACCCAGTCTTATCGGTACTTGGCCCATGTCTCATTTGACAGCAATGTTTTTAACAACAGCTCAGTCCTTTCAGATGCCTCAAACTAGTTTTGACATGAGCAATGCTTTCTCTTTTCATAACTGTCTTTCATCAGTTTAAGTTGTACTTAATTAAATTATGTAATGACAATTTTTTAAAACTAGCCTCATCACATTTGGGAGGACACGCATGGCCTTGGAAGTAAGCAAGTTACCTAACTAGGGGAGCAAAAATTCCAGGTGAATTCCACGGAGCCAGTACTCAGTGTAGGCTTGCATATGAACGCCATTTGACTCGTTTACAGAAGAGACAGAGAGTGATGGTCAATACGCCCAACTGATGGCACAGAGATTCAGTCCTTGCTGCCAAGAGCTCTCAGCCCCCTGAGAAGTGCGAAGGGGGCGGGCGGGCGGGCAGGGCCTTAGCGCAGAGGGTGGGAAGGTGGGCAGGCGAGCAGGGCTTAAGCGCAGAGGTAGCTCCCTCCTGATGGGTTCATGCCTGGGGTGGGGCTCTTCCTCTGGCCCTCATCCCCACTCAGGGCCCCGATCCCCTGCCCACCCTCCAGGGCTCACGGGCACCAAGTTGCTGGTGGCCAGTGTCTTCCAGTGATGAGCCTGGGGGTCCAGCCACGGCCCCTTCCCCTTGTCTCTCCCCCTGGTCCTACGGAACAGCTCCCTCTCCCGCTTTTCACTTGTCACTCCTTCCCCCTTTCTGCAGGCCCAGTCTTGTGTAATTTCTGCAAAGTGGAAAAAAAAATCAGTCCTAAATAAGCCTGTAGGGTTTGTTCGGACCTTTGCTCCTGCCTGGGTGTGGCTGGGGGAGAACACCCTCCCAGAGTGAAAACAGAAGATAGAAAAACATTGTGTGTAACAAAATGAGTGCTACAGGTCATAATCCTGCCAGACACAAACAAGACAGCTCAAGGCAACTGAACTATGTCTGAGGTGTCAGTCGACAGCATCTGCTTAGTTTGTGTGTCTCTGTGACTTGTACAGCCTTTACCTGTGTTCCAAAGTTCTGGCCATTTTATTCTTCCTATGGTGGTAATAACCATTACTTGGGCCCTTAACAAGAAGAAGTAACGAGCTAGCATTTAAAGGTCATTGAATTTAATTTCTTATCCCATTCAACACTAATGCAAGGTAAAAATATAATTTCTGTTTCATAATTACAAGACAAGCCATTACCTAGTTAAAATCAAAGCAAGGATTAGAATACGGGTTTGCTACCAAAACCATTAGCCTTACTCCTCCTGGCTGGAAAAACACAAGACTTTATGCCTTGATGGAAAAGTGGCTACTGTCACTGTCTGAAACCAATTTAAAAAGGAACTGCAGGTTTTTCCTTTCTGGCTTTTATTAAATATGAAGGCTGACAACTCTTGTTATGATTTAATATAAAATTTAATTTTTTAATGTCTTCAAAATGCACGGGTTATTCAATAAGGATTGAATGCACGCAACGGAGACTACTCCCTGAGTAGAGAACATTCGGTTCTTTACTCAAGATAACAGCCTCATTCTGGAGCTGGTAGAGCTCAGCGAACCACACAGCCTGGAACTTAACCTCATGATAGAGTTTCTCAAAAACAAACGTGGGTCTCATTTGTATTTAGCAAATCAAACCACAAAATTAGCTAAGTTTACAGTTTGCCTAAATGGTGTATAGCCATCCAAAAAAATGTAAGTATATAGTTCAACAATTGAATGTCATATAATTACAGTAGATTTACAGTTTTAAATAAAAAAGATGACGATTTTACTGAGGAACACAGTCATAAAGATAATTCTCCTTAGGATTGAAGAGTTTATCCAATGCCTTTATATTTACCTATGGAGATGACCCTAAGTTGCATAAATTTAATGCAACCTCAGTAAAAGTGGTAACATGGTTCTTTCCTATTTGTGGGGGGAGCTAGACAAACTGTTTCTAGTTCATAAGGCAAAGCAGATAAATAGAAAAACAAGAAAATTTCTGGGGAAAATGATAGGGTATAACCACAGCAGATAATAAATATATATAATAAAATTTGCATGAGTAGACAGAGGTATCTATGGCACAGTATTTAAATAGACCCAGTTAAATGTGGGAATTTGGCTTAAGATAAAGTTCCCATTTCACATCAAGAGGAAGAGAGTCGATTTCTCAGTAAAATGTATGGGACAACAGCTTCTCTGGAGAAAAGAAATAGAGCTGGATCCCAAATCACATTTCGTGCAGAAATAGAGTCAAAGAAGACAAATCATTTTAAGCATTAAAAATGAAAATATTTAAGAACTACAAAACTCCTGGAAGAACTAGAATGGGGAAAGCCTTCTACGTGTGATTTTAAAAAACAAAACAAAATTGGAAGCAATGAAAGAAAGGATTAGTTCATCCATATAAAGATTCTGCAGGGAAAAAAACAGACCAAAGTCAAATGGCAGGCCGGGAAAAATGTTTTGCAACTAATAGTCTTAATGCATAAAGGCCTCCCACAGTAAGATTAAGGTTTTAATAAACAAAACAGACAAAATATTGGAACAGACAGTTCGCAGAAAAGGCTACCAAATGATTAAATATGAAAAATTACTCATCCTCAATTATGAGAAGAAAAATGCAAATTAAAACTATAGTGATATATTTACACCTATTAGATCAGTAACAATCAAGAACTTTGATAATACAACATGTAGACAAGGGCTTAAGGACACAGACACTCTAAGACATGCCAGCTGTAGCAGTAAAACATTGTACAAGGTGTATGGGAAACGAGAAAACATCCTGTCGCATTTCAGTGTGATTTTGTGTCAGCTCAACTTCATTTCTATTCACACAACCCACAGATAAACTCACATATGTACAAAGATATTTATCTCAATATTCTTTTTATTGATAAAAAAAAGTGGGAAAACTTAAATATCCATCACTAAGGGGCTGATTAAGTCAACTATCATTTACTTATAGTGAAAACTATAGTATGCCTTTATAAAAGTGAAATGACTTCATTTTTACTAATATGGAATAATATTCAAACCTATTGTTGAGTAAAAAAAAGCAAGGGACAGAACGTAAGTGCAAAAATAAAAATGGGAAGATAAATTGAATTGTGCTATGTTTCATAATTTACATGTAACCTATATTATAAAGTATATATGTACGTACTTATAAAATAAAATTACAACATATGGTTTCATATGCAGACAGCATCCATAAGTGTATTCATATATGCAGCAAGTATTTACTGAGAGCCCGGCATGAGCCAGACCCTGAGAATATAATAGTTAACAGGAATGACAAGTTCTCTGTATCATGGAATTTAATGTGAAGAGAGAGATTATAAATAAATAAGTGAATAAATAAACAGGATAATTTCTGACCTAGGTAAGGGCTAAAAGGAAATAAACCAGCCAGTACTACAAAATAGGAGGCCCAGAAGAGAGATGACTACCATTTATGTTTAAAAAATAGCAAAAATGTTTAAAACTATTAGTGTTTCCTTGCCAAGACAGAAGAGGGGGCGATGGGCTTCACTGTTTGCTTCCTTCTCTCCCATTCCAACAAATTCCTACAAATTAAACCTGACACCTGACTGGATACACATACGGTCCCTTCGGACTTTGATAGGCCGCTGACTTGACTGTCCTCTGAAGGCAGAGGGTTCAGATTAGATGATCAGAAAGGTCTTTAAACTGCGAATCAACGTTGACATGTTAATAGATATTCACTTGGATGTCAGGATTGTTTAAGTCCAAACTCTAGAAATAATCCTGGGTACAGATAGGCCAGCCCTCCTAAGCTAAAACAAGGACTTTGGTGCACTAGAAAACTCTTGAACAAGAGAGTGTGCGTTCGTTCGAAGGCGCTCTCATCCACGGCCTCCCTCCCGTGCGTCTAGACACCCACCTCCCTCCTCTCTTACTCCCCCAGTGTTTGAAGCAAATTTCCATGTGTGACATCACCCACAGATTTGCAGGAGAAACTACAAAATAATCACACACTAGCAGCCCAAAGAAAGGGGGTCGTTCCATGGGCCCCCATCCCCAGGCCAGTCCCTCTGTCCCCTGGCCCCAGCTCACTAAGTGCCACAGTCCTGGCTGCCAAGACAGGCCTCCAGTGGGCCAGCAACGACTCTATAGTTTTAATTAATATGCATTTTCCACTTTTCTTTGTAGTTGTCTAAAAATATAAAACCTCCTAGGGTGTTTAATTCATCTTCCTATAATAGTTTATTTGCCTCCCTGGAAGGGGACAACTCAGTCTCATTTTAGAAGTGTGCCCTTTTCCCTCAAGCCATCTCTGTATAAACTATCATGACCATGTTTTTGTACAAGTTGGTTTTGTTAGAAATAAATTCAGCCTTACAAAATGTGCTCATTAGGAATCCTTTTTATGCCGAGGATGATTCTAAAATACTTTATATCCTTTCTCATTGCTTTTATGAGACAGCTATATTAGAGACCTCTCCTTACTCTCCAGCCTGCAAAGTACATCAGAGTGTTGCATTTTGTATCTAAATATGACAGAAGCCTTTTTATAGCAGGCCACATACCTTCCGATACACAAGGAAATATCGGTAGCTCCTCCTATGGGGTTTTTTCCCGTTACAGTATTTAGCCTAAGTGACATAAAAATAACCATTTTAATTCAACATGCCCAGAACTGATCTTCCAAAGAAAATATTAAAATAACTAAACTCATTCAGAAACTCAAAGATAAACAGAAACAGCTGCTAAATGTCTCACAAGCTAGTCTGAGATTCATTTCAATTACCCAACAAAAGTTACCTCAAGTGTAACAGCATTTTTAAGTTAACTTTTATGTCCATTGGATATAAGTCTCACAGCGAGTCTGAACGTCTCCCAGGTGTACTTCCTTTATGTTGATGTCATTTTCCTAATTCCCCATTTAATTTTATTTTAGCTTTTATAGACAGCTGTAAAGTGAATAAGATAAAACAATTTACACAGCATTCACGTCGATTTGACTTCCTAGTGAAACGGTACACTAACGTTGATATGTCTTTCATTTTGTATTTTTCTGGTTGCCACTTTTGCCTAACAAGAAAAACATGAAATACAATCTAATCATGCTAAGGACTCTGGTGTGTAAGTCTATATAAAGCATGTCGGCTTGTCCCCACCAGGGCAAAAGATTTGCACAGAAAGTTACCAAAATCTCCGTATGATTCTCAGGCCCTTCACCCAAATCCCAGGGTTGGAGGAGCCTCCGAGTATATACACACGTTAGAGGTGTAAGGAATGATGTTGACTCTCGGCATGGAAGTCAACCACCTACAACATGCACGGCACACGGGTCTACCCACAGCGGCCGCTCTTCTCCAAAGGCTGAGGGTGGTAGTTGGAGGTCAGCACCGCCGCCCACACACACACTGGCAGACTTCCATGTTGTCATGTGTCCTGACCCCTCCCATAGAGGTCAACATGGGCGCAGGACAACCACCTCGGGTGGCCCCCGTGACGCCAGAAGAACACGGTTGGCGCTGGATAGACTCCATCACGTGAGCTCCGTTCTCGATTGGCTGCTAAGGGCCACACGAGGGCGCTGTGCGCGTTACTTAGCTTCGTCCTGACAACCACCTTTGGCAGCAGCCGCATTACCCCAACGTGATAAATGATCACAGTGAGACTCAGAAAAGGGCAGTAACCTGCCCAATTCAAGCCCCGGCCCAACGTACCCTCTCTGCTCTTCCATATCATAAAAAAATAGTAACTTCTCAAGATTAAAAATACCATGCAAATGCCATCATGAGCCTTTCAGAGCACTCACATTTTTTATTTTGATGAAATTCCTTCATGTTGAAAATTGCTAAAATAAAAAAATCAGTTGCCCCCAGCTGCCGGTTGGACAACCCTTCTCTTGTCCACGGGTTTCACTGCACCGGCCACGCACCCGGCGGCGTCTGACTGGGCGACTTGTCTCAAAGCGCATCCTTGGCATTTCAGACGCGCAGGCCCTTCTGTTCAGAGAGCGCTTTACTCGGACTCACGGCTCCCGAGAAGACAAAAGCCCCGTTCGGCCTTAGAGGAAAGGGGAGACTGAAGAGATACGCCCGCAAAGAAACTGGGAAGTCAGGGAAACGAGTCTAGGTGTGCCCCTCTCCGACAGCCGACGGCCCCTCCTGCCAGCCCGGCACCGCCCGGGGAAGCCCTCGCCTCTCCTCCTCTGCTTCACCCCAGGGAGGCGGGCAGGGTGCGGCCCCAGGGAGGGCAGGCCTGGGGGCGCTCCGCCCCTGCCCTCGGGAAGACACTGCGACCGAGGGGCTGAGAGGCGCACGTTTGGAAATGGCCCTAAAAGAAGGAAGCTGTTGTCCCAAAACGGATAGCCAAGTTTTAAAATTATTAAAGGATCTTTATTTTCTCTTAGAAGATGGTGAATCCAGAAAATGTAAGCAATAGACTCAAAATCTGGAAACATATGGAAATAATGGCAAAAAGCAAACTCTTTGCCTCTAAAGCACCTTCTAAGCTGTAGGAAAATGAATTAAAGGAAATGAATTAGTCGTTAATGTTTTACCTAAAAAACACTCTTAAGATGTCCAGATCCATTCTTTCCTCCCCAAGATTTAATGGGTTTGAATAACCAATAAGTGATATATACCTGTTTTTCTGTTCCAGTCCCCAATCCAATCATTGCTTTTAAGACTGTTACAGATATCAACACTGCACCTTGACAGTAGCAATCACCTGAACAGGGCTCCCTCTGAAGGGCTGCTCTCCCTGCACAGACCTCTTGAAGCCCATTACGTGCAGGATAGTTTGGGCACGGTTTGTTTTACATGTACTGACATAACAGAGCATTTCTTCTTTAGAAAAATTCTAAGCAGATGGCTCAAGGAACAAGAGCTTTTCCCCTGACACTAGAAACTATCATATCGTCATAAAGACTGCAAATATGTTTTCTAGTTTCTGCTTTTATTAAACCTGTTCTGATCAACTAAAAGAAAAGGAGAGTCAGGAAAGGTTAAAATAAACTGTTCTTTTTTTCCTCCTGGTCCCAAATAATTACCTCAAAACCCAGTTTTCTAAGATTAAAGTAAAGTAGTTGTGTGTGTGTGCGGGGGGTGTGGGGCTGGGGGGGTACCTTCTGTTGTTACCTTTTGTAGATCCAATCAAGCTAAAAGGCGCCGTTTTTCTTAACCTCTAGCCCAGAAGAGGAGTAGAATGATAGACGTAGCCTTTACCAATCTCTACACACCAAAAGATTTTGAGGTTAACAATTCTAGATAGATGGTAAAGTGGTTGACTAGTCTTAAGTTTTTCATGCTTAATCCACCCGAGTCATGACCATATTACAAAGTTATTTTCCAGTCACAGATATTTAATTACTAATTTATATACAATGTGCTGTATTTTTAATACCAGCCCCTTCTTTGTATTATAATAAACCAGTAATGAATGAAAATAAGCTCAAGATAGCTTGTTGCCCTGAAATTTGTACTCGAATGTACTAGAGATAACAGCTTCTACCTTTAACAGCAGCTAAGTCATGGGCTATGATCAAATAACTCAAGTTGTCTAGAATTAACCTTACTTTATATCAATAAGCCAATGTATCGGTAGACCATTCATTCAGCAAACACAGAGCTCCAGCTGTGTGTCAGGCTTTGTCTTATGGTCTTGGGATCTAACGCTCAATATTAGGGAAAGAGGCAAAAAATAAACATATAAGTGAGTTAGGAGGTGGTCAGGACTGTGGGAACAGAAGCAGCGTGGGGCGCGAGGACCGAGAGGTACCGGGAGCAAGAGGATTTGGAGCCGACACCTGGTGAAGATGAGGGCGTCGGCCACATGGAGCCTGGGAGGGGGTCCCAATGGGCGAAGAACCCATGCAGAGGCTCTGAGGCGGGAGGGCATCTGGCCTTTGGGAGGAATAGAACTGAAGCCAGAGCTGCTCAGCGGAGAAAGGGAGGAAAAGAGTAGGAGATAAGATTAGAGAGATAGCCAGTTTTGGACTGAATGCATTAATTTTTTTTGAGAATTTAAATCACTAAATCCATATAGTATATAATGCTTTCTCACATACCTGATAATAATGTCGCCTTATTATCTTCCTCGCAATCATTTACTGAAACTAATTTCATATTCCATGTGACAAGCATAATTATATGATTCCTTTAAATTTAATATTCTCTGTCTAAATTCCAATTTGTGGCTGATAAAAATAAGGCAAGCATTCAATTATTTAGTCACTTGGAACTACATTATGAAAAAAACACCCTGTGATCATTCTTGGGTAAAAAAACATTTCTTTAAAACATTTATTTTGTCAAAAGAGGACACATTATTTGTAAAGCTAGATCATTTTTTCTCTAAGAATTAGATATTTAAGAATGACAATGCCATAGTTTGTTTTAGAACATCATCATATCATACTGCCAGAAAACGTCTTTTAAAAATATAAAACTCATCTTCAGAACAAATATACAATTTGATAAATGCTACAAGAGTTGCACTTTCCTAAAGAACCATGTTCCTACACTGTCACCTAAACACGTGACATGCATGCTTTTATGGAAACAGGCATTGTTATTGGACAGCTGGAAAAAAACAAAAAAGATACAAAACAACACTAAGATTAGGGACATGGGACTAGGCTTGCTTATGGAGGAAAGCAAGTTTCCCTAAGGTTGGAAGAAGCAACATTAACTGGAAAGGCCTCGGGCCCCTACATAGGTAGGGTAAGTATAATTGAAATAAGAAGTGATCATACTCGACTACCCAAGAAATATTTCTAGGGTATCTAATGTGCTAAGCCCTTCACTGGTAGCTGGAAATACAGAAATGAATAAAATAGTCACAGAACTTTTAGTCTAGTGAGAGGAGACAAACACTAAGCAAATCATTCCATAAACACACAAATATCACTTAATTATGGTCATCTTAGGTTCTGTCTCCACTTGAAAGAAAGTTCCATGTGTTTAGAACTTTGTTTGCATTATTACAGCTCCCGCTGGTAAAAACTGCCTGGCGCATAGTAAATGCTCACTACATATTTATGGACTCAATTATTGAAGGATGTGAAAGAGAACTACAGGGTGGGAAGCGAGCACGAGACAGGAGTCCTAACCTAATCTAGGGGCTGAGTTGTGATGGTAAAGCTGAAAACTGGAAAAAATATAGGAAATGGGCAAGGGAAGAGAAGGGTGAAAGAGAGAGGGGAGAATCTCCTTTGAAAATAATAATAATGGCAGCAGGCCCTGAAGAGGGAAACTTGGTGTTTCCTAAGGAAACAAAAATAGCCCAGAGAGAGGGAGTGTGTATGATGCAGGGGGTAAGGGGAGAGGTGGGGGAAGGCCAGATAATGCTTTGGAGACTTTGTGGAGGACGTGTAGCTTTAACCCTAACAGCAATAGAAAACCACTGAAGGATTTTAAATGGAGACACCGTATACTCAGGTTTACGTTTATAAGAGATCTTAGAGGCAATATGGAGAAACTAATTCTAGGATTCTATAGTTTTTTAAACACTGACTTTAGCACTAAAAAAAAGTCTGATGCAAGTTTCCTGAATTTGACTTAACTATAAAGAAAAATTTCTAATGAGAAGACTTTTAAGATTTAGGGGTAGATTATCAATAGAAGACTTGACTTTTGATTCATTGGTGGTTGTGAAAGGCAGAATTCAAAGACAACCCTCTTCGCTGGCTGATTTCCAGCACTGTGTCAATTACAGGGCAAAAGAGATTTGGCAAATGTAATTAAGGTTACTAATCAGCTTCACTTTAGGATAATAGTGTGATGCTGGTGGGCTTAACCTAATCACATGAGCCTTCTAAAAGCACAGAGTTTTCTATAGCTGGTAGTACAAGAAGTCAGAGATCTGAAACATATTAAGGCTTCTATGTGAGGAGATGAACCATTGCTGAGAGGAGGACCGGTCAAGGAACTGAGGGTGGCCTCTGGGGACAGTCCCTGACCATCAGCCAGCAAGAAACTAGGTCCTATGACCACGAGGAATTGAATTCTGCCAACAATCCAAATGAGCCTGGAATATTCTTCCCCAGAGGCTCCAGATGACCGCTCAGCCCGGAGGCCATCTAGACATCCGCCCCATGAGAGCCCAGGCAGAGAACCCTGCTGAGCCCACCTGGACCTCTCTCTGACCCAAAGACCCGGGATTTCATAAATGCCTGTTGTTTTAAAACATTATGTTTGCAGAAATTTGTTACACACCCCTAGAAAACTGAGGCAGAAATATTTATTATCTATGAGGATGACCCTCTGAGGAGAACTAGGGCTTCATTCCTGTGTGTCTGTTTTACTGCCGTAACTCAGAAAGGAAGGCAACAGTGATTCCCCAAACTCTCCATTACGGCAGTGTTCATAAGAAGTGGTTAGTCCAAGTCTGCCCACTTCCTGGTATTCTGGAGGACAGCATGAACCAGGACGTTAGATTAAGCCCAGAGAATGAAAACACTGCCCCAGACCTTGGCCTCTGCCTGGCCCTCGTCTGTCACCATGCCCTCGTCCTGCAGGAGACACTGGCCACCTCCCCCAACTAACAGTGATATGGTCTCCTTTTTCACGAAAAATAAATGCCTGTGTCAACAAGCCACCGTCCCCTGGCTGCAGACAACACGACAGCGTCTCTGCCTTGACACTTGCTCGCCTCAACCAAAGAGGACAAACAGGACTGTCTCCCTCCAATTGCCCGCCCTTCATCTGTTGTCTAGTTACTTTCAAATTTTAACTCTTTAAAATGCAAATAAAAAGGGAACAATCTCTCAAATAACTACATTCACTGTATCCGATTAAAAATGTCTGAAGAGACAGAGAAAAAAAATTCAAAAGATTCTTAGAGTGTTCCCAATGCTGAAAGAATCCCCAGATCCCGGTAACAGCATCGAGCTTTTCCTAAGGCTCCGGGCAGAGTCTGGCCCAGCTCGGGACAGGGGGGTGCCCTCTGAGCCTCCCAGTTCTTCAGAGCCCCAGGCCTCATCCGTTTGGGGACACCACCCGCTTCTAGGGGCCCAGAATCCTCCTGTGGGTATTCTCAGTTGGTCAGGCTCTGTGGGAAAAGGAAATCATGAAGAAGGTAGAAAAGGGAGCCCATGTTGATTACTCTGGCCCAGAGGTAACACGCGTCTCTTTTGCATTCACACTCCACCGCCAAGAGATAGTCATCCGACCTCATCTAAATACGGTGGCGCTGGAAATTATGACCTGAAAGCGTACCCAGGAAGAAGTGAGCATGGGAAGCGGGGAGTCCAGTGTGGTACCTCCCCCAGTAGAGTAAGATGAGGTCTGTGAGCGATCTGTGGGTGTTGGTCATCTCTGTTAGCTAAGGTCCACTTTCATCAGGAATTGGGAAACACGTAGTTCCGGTTACGCTTGCAGTGTAACAAAGCATCCAAAAACTTAGTAGCCTGACACAACCACTTCATTAAGCTCATGAATTCTATGGGCCCCAGATTCAGAGAAGGCGCTGAGGGGATAGCTCATTTCTGCCTCATTACATATGGGGTTGCAGCTGGGAGTAACCCAACAGCTCGGGGCTGGAACCATTTAGAGGAATCTTCATTTATATGTCCAACAGTGATGCTGGCCATTGATCGAAATGACTGAGGCTCATTACCCAAGCACCTACACATGCCTTTCATGCGGTGTGGACTTTCTCACAAGGGGGTAGCCTCGAGGCGTCGGACTTTTTATGTGGCAGGTCAGAGCTGCAAAAATGAGTGGCCAGTGGGCAGGTAGAAGCTATGTCATCTCTTATGACCTAGCTTCAGTCATTTCTTCTGTACTCTGCTAGCCTAAGAATCACAAGCCCACCCAAATTCAAGGAGACGGGACTTAGACCCACATCTCAATAGGAGGGTACCAAGGTCACACTGCACATCTCCAGCATGTACAATGGGAGATACTGTGGGGCAGCTTTGGAAGACACAGTCTCCCACATATATTTCTTAGAGTCACTGAATCTCAGTGTTTGAAAGGACTTTTTGCAGCATATAGAACAGGGGCCAGCAACTGATGGCCGCCTCCTGTTTTTGTGAACAAAGTTTTATTGAAACACAGCCATACCTTTTCCTTAGCAGAATTGTAAGACAGACCATATGACCTAACAAACATACAGTATTGGCTGTGTGGCCCTCCACAGGAAAAATCTGCTTATTCTACAGGTAGACCAGAGATTGAGGAAATGGGCACTTGGAATTAGACTACTAGAATGCCAATCTCCATTCTGGAAGCGGCCGGTTATACGGCTTTGGGCAAGTTACTCAGCCTCCAGACTGTTCAATTGGGGAAATAGTAAAGTCTGCTGTCAAGTTGTGAGCTTTAAATGAAAAGACATAGTAAGCATTCATAAGCGCTAACTCTTATTATTAGAATTACCTTAAAATACCAGCTAGGTCAACTGCCCATCCAAACTTGTGTGCTGGTCTCCAAATTGTCATTTACTATAGATTTCAACATGTCTGGTGATGAGAGGAGCCATTTAATCTTTTAAATATTTTGTCTATTAGAAAGTTCTTTCCGCCACTGAGTGAAATCTGTCCCTTTGCAGCTCTGTCCTATTAATTCTATTTCCTTGAGGTTCCACGTATCGTGTCTTCCAAATAATAGGTTCTTCAAGTGTTTGAAGAGTTTCTCTTTTATCTTATCCAGATGACAGGTCTCCAGTACTTACAAAAGTTTCTTCTAAAATAGTTTGCATCCCTTTCCCACTTTAGCAATTCTCTTTAGAAAGGAGTGTCAAGCTTTGGCCCTGAAATTTGCATAAGATTTCAGGCAGACAGATGAGATCCTTATAGCCTAAACTCTCCAGTTTGTGCTGGCTGGTGATGTGTTTTGTGCTACTCAGTTTTTTTTTCCGCCCCATCTTGCTCTGGAAGTGTTTATTTTTTTAGATCTGAAGACCTTATGTTTACCCTTTTTATGTTTAATCTACAGCTACAGCCTCTCAAGATATTTCCAAATGCTGTGCTTTTTAGAACATTCACCGCCACTGCCCACCAGTTTTATATCTTCCATGCATACTTCTGATATCTTGATCCAAAACATCAATAAATACCCCAGCCAGCTGAAGCTGACACCATGAAGAGTCCTGAGCTCACTGAGATCCACAGAACATTGCCTCAGTGATCAAGTCACCTTTGCGTCAGACTTCTCTTCTCCCTGATCACTGTCCACCAGTCTCACCGGGGCTGTCATTCCTTAGTGAAAGCTGGAAGCAAATATAAGTTAAAAAAGAAACAGTTCTCTTTCCCTCTTCCAATATTACACTTTAAAACAAAGCTGTGTATCTGTATTAGTCAGTGTTCTCCAGAGAAATAGAATATATATATATAAAGAGGGAGAGATTTATATTAAGGAATTGGCTCACACAATTGAGGAGGCTTGGTAAATTCAAAATCTGCAAGGTAGGCCAGCAGGCTGAAGACAAAGGGCAGAGTTGTAGTTCAAGTCCAAAGGCCGTCAGCTGGCAGAATCCTTCCTGTTAGGGGGAGGTCGGTTTTTGTACTGTTAAGGCTTTCAACTGACTGGATGCAGTCCATCCCCATTAGGCAGGGTAATCTGCTTTACTAATTTCACCAATTTAAATGTTAATCTCATCCAAAAAAAACACCCCATAAAATATCTAGAATAGTGTTTGACCAAATATCTGGGCACTGTGGTACAGCCAAGTGGACACAGAAAACTATTATAGTATTTTACTCTTATTAATCATTTTCTTGCCATGAAAATAGCTGAAAATTTAGCACACATGAAGCCTGGATTTTTGTTTTGATAATTCATCCTTGTATAGTGAGTAGTCTGTTATATAAACCATCATTAAGTGTGTGTCTTTCTAGGTGGGTACTATGATAAATCTAACCAGTTAATTTTTGTTACCATATATAAGTTCAGCATTTTCACACAAACTTTGAGTTTAATATTTAATACTGAGTCCACCTCACTAGCCAGTTATTTTCTTTACCTAAGAAATGATCAAGGGTGGGAGAGATTGGAATATACCAATAATTTTAAGACACCCTGTACTGAAAGTTTCAGAATCTAGATGTAATTTAAAGTATGGACGTATCAATGTTCCTTATTCATTTACCTATTTTAGAAATTTCATGTTTTGTATTTAAATTTTTTAAATCAACATTTAATTTCCAATTAACATTCCAATGTTACCTCTTCAATGATTTCACAAGGTTGTCAAAACAAATATCTATATAAATAAGAATGTCCAAACATTAAATGTCAGTCCAGTGTAATATCTGTGATATTTGTGATACAATATCAAACTCTATTAGAATAAAAAATGTCAACATGTTGTCTATGGACAGAAGATTTTACTGAACTCGTATTTTGGTTCTATACTTTTATAAATCCAGGTTTTGAAAAATGTGAGGTTTTATTTATTTATTTATTTTTGGTTAGCCATTTATAACAAATATAAATAATTGATTTAGAGACTTTAAGAGATTTTAAGAATTTCTATGACTCTCACTAATAATTCCTTTTCTGAATGAAATTTACTGTTTTCTTTTGATATACTTTTAAATTTCCCCTCTGTAGGTCTGGATGTGCGGAGGAGAAATGTTTGATGTTCCGTGTTCTAGAGTTGGACATATCTACAGGAAATACGTCCCTTATAAAGTTCCATCTGGGACCAGCCTGGCAAGAGTGAGTAACTGGACATCCGAGTATGCTGGGCTTGATGTGTGGATAGTGTCAGCAGTCCCGTGCCTGGTGAAGTTTGAGGCATGGTGTGACCGGCACAATCTGGAGAAACACCTGACCGAAAGACAAACTTCCCCACGTGCCACTCCACTTAGCAGACTTCAGGAGACAGAGAGCGTCTCTGTCCCGCAGTTTGGTTTCCATTCCTTAAGGAGGATTAACAATTACACAACCTTAAACCTTGTCTTTAATTGTTTCAAAGCACTTTCACATCCATTGTATCTAGTTGTCCCCTATACCTTCTGAGGGCCGTGCTCCGGTCCGTATTTCACAGAGGAGAAAGCTGCAGCCTGCCGGGGTGACCGGCTCATGCTCACGTGAATGATTAGCACAGAGGAGGAGCTTCAGCCCAGGTCCTTGGGAGGGACAGCCGAACAGCCTCCCACACGGAGGGCAGCAGGCTGCATAGTAAGTCAGATGGAGAAAGGAGTAAGTGGGAGACGTGGAGAGGCCGATGCCCACGTCTGCCATCTCCTTTGTAATGAGGGCAGGCTCTGCCTAAAGTTTTACCCCATCCTCAAAATTTGCAAACCGGTCAAATCCCAGATTTTTTTTTTCAGATATCGTGTTGAGTGAAGTCTTTTTCGTAGGTGAAATGCAAGGATGCGCTCCTCTTCCACCTTCTAGAATGTTCCCATACATGTTTGGAAGATCATACACACAAGACCATCTCAAAACAAGGCTGGCAATGTGTTTTCCACGTTACTTTCTTCAGAGCTGGGTCAGTTCGTCCATCACAGTCTGTGCCTACACCGCTCAGAATCCAAGCACAGGGCGTTTTACCACAACCCTTTGTGCATTTGTGCCCTGAGGAATCTAATCCCGAGTTATTCGCTTTGGTTGCTTTACTAATAAGGCTGCAAAATATAACTATTTGAGTCTCTTACA
Source organism: Phataginus tricuspis (assembly GCA_029783875.1). NCBI lineage: Eukaryota > Metazoa > Chordata > Mammalia > Pholidota > Manidae > Phataginus > Phataginus tricuspis. The sequence goes on along the minus strand of JAQQAC010011273.1, from coordinate 6,634 downwards.
AAGAGCTCCATGAGCTCATATAATGAGCTTTTTAAAAATGTAAACTAGTCCTTCAAGATTCATTAGAATATCAAGCCTCAAACACAGAGCTTCTCTGTGACCTGCTATTAGACTCCCAGCACCTAGAACAAGGCTTGGTAGGCCCTCGGCAAATATACGTTAAAAGAATTAATCAGGAAAAGTCAGGAAAAGAAAACGCTACAGCTGGAGAGTCTTACTAAATCTTAAACATTTTAGTGAAGTTTAATAGTTTTCACTTACAATGACTCTTTTTGGGGAAAGAGGATTTTTCCTTATTTCCTTTTTGAGACTGACAACATCCACTTCTTTTTAGCTACATGCATAACCTCTTTTACAGCAGGTTTGAGTTAACAGTAACAAAGGTACATTACATACACCTCAAAAGGAAATAGTTATGTTATTCCTCCCTCTTGAAAGACTAATCAGACATAAGATACTCTCTTAATAGCTGTAGAAATATACTGTTTGAAGAAAAGAAACTAATCACAAAATCATAAAGTGATTAAACAGCTGCATCTCAGATAAGAAACTGTGATTTAGTCCTATGACTTAATATATATGAATCTCAAAGCTCCTTCAAGAAAAAACCAAGAGTTTGCAAAAAGGTAAATGATTGGACAGTGTGAGCACATGTCACAAGTCGACTATGTGGCTGTGATAAATCAGAACACTTAAAATATCCCAACGATAACAGCATCCTGTCTCTTCTACCTTCCCCTGGCTCGCTGCTCCCAGCCTGTGCGCCAGCTGCAGGATTTCATTTGCAAGAGGGATACTGTGCGTGATGGGTTTGAGTTGAAACTAGAATATAAAAACTAGAGGGAAATTTTGTGCTGTTCCAAAAGGGTTTACTTTCAAAAAATAAGAGTGTTCATATATTTTTGAGAAGTAAATGAAGTACTTTTCCAAGGACCGTCAAGTATAGGGAAACTAGGGCTGGCACATAAATTGCCTGCAAAAGGTGAGTATTCATTCCAGTGCCAAAAGTCCATAATTCTGAGTTTTAATCTTTTCCACTTAAATGTTACCTGAGGACTCATTTTCATTTTTTTTTCCTAAACACGAGAGCAATCAGAAAGTCATAAATATTGAAGCTCAACTGTCACTCTAAGGAACATTTTATGATTTTTTTTTAACTAAAAAGGCATATTAAAATGAAAAACTGATTCTGGTGTTTTGTCGGTGAGCCTCTCCTACCTGCCCCTCTACATGGTCACTAAAGCATCAGAAAGGATGAGGGGCTTTAAAGATGCTCCACGCGCACGGCCACGTCTCCTCAGCTGGCAGCCCATCCTCCCAGCCTCATCAGGAAGTGGAAAGTGCACCCACACCCGGGCAGCTGGCGGATCCAGCAGCCTGCCAACGCACACGCATGCCCGAGCAACCTGGGGCTCTCTGAACGGCACAGCAGGGTGTATCGTAGGAATGAATTCCAAGAACTCGTTATCCAGGACCTTCTACTTACCTAGCATTACAGTCTGGTGGGAAGGGACAAGATATCCATATAGGAAGCCATTTGAGGACAGGATCGGCCAACAGATAATCGTTCAAGCACATGGTAAAGATATGTGTGGAGGGGCACAGCTGCGGTACTGGACGAGGACCTTCAAGGAGACCTCAATTACATGAACAAGTTTCGCAGAACAGTGGTTCCCAAACTCAGGAGCTGTGACCGGGGCCAGTTCCTGGCCCCATTTTCATCCAGCCTCAGGGAACTGAGAAAAATCAGAATCACAGAGCTAAATCCATGTGATGTCATCACATATTTTGGGGCAGCAATGCAGACTTTTTTTCTTTTCTACTGACAGAATACAAGACAGTAGATTTTTTATCAATGCCCTTAGTCGGCAAACATAAGAATTAGCATCCTTATGTCAGTTCCCATGGGACACGGTGACTTACAATTTAGCTTCGTCTGAGAACCAGTCTTTCCTCATCAGGTTAAAACTGAGTATTTCACTGAGGCCGCTGGGGGTCCGAGGTCAGGCTCTGGACTCACCGGAAGGCCAGCCAGTCCGGGAGGGGTGGGAAGCTCTCCCCTCTTGTTGTAGGGAGATGGGGACTCCCCGGCACTGTCTCCTCGGGACGGCACCGGCTGCCTTTCACCTCGGAATGGCGAGCAGGGCCTCGGGCTGTGCAGGACACAGCTGGGACCCACTTAGCCTGTCTGCAAGGGACACCAGAGACTGAAGACTGGGGGATTGTGCATCGTGCTTTGTGATGGACAGTGTGTCAGTAACTTCTTCTTTTCTAAAACGTCATCTTGCACTTTGTGACAGCCATCCACCAAATTTCTGGATAACAGCTCTAAGACTAAAAAGTCAAATCCCATAAAAATCTGATTGCAGAGGATGGCCTCTAGTACTTGAAATGCCATGTTAAAGAGGTCAAGTTAAAGTTGGTGAGCATAGCTGGGACTGCTGGATCCAGGCCTGTCTGTCTGTGGCTTAGCCCGGCTGTCCCGGGCCTTACAGGAGGGCCTGGGAGGAACAGGCCAGGTGAGGGCCTGGGGCAAAGGCCTGTGCGGGGAGGACCAGGCTGCCCTGGATGCAGACCGGGCTGTCCACCTTTCACAGACTGGAGGGAGGCCTCACTGTTTTGAACAGGAGGTACCAGCATACAAACAAAAGAAGTAGAAGGAAAGATCAACCAACAAGTAAATACTAAAAAGAAAGACTAAAAAAAAAAAACTATCATTTTGAATGCAAGAAGCATCTGCAAAGAAAATTTCCTAAATGGTTTGCCTGGATTTCCCGCACTGCAAGGAGACAGGTCCCGTGTGACTGTGGGATTTTCATGCAGCTTCTGAGAGAAGAGTCTCCGTGAAACAGGCTGTGAGGCGGGGGAAGAGGAAAGGTGCTGAGGCGGCTTTACATAAGGTGGGTGCTGAGTGACAGCCGGACTTGGGCTCTGGGACAGCCAGACAAGAACCAGAATGGCCAGATTTTCTTTACCAATAAATAGATGTTCATTTATGAAAGCGACGTTTATCATACCGTGCTGGGCCCTGGAAGTATAAACAATGAACAAGGTGAACTCAAACTTTCCCTTCTCCAAAAGGAACGACCTTGACTACAGCACGAAGGTGGAGCTACACGTCAAGGATTTGTGTGTAACAATCCAAACGCCGTGACGGCGCACCAGGGTTAGATAAAAATAGCCAAGCTCATCACGGGGTGACATTCTCTATCTTACGTATTTTGCTTATTTCTAAACTATTTTGTATAGATTATAATATTATCATTGGGTCTACAATTTAAGCAAAGAGGAAGTACATCTCGTGGATAACACAGAGTTCTTTAATACGTAGTGACAGATACTCTATGTTAACCAGACGTAGATAATGATCCCAGAGGCTACACTGTGATCTACATTCAAGTGACACGTTTTTTACTTTATATACTTACATAGGGTTTCTCAGCAGAATGCAATGACCTTTGAATGTTGTGGTTATTAAACTTCATGGGCACAAAGGTTACACCCGAGTCTGCGGAAGAATGGTTATTTGGCCTCTATCAGCTGTGAAATGAAATCTTAACTTATGTCCCAAAGTGTCTTCTGCTTTCACATCCCTGGTGACATCAGCCTGCTGACTCCGTGGATCTTCGCTGGAAGGAGGTGCAGGGGAGGAGGGGAGAGAGGGGAAGGGTTTCAATGCTGAAGCCCGACTCCCCCAGGCCAGTGAATGAGTGTTTCCTCATTTTCCACCATGGCCTTGTGAACCACTCTCTGAAGTAGCCGAAACGGAAGGATACGATATCTGATGTATGCAGCTTTCCCTTTGTTAATGTCAGAAAAATTTATCAGTCAAAGAAAAGCATTAACAAGACCAAAATGACTTGTTTGATATTGGAAAATAAAATCACCAACAAGCCTATAAAGCATGTCGATGAATGGGAAATCTGCACAGCCACAAATTGGCCTTTCTCTCCTGATGGCTGTAAATCAGTTTACTCTCGTAAACCTGCCCGTGAGTAAGAGCTGTAGCGTGATGTTAGCCATCGACGGCAGCCAGCACTTTTTCTCTGCTATTCAAACTAGAGTTCATGTGCTTTCTTTGAAATGATCGGTGAGTTCAGGGGCACGGTGGCCTGTTGTGGGCTTTCTCCCGAAAGGCAGGAAATGAGGAGTTCTTCCCAAAAGACTCAGCCTGCATAAATGGCTTGGACTTCTGTGCAGAAACAATCCCTCTGAGAACAATACCTATCTCTAATTCTTCCTTACAATACAACAAACAAAGCGCTAAGGCCATCTAATACTCGTGGCCAGAATGAAAGATCACTCACATACTCTAATCTTGTGGTAGTTCCTCTCCCCTCTTGCCCATATTTTAAAATATCTTCTATTTAGATGGAGATTTTTATGTAAGAAGTCCCAGCGTCCTCCATAAATAATATCCCATTATTCTTCATGAATGCCTCCCTAGAGAGAAATCACAAGTTTACTAGGTGGCAATAATAATTCAATAAGCCACTAAAATATGATGAGCCCATTGCATGTTTTGAAGATAAAGGTCATCTCTAGCTTCAATGAAGACTCAAGCTAGAGAAATCCTCCAGTAAATATGGATCAGTATGCCAGGCAGAAGCGCAGCGCACAGAGCATGCTGGGTGCTCTAAGTCGGCAGCACTGCACCCATCCAATTAGATCAGGCCATCCCTCTGCAGCGGAGTGCCCCTCACCCAAGGTCATTCCCCCAGCCTGGGGACAGGGCTCTGGGACGCAGTGCTAGCAGCGCTCTCACCCTGAAATGAAGTCCCTTTTCTGAACACTGGTCATCTTGTACTTGACTTGCAGATGAGGGAAATAAGACAAAGTAAAACTTTTCTGTCTGCCAACGACATTGACAGAGCAGATGGGAAAACATGAAACAGAAATGTATTCCCCACTATTTGACCCTTCCTTGCCCCCTTAGCTCCTAACCCAGGGCTATCAGAACTGTACATTAAGTATCTGTATATATTTTTTTTTGTCTGTGTAACAGCTGACAACAGAATCACACATTGTCTTTAAAATTTTAAATAATATGGAGTCAAAGCATAAATCTTCATACCAAACATAGGCACTAAAAAAGAAAGTGAAGTTCCATGACAAAAACATGTCAGGTAAAGACCGTGTTTTCCAACTCAGTCATTTCCCACAAGATTCTCAAAACTAATTTTAGTTTGGTTTTCTTCCCACTTATTCGCTCTGCATATTATTTCCCCAAATCTTCCGCAGATGCCACCTTCTTCTTTGCTTGGCCCAGCTGTTTCCGATGCCCCTCAGGGCTCAGCCAGGGCTTGCGGGCTGGTCATCGATGCTTTCTAGTGGGCGGATCAGAGCCTGTGACTGACAGACGCCATCCCCGAGGCGTGGGGACAGTAGTCACCATGGCTTGAGGTCTCTAGTGAGGACCAACGTTTTACATTAGTTTTTGCTAAGCCTATGGGAAGATTTATAGAGTAAATATAATATATGTGGGGATCCTAGGTACATACATGGTAATTAGCTGATGTGACTAATCGTCAGTTTTCATTTGTCATTCTCAATGAAATCAGTTCCTTTTCCTGTGGGTTCTTTTACAGTCTGTTTGTGGAGACTCTTTCCCTTACCTAAAGCACCTCGGGACTTAGCATTGTTGTTTATCATTTATATAGCTTTCTTTTTTTCAAAGCACTTGAGAAACAAACTCTTTGTGGGCTGGGGGGGGCAGGTATTCGAATTGCATTTTCATTATTACCCCCCTTAGAGCTGAACATTTCCCTGCATTCACAGCTCCACTGGAGCCACAAAAAAGTGAAAGCTTGCTTAGACAAAATAGCTCCCTGCTGGCACAAAATTTAGCTGCTGGAACGTAAGCAAACTAAAAATAAAATATTTTAGTATGCCATGATCTCAGTAATGAAAAACGCCATTCTTGCAAGAGGGAGGGGCGTTGGCTGCTTTATAACTGCCTTCAGGATCCCCGTTGCGTGACGAAACCACAGGGACGTTGGAGAGGAGGGGCTCATTTTGTGCCCTTAGCTTCTTGCCACGAGATGTGTCAATGCACAGTGGCCTCTGCTATTTCATTTCCATTCTAATCACCCTTGTTTCTAATCGTTAATTAGCTCATGGCAAGAATTCCACTTCCAGGGATGTGATGTACAGCATGGTGACCACAGTCAATAATATTACATTGCATATTTGAAAGTTGCCAAGAGAGCAAATCTTAAAAGCCCTCATCACAAGGAAAAGAAATTTAAAAAACATTTGTAACTTTGTATGCTGACTGACAGTAGCCAGACTTACTGTAGCGATCACTTCTCAGTATCCACAAATATCGAATCATTCCTTTGTACAGCTGAACTAATAGAATGTTGTATGTCAATTTTATTACAATAAAAAAAAAGAATTCCATTTCCAACTGCAATTCCAGGTCAAGCATATCCCCTTTTTGATGTCATTTGAGGTGGAGAAAATAGTTCACTTGATATTCTCTAAACTGAGTGGCAGTCTGGTGGTGTCCAGATGCTTTGTGTTCTAATTCTGAGCACATATTATAAAAATTAAATTTCACACCTAAACTTTGAACAGTTATAGCTTTCAATCTAAGGACCCTATATGAGCTATTTTAAACATAGGGATTTTG
>JAQQAC010011272.1:0-29287 GCA_029783875.1 Phataginus tricuspis | reverse complement strand
CAAAATCCCTATGTTTAAAATAGCTCATATAGGGTCCTTAGATTGAAAGCTATAACTGTTCAAAGTTTAGGTGTGAAATTTAATTTTTATAATATGTGCTCAGAATTAGAACACAAAGCATCTGGACACCACCAGACTGCCACTCAGTTTAGAGAATATCAAGTGAACTATTTTCTCCACCTCAAATGACATCAAAAAGGGGATATGCTTGACCTGGAATTGCAGTTGGAAATGGAATTCTTTTTTTTTATTGTAATAAAATTGACATACAACATTCTATTAGTTCAGCTGTACAAAGGAATGATTCGATATTTGTGGATACTGAGAAGTGATCGCTACAGTAAGTCTGGCTACTGTCAGTCAGCATACAAAGTTACAAATGTTTTTTAAATTTCTTTTCCTTGTGATGAGGGCTTTTAAGATTTGCTCTCTTGGCAACTTTCAAATATGCAATGTAATATTATTGACTGTGGTCACCATGCTGTACATCACATCCCTGGAAGTGGAATTCTTGCCATGAGCTAATTAACGATTAGAAACAAGGGTGATTAGAATGGAAATGAAATAGCAGAGGCCACTGTGCATTGACACATCTCGTGGCAAGAAGCTAAGGGCACAAAATGAGCCCCTCCTCTCCAACGTCCCTGTGGTTTCGTCACGCAACGGGGATCCTGAAGGCAGTTATAAAGCAGCCAACGCCCCTCCCTCTTGCAAGAATGGCGTTTTTCATTACTGAGATCATGGCATACTAAAATATTTTATTTTTAGTTTGCTTACGTTCCAGCAGCTAAATTTTGTGCCAGCAGGGAGCTATTTTGTCTAAGCAAGCTTTCACTTTTTTATGGCTCCAGTGGAGCTGTGAATGCAGGGAAATGTTCAGCTCTAAGGGGGGTAATAATGAAAATGCAATTCGAATACCCGCCCCCCCCAGCCCACAAAGAGTTTGTTTCTCAAGTGCTTTGAAAAAAAGAAAGCTATATAAATGATAAACAACAATGCTAAGTCCCGAGGTGCTTTAGGTAAGGGAAAGAGTCTCCACAAACAGACTGTAAAAGAACCCACAGGAAAAGGAACTGATTTCATTGAGAATGACAAATGAAAACTGACGATTAGTCACATCAGCTAATTACCATGTATGTACCTAGGATCCCCACATATATTATATTTACTCTATAAATCTTCCCATAGGCTTAGCAAAAACTAATGTAAAACGTTGGTCCTCACTAGAGACCTCAAGCCATGGTGACTACTGTCCCCACGCCTCGGGGATGGCGTCTGTCAGTCACAGGCTCTGATCCGCCCACTAGAAAGCATCGATGACCAGCCCGCAAGCCCTGGCTGAGCCCTGAGGGGCATCGGAAACAGCTGGGCCAAGCAAAGAAGAAGGTGGCATCTGCGGAAGATTTGGGGAAATAATATGCAGAGCGAATAAGTGGGAAGAAAACCAAACTAAAATTAGTTTTGAGAATCTTGTGGGAAATGACTGAGTTGGAAAACACGGTCTTTACCTGACATGTTTTTGTCATGGAACTTCACTTTCTTTTTTAGTGCCTATGTTTGGTATGAAGATTTATGCTTTGACTCCATATTATTTAAAATTTTAAAGACAATGTGTGATTCTGTTGTCAGCTGTTACACAGACAAAAAAAATATATACAGATACTTAATGTACAGTTCTGATAGCCCTGGGTTAGGAGCTAAGGGGGCAAGGAAGGGTCAAATAGTGGGGAATACATTTCTGTTTCATGTTTTCCCATCTGCTCTGTCAATGTCGTTGGCAGACAGAAAAGTTTTACTTTGTCTTATTTCCCTCATCTGCAAGTCAAGTACAAGATGACCAGTGTTCAGAAAAGGGACTTCATTTCAGGGTGAGAGCGCTGCTAGCACTGCGTCCCAGAGCCCTGTCCCCAGGCTGGGGGAATGACCTTGGGTGAGGGGCACTCCGCTACAGAGGGATGGCCTGATCTAATTGGATGGGTGCAGTGCTGCCGACTTAGAGCACCCAGCATGCTCTGTGCGCTGCGCTTCTGCCTGGCATACTGATCCATATTTACTGGAGGATTTCTCTAGCTTGAGTCTTCATTGAAGCTAGAGATGACCTTTATCTTCAAAACATGCAATGGGCTCATCATATTTTAGTGGCTTATTGAATTATTATTGCCACCTAGTAAACTTGTGATTTCTCTCTAGGGAGGCATTCATGAAGAATAATGGGATATTATTTATGGAGGACGCTGGGACTTCTTACATAAAAATCTCCATCTAAATAGAAGATATTTTAAAATATGGGCAAGAGGGGAGAGGAACTACCACAAGATTAGAGTATGTGAGTGATCTTTCATTCTGGCCACGAGTATTAGATGGCCTTAGCGCTTTGTTTGTTGTATTGTAAGGAAGAATTAGAGATAGGTATTGTTCTCAGAGGGATTGTTTCTGCACAGAAGTCCAAGCCATTTATGCAGGCTGAGTCTTTTGGGAAGAACTCCTCATTTCCTGCCTTTCGGGAGAAAGCCCACAACAGGCCACCGTGCCCCTGAACTCACCGATCATTTCAAAGAAAGCACATGAACTCTAGTTTGAATAGCGGAGAAAAAGTGCTGGCTGCCGTCGATGGCTAACATCACGCTACAGCTCTTACTCACGGGCAGGTTTACGAGAGTAAACTGATTTACAGCCATCAGGAGAGAAAGGCCAATTTGTGGCTGTGCAGATTTCCCATTCATCGACATGCTTTATAGGCTTGTTGGTGATTTTATTTTCCAATATCAAACAAGTCATTTTGGTCTTGTTAATGCTTTTCTTTGACTGATAAATTTTTCTGACATTAACAAAGGGAAAGTTGCATACATCAGATATCGTATCCTTCCGTTTCGGCTACTTCAGAGAGTGGTTCACAAGGCCATGGTGGAAAATGAGGAAACACTTATTCACTGGCCTGGGGGAGTCGGGCTTCAGCATTGAAACCCTTCCCCTCTCTCCCCTCCTCCCCTGCACCTCCTTCCAGCGAAGATCCACGGAGTCAGCAGGCTGATGTCACCAGGGATGTGAAAGCAGAAGACACTTTGGGACATAAGTTAAGATTTCATTTCACAGCTGATAGAGGCCAAATAACCATTCTTCCGCAGACTCGGGTGTAACCTTTGTGCCCATGAAGTTTAATAACCACAACATTCAAAGGTCATTGCATTCTGCTGAGAAACCCTATGTAAGTATATAAAGTAAAAAACGTGTCACTTGAATGTAGATCACAGTGTAGCCTCTGGGATCATTATCTACGTCTGGTTAACATAGAGTATCTGTCACTACGTATTAAAGAACTCTGTGTTATCCACGAGATGTACTTCCTCTTTGCTTAAATTGTAGACCCAATGATAATATTATAATCTATACAAAATAGTTTAGAAATAAGCAAAATACGTAAGATAGAGAATGTCACCCCGTGATGAGCTTGGCTATTTTTATCTAACCCTGGTGCGTCGTCACGGCGTTTGGATTGTTACACACAAATCCTTGACGTGTAGCTCCACCTTCGTGCTGTAGTCAAGGTCGTTCCTTTTGGAGAAGGGAAAGTTTGAGTTCACCTTGTTCATTGTTTATACTTCCAGGGCCCAGCACGGTATGATAAACGTCACTTTCATAAATGAACATCTACTTATTGGTAAAGAAAATCTGGCCATTCTGGTTCTTGTCTGGCTGTCCCAGAGCCCAAGTCCGGCTGTCACTCAGCACCCACCTTATGTAAAGCCGCCTCAGCACCTTTCCTCTTCCCCCACCTCACAGCCTGTTTCACGGAGACTCTTCTCTCAGAAGCTGCATGAAAATCCCACAGTCACACGGGACCTGTCTCCTTGCAGTGCGGGAAATCCAGGCAAACCATTTAGGAAATTTTCTTTGCAGATGCTTCTTGCATTCAAAATGATAGTTTTTTTTTTTTAGTCTTTCTTTTTAGTATTTACTTGTTGGTTGATCTTTCCTTCTACTTCTTTTGTTTGTATGCTGGTACCTCCTGTTCAAAACAGTGAGGCCTCCCTCCAGTCTGTGAAAGGTGGACAGCCCGGTCTGCATCCAGGGCAGCCTGGTCCTCCCCGCACAGGCCTTTGCCCCAGGCCCTCACCTGGCCTGTTCCTCCCAGGCCCTCCTGTAAGGCCCGGGACAGCCGGGCTAAGCCACAGACAGACAGGCCTGGATCCAGCAGTCCCAGCTATGCTCACCAACTTTAACTTGACCTCTTTAACATGGCATTTCAAGTACTAGAGGCCATCCTCTGCAATCAGATTTTTATGGGATTTGACTTTTTAGTCTTAGAGCTGTTATCCAGAAATTTGGTGGATGGCTGTCACAAAGTGCAAGATGACGTTTTAGAAAAGAAGAAGTTACTGACACACTGTCCATCACAAAGCACGATGCACAATCCCCCAGTCTCCAGTCTCTGGTGTCCCTTGCAGACAGGCTAAGTGGGTCCCAGCTGTGTCCTGCACAGCCCGAGGCCCTGCTCGCCATTCCGAGGTGAAAGGCAGCCGGTGCCGTCCCGAGGAGACAGTGCCGGGGAGTCCCCATCTCCCTACAACAAGAGGGGAGAGCTTCCCACCCCTCCCGGACTGGCTGGCCTTCCGGTGAGTCCAGAGCCTGACCTCGGACCCCCAGCGGCCTCAGTGAAATACTCAGTTTTAACCTGATGAGGAAAGACTGGTTCTCAGACGAAGCTAAATTGTAAGTCACCGTGTCCCATGGGAACTGACATAAGGATGCTAATTCTTATGTTTGCCGACTAAGGGCATTGATAAAAAATCTACTGTCTTGTATTCTGTCAGTAGAAAAGAAAAAAAGTCTGCATTGCTGCCCCAAAATATGTGATGACATCACATGGATTTAGCTCTGTGATTCTGATTTTTCTCAGTTCCCTGAGGCTGGATGAAAATGGGGCCAGGAACTGGCCCCGGTCACAGCTCCTGAGTTTGGGAACCACTGTTCTGCGAAACTTGTTCATGTAATTGAGGTCTCCTTGAAGGTCCTCGTCCAGTACCGCAGCTGTGCCCCTCCACACATATCTTTACCATGTGCTTGAACGATTATCTGTTGGCCGATCCTGTCCTCAAATGGCTTCCTATATGGATATCTTGTCCCTTCCCACCAGACTGTAATGCTAGGTAAGTAGAAGGTCCTGGATAACGAGTTCTTGGAATTCATTCCTACGATACACCCTGCTGTGCCGTTCAGAGAGCCCCAGGTTGCTCGGGCATGCGTGTGCGTTGGCAGGCTGCTGGATCCGCCAGCTGCCCGGGTGCGGGTGCGCTTTCCACTTCCTGATGAGGCTGGGAGGATGGGCTGCCAGCTGAGGAGACGTGGCCGTGCGCGTGGAGCATCTTTAAAGCCCCTCATCCTTTCTGATGCTTTAGTGACCATGTAGAGGGGCAGGTAGGAGAGGCTCACCGACAAAACATCAGAATCAGTTTTTCATTTTAATATGCCTTTTTAGTTAAAAAAAAATCATAAAATGTTCCTTAGAGTGACAGTTGAGCTTCAATATTTATGACTTTCTGATTGCTCTCGTGTTTAGGAAAAAAAATGAAAATGAGTCCTCAGGTAACATTTAAGTGGAAAAGATTAAAACTCAGAATTATGGACTTTTGGCACTGGAATGAATACTCACCTTTTGCAGGCAATTTATGTGCCAGCCCTAGTTTTCCTATACTTGACGGTCCTTGGAAAAGTACTTCATTTACTTCTCAAAAATATATGAACACTCTTATTTTTTGAAAGTAAACCCTTTTGGAACAGCACAAAATTTCCCTCTAGTTTTTATATTCTAGTTTCAACTCAAACCCATCACGCACAGTATCCCTCTTGCAAATGAAATCCTGCAGCTGGCGCACAGGCTGGGAGCAGCGAGCCAGGGGAAGGTAGAAGAGACAGGATGCTGTTATCATTGGGATATTTTAAGTGTTCTGATTTATCACAGCCACATAGTCGACTTGTGACATGTGCTCACACTGTCCAATCATTTACCTTTTTGCAAACTCTTGGTTTTTTCTTGAAGGAGCTTTGAGATTCATATATATTAAGTCATAGGACTAAATCACAGTTTCTTATCTGAGATGCAGCTGTTTAATCACTTTATGATTTTGTGATTAGTTTCTTTTCTTCAAACAGTATATTTCTACAGCTACTTAAGAGAGTATCTTATGTCTGATTAGTCTTTCAAGAGGGAGGAATAACATAACTATTTCCTTTTGAGGTGTATGTAATGTACCTTTGTTACTGTTAACTCAAACCTGCTGTAAAAGAGGTTATGCATGTAGCTAAAAAGAAGTGGATGTTGTCAGTCTCAAAAAGGAAATAAGGAAAAATCCTCTTTCCCCAAAAAGAGTCATTGTAAGTGAAAACTATTTAACTTCACTAAAATGTTTAAGATTTAGTAAGACTCTCCAGCTGTAGCGTTTTCTTTTCCTGACTTTTCCTGATTAATTCTTTTAACGTATATTTGCCGAGGGCCTACCAAGCCTTGTTCTAGGTGCTGGGAGTCTAATAGCAGGTCACAGAGAAGCTCTGTGTTTGAGGCTTGATATTCTAATGAATCTTGAAGGACTAGTTTACATTTTTAAAAAGCTCATTATATGAGCTCATGGAGCTCTTTGTAAGAGACTCAAATAGTTATATTTTGCAGCCTTATTAGTAAAGCAACCAAAGCGAATAACTCGGGATTAGATTCCTCAGGGCACAAATGCACAAAGGGTTGTGGTAAAACGCCCTGTGCTTGGATTCTGAGCGGTGTAGGCACAGACTGTGATGGACGAACTGACCCAGCTCTGAAGAAAGTAACGTGGAAAACACATTGCCAGCCTTGTTTTGAGATGGTCTTGTGTGTATGATCTTCCAAACATGTATGGGAACATTCTAGAAGGTGGAAGAGGAGCGCATCCTTGCATTTCACCTACGAAAAAGACTTCACTCAACACGATATCTGAAAAAAAAAATCTGGGATTTGACCGGTTTGCAAATTTTGAGGATGGGGTAAAACTTTAGGCAAAGCCTGCCCTCATTACAAAGGAGATGGCAGACGTGGGCATCGGCCTCTCCACGTCTCCCACTTACTCCTTTCTCCATCTGACTTACTATGCAGCCTGCTGCCCTCCGTGTGGGAGGCTGTTCGGCTGTCCCTCCCAAGGACCTGGGCTGAAGCTCCTCCTCTGTGCTAATCATTCACGTGAGCATGAGCCGGTCACCCCGGCAGGCTGCAGCTTTCTCCTCTGTGAAATACGGACCGGAGCACGGCCCTCAGAAGGTATAGGGGACAACTAGATACAATGGATGTGAAAGTGCTTTGAAACAATTAAAGACAAGGTTTAAGGTTGTGTAATTGTTAATCCTCCTTAAGGAATGGAAACCAAACTGCGGGACAGAGACGCTCTCTGTCTCCTGAAGTCTGCTAAGTGGAGTGGCACGTGGGGAAGTTTGTCTTTCGGTCAGGTGTTTCTCCAGATTGTGCCGGTCACACCATGCCTCAAACTTCACCAGGCACGGGACTGCTGACACTATCCACACATCAAGCCCAGCATACTCGGATGTCCAGTTACTCACTCTTGCCAGGCTGGTCCCAGATGGAACTTTATAAGGGACGTATTTCCTGTAGATATGTCCAACTCTAGAACACGGAACATCAAACATTTCTCCTCCGCACATCCAGACCTACAGAGGGGAAATTTAAAAGTATATCAAAAGAAAACAGTAAATTTCATTCAGAAAAGGAATTATTAGTGAGAGTCATAGAAATTCTTAAAATCTCTTAAAGTCTCTAAATCAATTATTTATATTTGTTATAAATGGCTAACCAAAAATAAATAAATAAATAAAACCTCACATTTTTCAAAACCTGGATTCATAAAAGTATAGAACCAAAATACGAGTTCAGTAAAATCTTCTGTCCATAGACAACATGTTGACATTTTTTATTCTAATAGAGTTTGATATTATATCACAAATATCACAGATATTACACTGGACTGACATTTAATGTTTGGACATTCTTATTTATATAGATATTTGTTTTGACAACCTTGTGAAATCATTGAAGAGGTAACATTGGAATGTTAATTGGAAATTAAATGTTGATTTAAAAAATTTAAATACAAAACATGAAATTTCTAAAATAGGTAAATGAATAAGGAACATTGATACGTCCATACTTTAAATTACATCTAGATTCTGAAACTTTCAGTACAGGGTGTCTTAAAATTATTGGTATATTCCAATCTCTCCCACCCTTGATCATTTCTTAGGTAAAGAAAATAACTGGCTAGTGAGGTGGACTCAGTATTAAATATTAAACTCAAAGTTTGTGTGAAAATGCTGAACTTATATATGGTAACAAAAATTAACTGGTTAGATTTATCATAGTACCCACCTAGAAAGACACACACTTAATGATGGTTTATATAACAGACTACTCACTATACAAGGATGAATTATCAAAACAAAAATCCAGGCTTCATGTGTGCTAAATTTTCAGCTATTTTCATGGCAAGAAAATGATTAATAAGAGTAAAATACTATAATAGTTTTCTGTGTCCACTTGGCTGTACCACAGTGCCCAGATATTTGGTCAAACACTATTCTAGATATTTTATGGGGTGTTTTTTTTGGATGAGATTAACATTTAAATTGGTGAAATTAGTAAAGCAGATTACCCTGCCTAATGGGGATGGACTGCATCCAGTCAGTTGAAAGCCTTAACAGTACAAAAACCGACCTCCCCCTAACAGGAAGGATTCTGCCAGCTGACGGCCTTTGGACTTGAACTACAACTCTGCCCTTTGTCTTCAGCCTGCTGGCCTACCTTGCAGATTTTGAATTTACCAAGCCTCCTCAATTGTGTGAGCCAATTCCTTAATATAAATCTCTCCCTCTTTATATATATATATTCTATTTCTCTGGAGAACACTGACTAATACAGATACACAGCTTTGTTTTAAAGTGTAATATTGGAAGAGGGAAAGAGAACTGTTTCTTTTTTAACTTATATTTGCTTCCAGCTTTCACTAAGGAATGACAGCCCCGGTGAGACTGGTGGACAGTGATCAGGGAGAAGAGAAGTCTGACGCAAAGGTGACTTGATCACTGAGGCAATGTTCTGTGGATCTCAGTGAGCTCAGGACTCTTCATGGTGTCAGCTTCAGCTGGCTGGGGTATTTATTGATGTTTTGGATCAAGATATCAGAAGTATGCATGGAAGATATAAAACTGGTGGGCAGTGGCGGTGAATGTTCTAAAAAGCACAGCATTTGGAAATATCTTGAGAGGCTGTAGCTGTAGATTAAACATAAAAAGGGTAAACATAAGGTCTTCAGATCTAAAAAAATAAACACTTCCAGAGCAAGATGGGGCGGAAAAAAAAACTGAGTAGCACAAAACACACATCACCAGCCAGCACAAACTGGAGAGTTTAGGCTATAAGGATCTCATCTGTCTGCCTGAAATCTTATGCAAATTTCAGGGCCAAAGCTTGACACTCCTTTCTAAAGAGAATTGCTAAAGTGGGAAAGGGATGCAAACTATTTTAGAAGAAACTTTTGTAAGTACTGGAGACCTGTCATCTGGATAAGATAAAAGAGAAACTCTTCAAACACTTGAAGAACCTATTATTTGGAAGACACGATACGTGGAACCTCAAGGAAATAGAATTAATAGGACAGAGCTGCAAAGGGACAGATTTCACTCAGTGGCGGAAAGAACTTTCTAATAGACAAAATATTTAAAAGATTAAATGGCTCCTCTCATCACCAGACATGTTGAAATCTATAGTAAATGACAATTTGGAGACCAGCACACAAGTTTGGATGGGCAGTTGACCTAGCTGGTATTTTAAGGTAATTCTAATAATAAGAGTTAGCGCTTATGAATGCTTACTATGTCTTTTCATTTAAAGCTCACAACTTGACAGCAGACTTTACTATTTCCCCAATTGAACAGTCTGGAGGCTGAGTAACTTGCCCAAAGCCGTATAACTGGCCGCTTCCAGAATGGAGATTGGCATTCTAGTAGTCTAATTCCAAGTGCCCATTTCCTCAATCTCTGGTCTACCTGTAGAATAAGCAGATTTTTCCTGTGGAGGGCCACACAGCCAATACTGTATGTTTGCTAGGTCATATGGTCTGTCTTACAATTCTGCTAAGGAAAAGGTATGGCTGTGTTTCAATAAAACTTTGTTCACAAAAACAGGAGGCGGCCATCAGTTGCTGGCCCCTGTTCTATATGCTGCAAAAAGTCCTTTCAAACACTGAGATTCAGTGACTCTAAGAAATATATGTGGGAGACTGTGTCTTCCAAAGCTGCCCCACAGTATCTCCCATTGTACATGCTGGAGATGTGCAGTGTGACCTTGGTACCCTCCTATTGAGATGTGGGTCTAAGTCCCGTCTCCTTGAATTTGGGTGGGCTTGTGATTCTTAGGCTAGCAGAGTACAGAAGAAATGACTGAAGCTAGGTCATAAGAGATGACATAGCTTCTACCTGCCCACTGGCCACTCATTTTTGCAGCTCTGACCTGCCACATAAAAAGTCCGACGCCTCGAGGCTACCCCCTTGTGAGAAAGTCCACACCGCATGAAAGGCATGTGTAGGTGCTTGGGTAATGAGCCTCAGTCATTTCGATCAATGGCCAGCATCACTGTTGGACATATAAATGAAGATTCCTCTAAATGGTTCCAGCCCCGAGCTGTTGGGTTACTCCCAGCTGCAACCCCATATGTAATGAGGCAGAAATGAGCTATCCCCTCAGCGCCTTCTCTGAATCTGGGGCCCATAGAATTCATGAGCTTAATGAAGTGGTTGTGTCAGGCTACTAAGTTTTTGGATGCTTTGTTACACTGCAAGCGTAACCGGAACTACGTGTTTCCCAATTCCTGATGAAAGTGGACCTTAGCTAACAGAGATGACCAACACCCACAGATCGCTCACAGACCTCATCTTACTCTACTGGGGGAGGTACCACGCTGGACTCCCCGCTTCCCATGCTCACTTCTTCCTGGGTACGCTTTCAGGTCATAATTTCCAGCGCCACCGTATTTAGATGAGGTCGGATGACTATCTCTTGGCGGTGGAGTGTGAATGCAAAAGAGACGCGTGTTACCTCTGGGCCAGAGTAATCAACATGGGCTCCCTTTTCTACCTTCTTCATGATTTCCTTTTCCCACAGAGCCTGACCAACTGAGAATACCCACAGGAGGATTCTGGGCCCCTAGAAGCGGGTGGTGTCCCCAAACGGATGAGGCCTGGGGCTCTGAAGAACTGGGAGGCTCAGAGGGCACCCCCCTGTCCCGAGCTGGGCCAGACTCTGCCCGGAGCCTTAGGAAAAGCTCGATGCTGTTACCGGGATCTGGGGATTCTTTCAGCATTGGGAACACTCTAAGAATCTTTTGAATTTTTTTTCTCTGTCTCTTCAGACATTTTTAATCGGATACAGTGAATGTAGTTATTTGAGAGATTGTTCCCTTTTTATTTGCATTTTAAAGAGTTAAAATTTGAAAGTAACTAGACAACAGATGAAGGGCGGGCAATTGGAGGGAGACAGTCCTGTTTGTCCTCTTTGGTTGAGGCGAGCAAGTGTCAAGGCAGAGACGCTGTCGTGTTGGCTGCAGCCAGGGGACGGTGGCTTGTTGACACAGGCATTTATTTTTCGTGAAAAAGGAGACCATATCACTGTTAGTTGGGGGAGGTGGCCAGTGTCTCCTGCAGGACGAGGGCATGGTGACAGACGAGGGCCAGGCAGAGGCCAAGGTCTGGGGCAGTGTTTTCATTCTCTGGGCTTAATCTAACGTCCTGGTTCATGCTGTCCTCCAGAATACCAGGAAGTGGGCAGACTTGGACTAACCACTTCTTATGAACACTGCCGTAATGGAGAGTTTGGGGAATCACTGTTGCCTTCCTTTCTGAGTTACGGCAGTAAAACAGACACACAGGAATGAAGCCCTAGTTCTCCTCAGAGGGTCATCCTCATAGATAATAAATATTTCTGCCTCAGTTTTCTAGGGGTGTGTAACAAATTTCTGCAAACATAATGTTTTAAAACAACAGGCATTTATGAAATCCCGGGTCTTTGGGTCAGAGAGAGGTCCAGGTGGGCTCAGCAGGGTTCTCTGCCTGGGCTCTCACGGGGCGGATGTCTAGATGGCCTCCGGGCTGAGCGGTCATCTGGAGCCTCTGGGGAAGAATATTCCAGGCTCATTTGGATTGTTGGCAGAATTCAATTCCTCGTGGTCATAGGACCTAGTTTCTTGCTGGCTGATGGTCAGGGACTGTCCCCAGAGGCCACCCTCAGTTCCTTGACCGGTCCTCCTCTCAGCAATGGTTCATCTCCTCACATAGAAGCCTTAATATGTTTCAGATCTCTGACTTCTTGTACTACCAGCTATAGAAAACTCTGTGCTTTTAGAAGGCTCATGTGATTAGGTTAAGCCCACCAGCATCACACTATTATCCTAAAGTGAAGCTGATTAGTAACCTTAATTACATTTGCCAAATCTCTTTTGCCCTGTAATTGACACAGTGCTGGAAATCAGCCAGCGAAGAGGGTTGTCTTTGAATTCTGCCTTTCACAACCACCAATGAATCAAAAGTCAAGTCTTCTATTGATAATCTACCCCTAAATCTTAAAAGTCTTCTCATTAGAAATTTTTCTTTATAGTTAAGTCAAATTCAGGAAACTTGCATCAGACTTTTTTTTAGTGCTAAAGTCAGTGTTTAAAAAACTATAGAATCCTAGAATTAGTTTCTCCATATTGCCTCTAAGATCTCTTATAAACGTAAACCTGAGTATATGGTGTCTCCATTTAAAATCCTTCAGTGGTTTTCTATTGCTGTTAGGGTTAAAGCTACACGTCCTCCACAAAGTCTCCAAAGCATTATCTGGCCTTCCCCCACCTCTCCCCTTACCCCCTGCATCATACACACTCCCTCTCTCTGGGCTATTTTTGTTTCCTTAGGAAACACCAAGTTTCCCTCTTCAGGGCCTGCTGCCATTATTATTATTTTCAAAGGAGATTCTCCCCTCTCTCTTTCACCCTTCTCTTCCCTTGCCCATTTCCTATATTTTTTCCAGTTTTCAGCTTTACCATCACAACTCAGCCCCTAGATTAGGTTAGGACTCCTGTCTCGTGCTCGCTTCCCACCCTGTAGTTCTCTTTCACATCCTTCAATAATTGAGTCCGTAAATATGTAGTGAGCATTTACTATGCGCCAGGCAGTTTTTACCAGCGGGAGCTGTAATAATGCAAACAAAGTTCTAAACACATGGAACTTTCTTTCAAGTGGAGACAGAACCTAAGATGACCATAATTAAGTGATATTTGTGTGTTTATGGAATGATTTGCTTAGTGTTTGTCTCCTCTCACTAGACTAAAAGTTCTGTGACTATTTTATTCATTTCTGTATTTCCAGCTACCAGTGAAGGGCTTAGCACATTAGATACCCTAGAAATATTTCTTGGGTAGTCGAGTATGATCACTTCTTATTTCAATTATACTTACCCTACCTATGTAGGGGCCCGAGGCCTTTCCAGTTAATGTTGCTTCTTCCAACCTTAGGGAAACTTGCTTTCCTCCATAAGCAAGCCTAGTCCCATGTCCCTAATCTTAGTGTTGTTTTGTATCTTTTTTGTTTTTTTCCAGCTGTCCAATAACAATGCCTGTTTCCATAAAAGCATGCATGTCACGTGTTTAGGTGACAGTGTAGGAACATGGTTCTTTAGGAAAGTGCAACTCTTGTAGCATTTATCAAATTGTATATTTGTTCTGAAGATGAGTTTTATATTTTTAAAAGACGTTTTCTGGCAGTATGATATGATGATGTTCTAAAACAAACTATGGCATTGTCATTCTTAAATATCTAATTCTTAGAGAAAAAATGATCTAGCTTTACAAATAATGTGTCCTCTTTTGACAAAATAAATGTTTTAAAGAAATGTTTTTTTACCCAAGAATGATCACAGGGTGTTTTTTTCATAATGTAGTTCCAAGTGACTAAATAATTGAATGCTTGCCTTATTTTTATCAGCCACAAATTGGAATTTAGACAGAGAATATTAAATTTAAAGGAATCATATAATTATGCTTGTCACATGGAATATGAAATTAGTTTCAGTAAATGATTGCGAGGAAGATAATAAGGCGACATTATTATCAGGTATGTGAGAAAGCATTATATACTATATGGATTTAGTGATTTAAATTCTCAAAAAAAATTAATGCATTCAGTCCAAAACTGGCTATCTCTCTAATCTTATCTCCTACTCTTTTCCTCCCTTTCTCCGCTGAGCAGCTCTGGCTTCAGTTCTATTCCTCCCAAAGGCCAGATGCCCTCCCGCCTCAGAGCCTCTGCATGGGTTCTTCGCCCATTGGGACCCCCTCCCAGGCTCCATGTGGCCGACGCCCTCATCTTCACCAGGTGTCGGCTCCAAATCCTCTTGCTCCCGGTACCTCTCGGTCCTCGCGCCCCACGCTGCTTCTGTTCCCACAGTCCTGACCACCTCCTAACTCACTTATATGTTTATTTTTTGCCTCTTTCCCTAATATTGAGCGTTAGATCCCAAGACCATAAGACAAAGCCTGACACACAGCTGGAGCTCTGTGTTTGCTGAATGAATGGTCTACCGATACATTGGCTTATTGATATAAAGTAAGGTTAATTCTAGACAACTTGAGTTATTTGATCATAGCCCATGACTTAGCTGCTGTTAAAGGTAGAAGCTGTTATCTCTAGTACATTCGAGTACAAATTTCAGGGCAACAAGCTATCTTGAGCTTATTTTCATTCATTACTGGTTTATTATAATACAAAGAAGGGGCTGGTATTAAAAATACAGCACATTGTATATAAATTAGTAATTAAATATCTGTGACTGGAAAATAACTTTGTAATATGGTCATGACTCGGGTGGATTAAGCATGAAAAACTTAAGACTAGTCAACCACTTTACCATCTATCTAGAATTGTTAACCTCAAAATCTTTTGGTGTGTAGAGATTGGTAAAGGCTACGTCTATCATTCTACTCCTCTTCTGGGCTAGAGGTTAAGAAAAACGGCGCCTTTTAGCTTGATTGGATCTACAAAAGGTAACAACAGAAGGTACCCCCCCAGCCCCACACCCCCCGCACACACACACAACTACTTTACTTTAATCTTAGAAAACTGGGTTTTGAGGTAATTATTTGGGACCAGGAGGAAAAAAAGAACAGTTTATTTTAACCTTTCCTGACTCTCCTTTTCTTTTAGTTGATCAGAACAGGTTTAATAAAAGCAGAAACTAGAAAACATATTTGCAGTCTTTATGACGATATGATAGTTTCTAGTGTCAGGGGAAAAGCTCTTGTTCCTTGAGCCATCTGCTTAGAATTTTTCTAAAGAAGAAATGCTCTGTTATGTCAGTACATGTAAAACAAACCGTGCCCAAACTATCCTGCACGTAATGGGCTTCAAGAGGTCTGTGCAGGGAGAGCAGCCCTTCAGAGGGAGCCCTGTTCAGGTGATTGCTACTGTCAAGGTGCAGTGTTGATATCTGTAACAGTCTTAAAAGCAATGATTGGATTGGGGACTGGAACAGAAAAACAGGTATATATCACTTATTGGTTATTCAAACCCATTAAATCTTGGGGAGGAAAGAATGGATCTGGACATCTTAAGAGTGTTTTTTAGGTAAAACATTAACGACTAATTCATTTCCTTTAATTCATTTTCCTACAGCTTAGAAGGTGCTTTAGAGGCAAAGAGTTTGCTTTTTGCCATTATTTCCATATGTTTCCAGATTTTGAGTCTATTGCTTACATTTTCTGGATTCACCATCTTCTAAGAGAAAATAAAGATCCTTTAATAATTTTAAAACTTGGCTATCCGTTTTGGGACAACAGCTTCCTTCTTTTAGGGCCATTTCCAAACGTGCGCCTCTCAGCCCCTCGGTCGCAGTGTCTTCCCGAGGGCAGGGGCGGAGCGCCCCCAGGCCTGCCCTCCCTGGGGCCGCACCCTGCCCGCCTCCCTGGGGTGAAGCAGAGGAGGAGAGGCGAGGGCTTCCCCGGGCGGTGCCGGGCTGGCAGGAGGGGCCGTCGGCTGTCGGAGAGGGGCACACCTAGACTCGTTTCCCTGACTTCCCAGTTTCTTTGCGGGCGTATCTCTTCAGTCTCCCCTTTCCTCTAAGGCCGAACGGGGCTTTTGTCTTCTCGGGAGCCGTGAGTCCGAGTAAAGCGCTCTCTGAACAGAAGGGCCTGCGCGTCTGAAATGCCAAGGATGCGCTTTGAGACAAGTCGCCCAGTCAGACGCCGCCGGGTGCGTGGCCGGTGCAGTGAAACCCGTGGACAAGAGAAGGGTTGTCCAACCGGCAGCTGGGGGCAACTGATTTTTTTATTTTAGCAATTTTCAACATGAAGGAATTTCATCAAAATAAAAAATGTGAGTGCTCTGAAAGGCTCATGATGGCATTTGCATGGTATTTTTAATCTTGAGAAGTTACTATTTTTTTATGATATGGAAGAGCAGAGAGGGTACGTTGGGCCGGGGCTTGAATTGGGCAGGTTACTGCCCTTTTCTGAGTCTCACTGTGATCATTTATCACGTTGGGGTAATGCGGCTGCTGCCAAAGGTGGTTGTCAGGACGAAGCTAAGTAACGCGCACAGCGCCCTCGTGTGGCCCTTAGCAGCCAATCGAGAACGGAGCTCACGTGATGGAGTCTATCCAGCGCCAACCGTGTTCTTCTGGCGTCACGGGGGCCACCCGAGGTGGTTGTCCTGCGCCCATGTTGACCTCTATGGGAGGGGTCAGGACACATGACAACATGGAAGTCTGCCAGTGTGTGTGTGGGCGGCGGTGCTGACCTCCAACTACCACCCTCAGCCTTTGGAGAAGAGCGGCCGCTGTGGGTAGACCCGTGTGCCGTGCATGTTGTAGGTGGTTGACTTCCATGCCGAGAGTCAACATCATTCCTTACACCTCTAACGTGTGTATATACTCGGAGGCTCCTCCAACCCTGGGATTTGGGTGAAGGGCCTGAGAATCATACGGAGATTTTGGTAACTTTCTGTGCAAATCTTTTGCCCTGGTGGGGACAAGCCGACATGCTTTATATAGACTTACACACCAGAGTCCTTAGCATGATTAGATTGTATTTCATGTTTTTCTTGTTAGGCAAAAGTGGCAACCAGAAAAATACAAAATGAAAGACATATCAACGTTAGTGTACCGTTTCACTAGGAAGTCAAATCGACGTGAATGCTGTGTAAATTGTTTTATCTTATTCACTTTACAGCTGTCTATAAAAGCTAAAATAAAATTAAATGGGGAATTAGGAAAATGACATCAACATAAAGGAAGTACACCTGGGAGACGTTCAGACTCGCTGTGAGACTTATATCCAATGGACATAAAAGTTAACTTAAAAATGCTGTTACACTTGAGGTAACTTTTGTTGGGTAATTGAAATGAATCTCAGACTAGCTTGTGAGACATTTAGCAGCTGTTTCTGTTTATCTTTGAGTTTCTGAATGAGTTTAGTTATTTTAATATTTTCTTTGGAAGATCAGTTCTGGGCATGTTGAATTAAAATGGTTATTTTTATGTCACTTAGGCTAAATACTGTAACGGGAAAAAAACCCCATAGGAGGAGCTACCGATATTTCCTTGTGTATCGGAAGGTATGTGGCCTGCTATAAAAAGGCTTCTGTCATATTTAGATACAAAATGCAACACTCTGATGTACTTTGCAGGCTGGAGAGTAAGGAGAGGTCTCTAATATAGCTGTCTCATAAAAGCAATGAGAAAGGATATAAAGTATTTTAGAATCATCCTCGGCATAAAAAGGATTCCTAATGAGCACATTTTGTAAGGCTGAATTTATTTCTAACAAAACCAACTTGTACAAAAACATGGTCATGATAGTTTATACAGAGATGGCTTGAGGGAAAAGGGCACACTTCTAAAATGAGACTGAGTTGTCCCCTTCCAGGGAGGCAAATAAACTATTATAGGAAGATGAATTAAACACCCTAGGAGGTTTTATATTTTTAGACAACTACAAAGAAAAGTGGAAAATGCATATTAATTAAAACTATAGAGTCGTTGCTGGCCCACTGGAGGCCTGTCTTGGCAGCCAGGACTGTGGCACTTAGTGAGCTGGGGCCAGGGGACAGAGGGACTGGCCTGGGGATGGGGGCCCATGGAACGACCCCCTTTCTTTGGGCTGCTAGTGTGTGATTATTTTGTAGTTTCTCCTGCAAATCTGTGGGTGATGTCACACATGGAAATTTGCTTCAAACACTGGGGGAGTAAGAGAGGAGGGAGGTGGGTGTCTAGACGCACGGGAGGGAGGCCGTGGATGAGAGCGCCTTCGAACGAACGCACACTCTCTTGTTCAAGAGTTTTCTAGTGCACCAAAGTCCTTGTTTTAGCTTAGGAGGGCTGGCCTATCTGTACCCAGGATTATTTCTAGAGTTTGGACTTAAACAATCCTGACATCCAAGTGAATATCTATTAACATGTCAACGTTGATTCGCAGTTTAAAGACCTTTCTGATCATCTAATCTGAACCCTCTGCCTTCAGAGGACAGTCAAGTCAGCGGCCTATCAAAGTCCGAAGGGACCGTATGTGTATCCAGTCAGGTGTCAGGTTTAATTTGTAGGAATTTGTTGGAATGGGAGAGAAGGAAGCAAACAGTGAAGCCCATCGCCCCCTCTTCTGTCTTGGCAAGGAAACACTAATAGTTTTAAACATTTTTGCTATTTTTTAAACATAAATGGTAGTCATCTCTCTTCTGGGCCTCCTATTTTGTAGTACTGGCTGGTTTATTTCCTTTTAGCCCTTACCTAGGTCAGAAATTATCCTGTTTATTTATTCACTTATTTATTTATAATCTCTCTCTTCACATTAAATTCCATGATACAGAGAACTTGTCATTCCTGTTAACTATTATATTCTCAGGGTCTGGCTCATGCCGGGCTCTCAGTAAATACTTGCTGCATATATGAATACACTTATGGATGCTGTCTGCATATGAAACCATATGTTGTAATTTTATTTTATAAGTACGTACATATATACTTTATAATATAGGTTACATGTAAATTATGAAACATAGCACAATTCAATTTATCTTCCCATTTTTATTTTTGCACTTACGTTCTGTCCCTTGCTTTTTTTTACTCAACAATAGGTTTGAATATTATTCCATATTAGTAAAAATGAAGTCATTTCACTTTTATAAAGGCATACTATAGTTTTCACTATAAGTAAATGATAGTTGACTTAATCAGCCCCTTAGTGATGGATATTTAAGTTTTCCCACTTTTTTTTATCAATAAAAAGAATATTGAGATAAATATCTTTGTACATATGTGAGTTTATCTGTGGGTTGTGTGAATAGAAATGAAGTTGAGCTGACACAAAATCACACTGAAATGCGACAGGATGTTTTCTCGTTTCCCATACACCTTGTACAATGTTTTACTGCTACAGCTGGCATGTCTTAGAGTGTCTGTGTCCTTAAGCCCTTGTCTACATGTTGTATTATCAAAGTTCTTGATTGTTACTGATCTAATAGGTGTAAATATATCACTATAGTTTTAATTTGCATTTTTCTTCTCATAATTGAGGATGAGTAATTTTTCATATTTAAGCATTTGGTAGCCTTTTCTGCGAACTGTCTGTTCCAATATTTTGTCTGTTTTGTTTATTAAAACCTTAATCTTACTGTGGGAGGCCTTTATGCATTAAGACTATTAGTTGCAAAACATTTTTCCCGGCCTGCCATTTGACTTTGGTCTGTTTTTTTCCCTGCAGAATCTTTATATGGATGAACTAATCCTTTCTTTCATTGCTTCCAATTTTGTTTTGTTTTTTAAAATCACACGTAGAAGGCTTTCCCCATTCTAGTTCTTCCAGGAGTTTTGTAGTTCTTAAATATTTTCATTTTTAATGCTTAAAATGATTTGTCTTCTTTGACTCTATTTCTGCACGAAATGTGATTTGGGATCCAGCTCTATTTCTTTTCTCCAGAGAAGCTGTTGTCCCATACATTTTACTGAGAAATCGACTCTCTTCCTCTTGATGTGAAATGGGAACTTTATCTTAAGCCAAATTCCCACATTTAACTGGGTCTATTTAAATACTGTGCCATAGATACCTCTGTCTACTCATGCAAATTTTATTATATATATTTATTATCTGCTGTGGTTATACCCTATCATTTTCCCCAGAAATTTTCTTGTTTTTCTATTTATCTGCTTTGCCTTATGAACTAGAAACAGTTTGTCTAGCTCCCCCCACAAATAGGAAAGAACCATGTTACCACTTTTACTGAGGTTGCATTAAATTTATGCAACTTAGGGTCATCTCCATAGGTAAATATAAAGGCATTGGATAAACTCTTCAATCCTAAGGAGAATTATCTTTATGACTGTGTTCCTCAGTAAAATCGTCATCTTTTTTATTTAAAACTGTAAATCTACTGTAATTATATGACATTCAATTGTTGAACTATATACTTACATTTTTTTGGATGGCTATACACCATTTAGGCAAACTGTAAACTTAGCTAATTTTGTGGTTTGATTTGCTAAATACAAATGAGACCCACGTTTGTTTTTGAGAAACTCTATCATGAGGTTAAGTTCCAGGCTGTGTGGTTCGCTGAGCTCTACCAGCTCCAGAATGAGGCTGTTATCTTGAGTAAAGAACCGAATGTTCTCTACTCAGCGAGTAGTCTCCGTTGCGTGCATTCAATCCTTATTGAATAACCCGTGCATTTTGAAGACATTAAAAAATTAAATTTTATATTAAATCATAACAAGAGTTGTCAGCCTTCATATTTAATAAAAGCCAGAAAGGAAAAACCTGCAGTTCCTTTTTAAATTGGTTTCAGACAGTGACAGTAGCCACTTTTCCATCAAGGCATAAAGTCTTGTGTTTTTCCAGCCAGGAGGAGTAAGGCTAATGGTTTTGGTAGCAAACCCGTATTCTAATCCTTGCTTTGATTTTAACTAGGTAATGGCTTGTCTTGTAATTATGAAACAGAAATTATATTTTTACCTTGCATTAGTGTTGAATGGGATAAGAAATTAAATTCAATGACCTTTAAATGCTAGCTCGTTACTTCTTCTTGTTAAGGGCCCAAGTAATGGTTATTACCACCATAGGAAGAATAAAATGGCCAGAACTTTGGAACACAGGTAAAGGCTGTACAAGTCACAGAGACACACAAACTAAGCAGATGCTGTCGACTGACACCTCAGACATAGTTCAGTTGCCTTGAGCTGTCTTGTTTGTGTCTGGCAGGATTATGACCTGTAGCACTCATTTTGTTACACACAATGTTTTTCTATCTTCTGTTTTCACTCTGGGAGGGTGTTCTCCCCCAGCCACACCCAGGCAGGAGCAAAGGTCCGAACAAACCCTACAGGCTTATTTAGGACTGATTTTTTTTTCCACTTTGCAGAAATTACACAAGACTGGGCCTGCAGAAAGGGGGAAGGAGTGACAAGTGAAAAGCGGGAGAGGGAGCTGTTCCGTAGGACCAGGGGGAGAGACAAGGGGAAGGGGCCGTGGCTGGACCCCCAGGCTCATCACTGGAAGACACTGGCCACCAGTAACTTGGTGCCCGTGAGCCCTGGAGGGTGGGCAGGGGATCGGGGCCCTGAGTGGGGATGAGGGCCAGAGGAAGAGCCCCACCCCAGGCATGAACCCATCAGGAGGGAGCTACCTCTGCGCTTAAGCCCTGCTCGCCTGCCCACCTTCCCACCCTCTGCGCTAAGGCCCTGCCCGCCCGCCCGCCCCCTTCGCACTTCTCAGGGGGCTGAGAGCTCTTGGCAGCAAGGACTGAATCTCTGTGCCATCAGTTGGGCGTATTGACCATCACTCTCTGTCTCTTCTGTAAACGAGTCAAATGGCGTTCATATGCAGGCCTACACTGAGTACTGGCTCCGTGGAATTCACCTGGAATTTTTGCTCCCCTAGTTAGGTAACTTGCTTACTTCCAAGGCCATGCGTGTCCTCCCAAATGTGATGAGGCTAGTTTTAAAAAATTGTCATTACATAATTTAATTAAGTACAACTTAAACTGATGAAAGACAGTTATGAAAAGAGAAAGCATTGCTCATGTCAAAACTAGTTTGAGGCATCTGAAAGGACTGAGCTGTTGTTAAAAACATTGCTGTCAAATGAGACATGGGCCAAGTACCGATAAGACTGGGTAAAATCAAGCAAATCAGAAGGATTCTGTTATTACTGTATGAAGATAGCCCCTCAATGTCTCTGGTCTCTCATTCCAGTTTAAAGCAACCCAAACTGGAGCTGGTAGAGAATGTGGTACGGGCGTGGTGTGCGAGCTTCTACTTTTACCCCTGTCGGCGACCCAAAGGCAGAAGGAACACCTGGCCTCCTTTGCCTTAGAAGACTTGTAAATAAATGTGCACTTACGAGTTTGGCTTCAGAGGAAATTCTTAATGTGGCTTTTTTTCTGCTTTCTTGCTTTAAGTGATGTTTATGTTTAGTGGGCAAAATACTCATTTCTGTGGTACTGGGTCCGAGGGCTTTTTCTGCAGAGTCTAGCTTGCATGGTGCACAGACTCATGGTGAAGGGCGCTGATTAACATTTGTAAAAGGGTAAACCAGTTCCTAAGGAGCAGATCAGAACCTGACTGGTTAGTTATGATTGCCGAGTAAATAGGAACCAAAATGGAAGCATGAGATTCCATCTTCTTGGGAGGGAAGGAAAATACTAGTCAAGTCGGTGTGTCTTGTAGATTCGCATGGGGAGGCAGCTAGTTGACGGGAAGTTTCGTGGTTTATGATTTACATGTTTATTTGATGTGTGTGGTTATTAGGAGCAACTGTGAACTTTCAGGAGGGGAAAATAAAGCGACTCAGAATAAATGAATGAAAAGCAGAGATCAGAGTGGGGGCAGAGAACGGGGGAAAGAAGGCTGGCGAAGAGGCGATCATCTCTGTCCTGAATTATTACCGTGAATGTGGAAATAAAATACATTCATAATAGGACTGATGCTGAGTAATTACAGTGAATGGAGACTTCAGGATCTACTGCAGAACAAGCTAGAATCTGCTCACCCAAGCGAGAATCCACTCACATTTATCTTTGAACCTCAGGAACTGAGCCCCAAGTTGGCACATTGTGATAAGGCAATAAATGTTTGTTGAGTGAATTAGTGACTGATCAGGGCTGGAAGATCATGAGTTGTACTTAAAATTTCCTTACATGTCTGAATCTTAAACTCAACACATGGGAAGGAGGACAGCACATAACATGTTATAATCCACTACAAGTAGTTTTGAAACAGGGCTGAAGGGTTTGCAGGTTTGCCAGATTCATTCCAGGACATACGGTATCCCACTCGTCTCAGTGGGAGCCTTGCATGTTTCTGCAGAGCTAAGGCTAGTGTTTGAGAGCTCCTCCCTGACTGCAGACGCCCAAGAAAGCCCAGATCAATGTGTTTCCCTAAGGTCTGTGCAGAAGGGCACCCCAAATCAAACGCTCTTCCACCTGGGTCTGTGTGTTGCACCAGAGAATTTTATAGACTAGAGTCTGCGGGCTTCATTCTGGATTTCTTGGGGGTGCCTCCATAGTGTTCATTGTTCACTTTGATTTTCTGAAGAGTTTTTGGTAAGCAAAGGACAGGTCTTTGAAAATGCTAACATGGGGGCATCTGTCTTGGGGAATGGATGTAAAAATGCACTCTGGAAAGTCAGACTCATAATGGCTTTACTACTGGCTCAGCAACTGAAGTGATGGGTGACAGTTAAGGGCCAGGGTCATCCCTTTTCAGCCCCCCGTGGGGTCTGTCTTGGTGTCCTCATTGTTTCCAGGTGCAACTCCAAATTTTGTACCTGGAACAATGCCTGGCATACATTAGATGCTTGATAAAAGCTTGTTGAGTGACTAAATGCCTTCTCCTCCCTAGCAGCTGCCAACCTAGCAACATTTGGAAGGCAGCTGGATAACCCTGGGCCATGCAGAAGCTCAGAGCCATACTAGAGGGGACGGAGGATGGGGCAGAGCAGCCATTTCTCTAGAAAGCGCCTCCTGAAAACGACCCTGTGGTGACTTTTACACAGTGTTAGGGCCTGAAATCTACTCACTCCGTCCGATGTCAGGAAAAGGAAGGAAGGACATATACAGAGAAGAAGAATCTTGGAGCGCTCTTAACCAGATCATTTGACCAGAACCCCAGAGTTGTCTGGAATTATTTTCATTCAGTGATGGACTTTTGTTATAAACTTTGCTGAAATGATTCTGTGGCTTAAGAATTAACAGCAAGCCAAGATGCCCAAAAATGACCACAGGTAGAAATCTTCTGAATACATGGCTTTTAAGCTCTGTACGCAAAACAATTTCCGTATTATGGTGTGAAATAGGTGAGTGAGCTCTTGGTGACCCATATATATCTCCCATACCTTAAATGCTGACCAGTGCGTATCTCACAGCTTTACGCTACGGAGTTAATCGGAGTTCATGGAATAGGACCCCAAATGCATATGTTTGATTTTGCTTTCCTTTTTAATACCATTTAACAGAGCTATTTGTGTACAGTTCTTCTGATTCTTTTCACTTGGAGAAAATTCTTGCTTAAATGCAAATCTGACCAACGCCTGTTTAAGTTTGTTACCCTGATTTAAAAAATACTAATAGGGAGGGACAAGAGCCCCAATGTCAGAGCACCACAGCGAGCAGAATGAGGGGATCTGCCTGGAATGGGACCCTGTGAGACACAGCTGTGGCCAAAGAACCTATCAATCCAAACAGCCTGGGGCAATTTAGTCCTGGGCTGCCAGCTCTGTTGCCATGGTTTCTAGACAAAGATGACAGGGCTGCACTCCAATTATATCTTTCGAAATGACAGATAACTGAAAAATTGGAAATGAGGTAATAAAATCTCAGGTCAGCCAGAAGAGATGTGATAGATGCAAGTGACAAAGGCGTGAAAGATGCTAGATCCTGTTTCTCTAATAGGTACTTCTGCGATTCAGAATGCAAACGTACATGCGCAAACCCTCCGGTCTTTCAATAGCAATTTTATCCGCCCTTCATTCGTTATTGAAAGCCAGGTATCTCCTGCTTAATGGATATTTTCTTAATAACACTTTAAACTTCAGGAACACATGAACTAAGAGAATTTAAGAAGAAAAAGTTTCAAAGTGTGAAAAGTATCCCTTGAACTCTGAAGATAATGCAAATAGAGCTATGCCATTTTTCTCTCGAATGCTGGGCTCACGTAGAACGTGCTGTTGAAGGTTTTACTGGGAACTTTGCCCCCATCCTTGGGCCTTTTCAGGTAATAGTATTTGGCCAGGATCAGCAGAAGGGTTGCCGCGATGCTATTAGACGGTAATGAAGACACCTCTGCTCAGTGTGGAGCCCTCAGGCAGAGATCAAAGATTCACAAGGAACCCTAGAATGGTGCTGGTAGATATGAGTTGGGTGTCCGGCAATTTCATGTTTCCATGTTCTCTGCAATTATGAAGAAATGGAGCATTTTCATCCTTAAGCGGCACTAGGTAGTTTATTTAATCTTTAAAACTTAAAAAAAATTAAATTTAAAATCTAAAACTTTAAGTCTCAGTTTCTTCATCTGTAAAATGGAATGACACCCATCTCTTAGTCATGATTTTATAGTGTCTATAAAGCACTTAGCTCAACATGTGGCACATTCCACTAACTGAACGTAATACTGTCTGTCTACCGTCACGACAACGCCCACCAGCATTACCTTCTGTCATGTGCACTGTGACATGCACAGACAGCCGTTACTATAGCGGAGAAACCCTGTAGGCCTTGGCAAACGCAAGGACTCAAAGCCACGTATCAATAAAGGGGCTAAGAAAGAAGTACCTTCAGATGTGAAATGAGATGTGTTTGAATAATGGTGAAAAAAGCATTAGTTTCATAAAAGGTATTTCAAGGATTACTGCCAGTACAGTGAGATGGAACATTCTAGACATCCTGAAGCCTGCAATCATGCCTCCTGAGTTCCACTTTGGGGATACTTATGACACTCTGAGGACAACCTAACATTTCTGTTAACACATTGAATATAGCCATTATGGTTTTATAAAAATCAGTTTTATCATTTTCTTATTATGCATACATTTCAATAGTTTAGCTGGATTCTTAAGTTTGACTTTGACTGTCTTCAAGAAACTTTTTTTTTTTCCTCAGCAAAATTTGGTTTGGTTTTACAATGGAACTAGTCAGAGAAAGCTGATTTACTTAATAATAGATTTCTGTGTGATAAATCTTGCAAGAATGTCTACCTTCTATATAAATAAAGACAACAATAAACACAAAAGAAAGTATTTTTTTCCTTTGTGAGACTGATTTAAAAAAAGATCTTAGGGGTTTGGAGTGGAACCTTTTGCACAGCTTGATTTGTTTTGCTTGTCTGGTCTTCACATGTACATTTTTTCACTCATAAACCCTGAAATTTGATATTCTATCATGTGTGTGTGCATGTGTACACATATATTTTTATATGTGTGTGTGTATATATATATATAAAATAAATAAAATAAAGCATATAATTTTGCTGAGTATTTATGTTCAAAGCAAGTAGAGACCTGGCAACTTCAGATAAAAATAAGTAAACGATCAGCTTACTTTGGAGTCATATGAAGAATAGCCTTAATTTGACATTCATATCTTTAAGTTACTCTCCTGTTACTGAAATTTGGGAATAACTGTTTATGATCAAAAGATGAACTACTATTTTTAGGACAACTACAAAGAGCAAAAGCTCTGACACCACAACCTCATCCAGCCTCATCCTCTGTTCTGTGTTCCAAGTGCCACAAGGAGCCCACTCGTCAGTGGGGAGCAGGTCTGTTCGCGCACCCAGTGGCCTGCCTGCCGGCGGGATCCTGAATCATCCCTGCCATGCATTTCCTTGATGGCATGGCTGCATTGCACTGAAGCATCTGAAGGAAGCAGCTTCCCTCATCCAAGAACTTAATTGGGAAGGTGACATGTCTATTTTTGTAATCTTCTTAACAACATTGGTCACGAAACAAAATGATGACATTCTTTCTATCCGAATCATTGAAATTATATAGACAGAGTGTGAAGAGGGGCTGGGCAGCTTACCTTAAAAGAGATTTCATATTGTTCTCCTCCCCAGATTTCTAAACCAGGATCATAGCCACCCAACTCCCAAAACCATTTTCGATCAACAGCAAAGAGACCTCCAGCCATAACAGGAGACCTGTGAAATGAAGAAAATAGTCTTCAGGGTCAATGGCATTTTGCCTGGGGAAAAAAAGCAAACTTCAGGTTACGTGTTAGGGGTCCCCTACAGGGAGCTTTTTCGCAGTGGTTTCCTGTAAGTGGTTATAGGGTTCTTACCCCGTCTCTCGTTGCTGCCAGAATCCTTACGAGCTTTACACTTTGCACGTCAGGTTCTAGGGCAGCTAATGCCCTGTAGGGCCACATTCGCTCCACATGTTCATCATTAGAGAGAAAGTCACGAGCCCACATGACTCTTAAGGATACATTGAGAAATACCAGTATTTCTTCAAAGGGAAAGGGATCTTATACTATCAGACAGATAAGAGTATAGGAGGCACTGTTGTAGATATTAGACAGTATCTTTGATTTAATTGCTCAGTACGGATCCACCAAGCATCCACCATTTACGGGTCATGTCCATTTCACAGGTGGGAGATGGTGCGTTGGAATAACATAACCCACCACCAGAATTAGTTATTTAATTAAGGTGCCCAAGCTGGAATTTTAACTAGGTCTTTTCACTTAATTATACTTTTTTGGCTTTCTCTGCCTTTCTAAGAAATCTTCCTTTTAATCAAATAATACTTTTCGAGTATTCCATCCGTGTTAGGACACCCCGTGGTCTCGTCGCTGATCACCATCGGTCCCAGTCCTGAAAGTGTTTGCGGCTCAAAGGGACTCGTAGTGGTTTTGGGTCCCCACAATAAACCGGGCTCTTGGCTACGGTTTCTGCTCAGTCGCCTTCATTGATCCTCACAACATCCCCAGCTACTATTTGAAGACACAGGCAGAGCGAAGCTAGGAACACTGCCCGAGGCTGGAGCCGGCACGCCCTGGTGCTGGGGCTGACCCGGGTCCTCTGATTTCCCTGCCTTTGGGTTCTTTCACTGCACATTGTTCCTGGGACCGTGCTAGGAGAGGAAGACAGGCAACCCCATCAACCTGAACAGAGAGAATGCGAGAACACCTGCAAACCATGCAAACCTGAAAACACGACACTGTCAGCATGGCTTTTGTGACTGTTCTGAAACATTTTTGAAACAAAGGATGTTTATCAAGCAGAGTACAGGCATCGAATGTTGAAGACACACATTTGAAACTCCATATAAACATACTTGACACGCACAGATCGACTGAAGACTTGCTCTTCATAACTTTTAGGAGGCACTTGAGTAACATAAACTTAAATTTGTTTCAGTGTATTATTTATTTCAAAGACTTTGCATGTTAAGATGGTACTTAGCCTAAATACTTCAGTTTAAGAACATTTTCTAGTGTGTAGACTCAGTGTATATGGAAAGATTACAAGCCAGGAAAAGGGATTTACTTCCCTCCCAGGAGAGGGAGCAGGGTTAAAAAGAAATAGCATAAAGGATCTCATGCAATTTTTAATTTTGTTTGAAATAAAAATCCCAGAATCAGACGACCCTTACTGTATTCCTCTCGCCAGCAGCCTAATCTTTTTCCATGTTGCATGCACTGAATTTCAGAGTGGAACCAGCACTGTAGCTGGAACACATTAGGACTGGGACATGCTGGGTGCAGTTCCCACAGTGCAGCTTCTCCTTCTGCAGAACGTGGGTGTTAAGTGGTCAGAAATTCTCAGTCCTTTTCAAACTGAACCACAAAGAGAAAGCTCTTGAGTCACATACACATATTCTCATTCGATTGGGTAAAACATGAGTCCAAAGGGCATTAGACTTTACATTGTGCACGATAAATCTCAATACTAGATTTAACGTGGATAGAGAATTATTACAGATATTGGGCAAGAGAAAGTCCTACATTGAATTTTTAAAGTTTCTAAGAAGTTCGTTGGAAACACAATATCTTGTTTTCTTCAGTTTATAAGAAACCATGTAGTGTATTTTAGGTTAATTTTAGGCATCATAAAATAAATTCAAATGGATCCTCTTCAACTTCACTGATGCTTTTAGCAAGCCTCCAATAAATTAGTGTTCCCTATCTTGATTAGTGTGAACTGGCAAGAAACAAACCTTTTATTTGTATCTGTACATCTGTACAT
>JAQQAC010011257.1:0-10542 GCA_029783875.1 Phataginus tricuspis | reverse complement strand
ATGGTTTCATGACTTACATTCAGGTCTTTGATCCACCTTGAGTTTACCTTTGTGTATGGGGCTAGACAGTAGTCCAGTTTCATTCTCTTACATGTAGCTCTCCAGTTTTGCCAACACCAGCTGCTGAAGAGGCTGTTATCTCCCCATTGTATATCCAAGGCTCCTTTATCAAATAATTAGTTGACTGTATATGTTTGTGTTAATGTTTGGATTTTCTATTCTGTTCCACTGGTCTGTGGGTCTGTTTTTGTGCCAGTACCAAATTGTCTTGATTACTGTAGCTTTGTAATAGAGTTTGAAGTCAGGGAGCGTAATTCCCCCAGTTTGATTCCTCCTTCTCAGAATTGCTTTGGCTATTCGGTGTCTTTTATGGTTCCATATGAATTTTAGAATTATTTGTTCCAGTTCATTGAAGAAAGCTGTTGGTATTTTAATAGGGATTGCGTTGAATCTGTAGATTGCTTTAGGTAGTATAGCCATTTTGACAATATTTATTCTTCCTAGGCAACATCATGGAATGCATTTCCATTTGTTAGTGTCCTCTTTAATTTCTCCTAGGAGTGTCTTGTAGTTTTCAGAGTACAGGTCTTTCACTTCCTTGGTTAGGTTTATTCCTAGGTATTTTATTCTTTTTGATGCAGTTGTGAATGGAATTGTTTTTCTGATTTCTCTTTCTGTTAGCTCATCATTAGTGTATAGGAAAGCAACAGATTTCTGTGTGTTAATTTTGTATCCTGCAACTTTGCTGAATTCAGATATTAGTTCTAGTACTTTTGGAGTGGAGTCTTTAGGGTTTTTTATGTATAGTATCATGTCATCTGCAAATAGTGACAATTTGACTTCTTCTTTACTAATCTGGATGCCTTGTATGTATTTGTTTTGTCTGATTGCCGTGGCTAGGACCTCCAGTACTACGTTGAATAACAGTGGAGAGAGTGGGCATACCTGTCTTGTTCCCGATCTTAGGTGAAAAGCTTTCAGCGTCTCACTGTTAAGTATGATGTTAGCTGTGGGTTTGTCATATATGGCCTTTATGATGCTCTGGTACTTGCCATCTATACCCATTTTGTTGAGAGTTTTAATCATGAATGGATGCTGAATTTTGTCAAATGCTTTTTCAGCATCTATGGAGATGATCATGTGGTTTTTGTTCTTCTTTTTGTTGATGTGGTGGATGATGTTGATGGATTTTCGAATGTTGTACCATCCTTGCATCCCTGGGTTGAATCCCACTTGATCATGGTGTATGATCCTCTTGATGTAATTTTGAATTCGGTTTGCTAATATTTTGTTGAGTATTTTTGCATCTACGTTCATCAGGGATATTGGTCTGTAATTTTCTTTTTTGGTGAGGTCTTTGCCTGGTTTTGGTATTAGAGTGATGCTGGCTTCATAGAATGAGTTTGGAAGTATACCCTCCTCCTCTATTTTTTGGAAAACTTTAAGGAGAATGGGTGTTATTTCTTCTCTATATGTCTCGTAGAATTCAGAGGTGAATCCATCAGGCCCAGTGGTTTTGTTCTTGGGTAATTTTTGATTACTGATTCAATTTCGTTGCTGGTGATTGGTCTGTTTAATTTTTCTGTTTCTTGCTTGGTCAGTCTTGGAACGTTGTATTTTTCTAAGAAGTTGTCCATTTCTTCTATGTTTTGCAGCTTGTTAGCATAATATTCTCTTATAATTCTTTGTATTTCTGTGGGGTCTGTTGTTATTTTTCCATTCTCATTTCTGATTCTGTTTATGTGTGTAGATTCTCTTTTTCTCTTAATGAGTCTGGCTAGGGGTTTATCTGTTTTGTTTATTTTTTCAAAGAACCAGCTCTTGGTTTCATTGATTTTTTTCTATTCTTTTATTCTTCTCAATTTTATTTATTTCTTCTCTGATCTTTACTATGTCCCTCCTTCTGGTGACTTTGGGCCTCATTTGTTCTTCTTTTTCCAATTTCAGTAATTGTGTCTTTAGAATGTTCATTTGGGAATGTTCTTCCTTCTTTAAATAGTCCTGGATTGCAATATACTTTCCTCTTAGAACTGCCTTTGCTGCGTCCCACAGACGTTGTGGCTTTGTGTTGTTGTTGTCATTAGTCTCCATATATTCTTTGATTTCTGTTTTGATTTGGTCGTTAACCCACTGATTAATTAGGAGAATGTTGTTAAGTCTCCATGTATTTGTGAGCCTTTTTGATTTCTTTCTAAAATTTATTTCTAGTTTTATACCTTTGTGATCTGAGAAGTTGGTTGGTAGGATTTCAATATTTTTTAATTTAGTGAGGTTCTTTTTGTGGCCTAGTATGTGGTCTCTTCTGGAAAATGTTCCATGTGCACTTGAGAAGAATGTGTATCCTGCTGCTTTGGGGTGCAGAGTTCTGTAGATATCTGTTAGGTGCATCTGTTCTATTGTGTTGTTCAGTGCCTCTGTGTCTTTACTTATTCTCTGTCTGGTTGATGTGTCCTTTGGAGTGAGTGGTGTGTTGAAGTCTCCTAAAATGAATGCATTGCTCTCTATTTCCCCTTTTAATTCTGTTAGTATTTGTTTCACATATGTAGGTGATCCTGTGTTGGGTGCATATATATTTATAATGGTTATATCTTCTTGTTGGACTGACCCCTTTATCATTATGTAATGTCCTTCTTTATCTCTTGCTACTTTCTTCATTTTGAAGTCTATTTTGTCTGATACAAGTACTGCAACACCTGCTTTTTTCTCCTTGTTGTTTGCATGAAATATCTTTTTCCATACCTTCACTTTTAATCTGTGTATATCTTTGGGTTTGAGTTGAGTCTGTTGTAAGCAGCATATAGATGGGTCTTGCTTTTTTATCCATTCTATTACTCTGTGTCTTTTGATTGGTGCATTCAGTCCATTTACATTTAGGGTGATTATCGATAGATATGTACTTATTGCCATTGCTGGCTTTAGATTCGTGGTTACCAAAGGTTCAAGGGTTGCTTCTTTACCATCTAACAATCTAACTTAACTTTCTTGTTAAATTATTGTAAACACAGTCTGATGTTTCTTTATTTCTCTCCCTTCTTATTCTTCCTCCTCCATTCTTTATATCTTAGGTGTTTTATTCTTTGCCTTTAGTTAGTATTTGGATGGTGTGCTTTCTTTGCTATGATTTTATTTTCTCTGGTGACATCTTTTTAGCCTTAGGAGTGCTTCCTTCTAGAGCAGTCCCTTTAAGACATCCTGTGGAGGTGGTTTATGGGAGGCAAACTCTCTCTGCTTTCGCTTGCCTGGAAATTGTTTAATCCCTCTGTCATATTTAAAAGATAATCGTGCTGGATACAATATTCTTGGTTCGAGGCCCTTCTGTTTCATTACGTTAACTATATCGTGCCATTCTCTTCTGGACTGTAAGGTTTCTGTTGAGAAGTCTGATGATAGTCTGATGGGTTTTCCTTTGTAGGTGGTCTTTTTTCTCTCTCCAGCTGCCTTTAATACTCTGTCCTTATCTTTGATCTTTGCCATTTTAATTATTATGTGTCTTGGTGTTGTCTTCCTTGGGTCCCTTGTGTTGGGAGATGTGTGGGCTTCTGTGGACTGTGAGACTACTTCCTTCCCCAGCATGGGGAAGTTTTCAGCAATTATTTCTTCAAAGACACTTTCTATCCCTTTTCTCTCTTTTCTTCCTCTGGTACTCCTATAATGCGAATATTGTTCCGTTTGGATTGGTCACACAGTTCTCTTAATATTCTTTCATTCCTAGAGATCCTTTTATCTCTCTCTGCCTCAGCTTCTCTGTATTCCTGTTCTCTGATTTCTATTCCATTAACAGTATCTTGCAGCTCGTCCAGTCTGCTGTTAAGCCCATCGATGGCTTGTCTGATTTCTGCATTGTCTTTCCTCACTTCCCTCACTTTGTTCCTCAGCTCTTGCATATTTCTCTGTAGATCCATTAGTATGGTTATGACTTTTATGCTGAATTATTTTTCAGGAAGATTGTGCATTTCCATCCCATCAGACTCTCTCTCTGGTGTTGTCTGGGTCTGGGTAAGCTTTGTTTGTACCATATTCCTCTGTCTTTTCATAGCGATAGAAGTGGTTGCTGATAGGTGCCACGTATGTCAGCTGGGCTCTTTAAGAATTTTAAAAAGAAAAGAAAAAAAGGAAAAGAAAGAAAAAAGGAAAGAAAGAAAAGAAAAGAAAAAAAAGAACAAAAAACGCCTGCTGAGAGTAGATTCTGTGAGGATGCTGTAGGTGGCGCTGCTGCTCCACTATTCCGCAGCCGTGGCCGCGCCACTCCGCAGGGCCCTTTGTAGCTCTGGCCAGGGCGGAAACGTATGGGTGGCTGCTGATCTCTGTGGGAAGTCTCAGTGCCGCTACTTTTTCCTAGTTGCCAGCCAAGGGGTCCAAAATTCCCCAGGACTCACAGCCTGCTGGGCTGAGTGTGCTGGGATAATACTGCTCCTCTGTTGGGCCCCTGCCTCTTTAAGACCGCTAAAAAGGCGTCCACTTTTCTTTTGTCCCGGGGAGCAGCTGAGAGGACCCAGGTGTGTTCCTCGGGTCAGATGCTGCACCTCTGACTCTCCAATCTCCGATACACGGCGCGATGTGTGTCAGTGCTCCCGGCGCAGATCACCAGGGCTGGTTATTTCGTGGGCCTGGTCTTCCACTCACTTCCCACTGTGAATCCTCCTCCCACCCGTGCGCTGGGGTAGGGGAGTGCTTGGGTCCTGCCGGGTCACGGTTCCGTATCTTACCCGCTTCGTGGGGTGCCAAGTCCTCTCAGGTATAGCTGCAGGCTGGGTGCTGTCCTATATCTTCTGGTCTCTCTTTTAGGAATAGTTGTATTTGTTGTATTTTCATAAATATATATGGTTTTGGGAGGAGATTTCCACTGCCCTGCTCACGCCGCTATCTTCCCGGAAGCCCGCCAAGTTGCTATTTTATTAATGAGGAACATGAAACAGAGATTTAGTAACTTGCTCATTTATTATTGCTCTGCCTAAAAGTGAGAAAGCTGGGATTTGAACCCTTGTCTTCTGTCTCAAGCAAGCTCAGTAAAAACCAGCTCTTTTGATTTTATCATCTTACAAATGTTACTTCATTAAGCTATTAAGCTTTGCTTCTGGATACTGAAAATATTTATACAAATTCTTGGAGGGCATTTATTTGTTTTGCATATTTTTGACTGCTCTGGTGCAATATTCTGTCCTGCATATTAAAACGTATTCACTGAAACTGTAGTATCAGAGGAAAAATTTAAGAATTATACACAGTCTACCACCCCAAGACAACATGATTTTGCCCTTTACCAGAGAATGTAATATGCAGTTTTTGTACTGCCCTGGTTTCGGCTTTGTCATTCTTTGAGTTTCCTTTTAGCCATTGTTCACTTTTGAATGGGGCTTGCACACACTTTTCCCTGTGGTAGTGGCCAAGCAGAGCTGCCTTTCTTCTTAATGGAGTAGTTCTGGCTTCCAGTTTTTGTTGTTTTTCTGTCTTCTTCCTTTCTATCCTCCCTCTCCGGATATTGAGAGAGAACTCCAAAATTGCCAGAATTTGGTGGATTTTGGTTCATTCATGTGATTTATTTTGGGTAAGATGTAAACCAAACCTCAAACCACAGATAAAATAGAAGGTCCCCTTAAACGAACTGTTTTCATTGGAGCATTAACATTCACTGTGGGGTTGAAGCTTTCCATAAGGGTAATTTGAGTGAGAAAATGAATGTAAATTCTCATGTTTTAGTTAAATTAATGAGTTTTTTCATTATGAGAAATAAAAATATAAAACCTTGTGATTAATCTTTCTTTCTGAGTGATTTGACAGTAAGAGCTGGAAGCTACAAATTACCCATAAGACAAGGGTGTCTAAATTTTTTCTACCTATGGGCCTGTATTGGCAACTAGCCAGGTGCCTGAAGGCTACTCTTAATTTATACTGAGCAGAAGACACCTGTCTTTTCTTGTGCATCTTTAACATGCTGGCACAGCTCATTGAGCACAAGTGTAGGAGCCTCTTCTCTGAGGGCTTGCCTTCATGAAGGTTTATTTGGGAAAAGTATCAAACTCCTTGTAGTATGGACAGTTTCTGTACTAAAATCTTTTTTTGTGGCGGTGATGTTGACTATAATAGTAGCAGTCTTCATCTAGCAGCTGTTGTAATATGCTATACTGATTTAATCTTTGCAACACTGAGATGGGTACTATCATGCCTGTACTGCAGGTGAGGGAATTGAGGCTCAGAGAGGTATGCTAAGGTCTCATAGCCAGAAGGTGCACTAGCTGGGATGGGAACCCCAGTCTTTGTGACTTTTCCCCCTTGGCTATGTTATTGCCGTGAGTGGTGTGGTCCAGACCAAATGTGATTTGGTCCATTCTCAGAACAGAAGAAAGGACCCCTTAGGTTTAATTTAATAATTTCTTTTTTTAGAGAATAATTTGCAAGAGACTTCAGGTGATTGATTTAGTGTGGTGGTTGAAAGCCAGGAGGGATTCTTTGACTTTTCTTTATTAAGAAAGGGGAGAATGTTTTGGTTTATTTTTTATAGACAAAATGGGGGTTCTTTTAATTCTCAGATTAATTAGCTTACTCTTTCAACTTGCCAGCTTTTCTTTATTAGGCAAACCAAAGTGTCAGGAGAAGCCTGGGGACCATCTTTGCTGTTAGTTTGGCAGTATTCCTTGTAGCAGCATTGGCATGGTACATACAATTTCTGTTTTTGCCCACTTATTCACATAAGAATTAATATGAATAAAATTTCAAGCATGACACTCCTGGAAATGAGGCCCTCGGACAATTTAGGAATACTAACTTAAGGAATAAATATTGGTATGCACCGTTAGGGAAGCCTTGGGGTCACAGCCAGGGCTACCTGGTAAAATACAATCTCCAGATGAACTGGCTATACAATTCCTAATTACTGGAATGTACCTCTTAAGTCCCAGTTTACACAGCCCCCTAGCAAATTAATACAATTTGGGATAGAATAGTACACATCCTGGATGTGTGGACAAAAGGGAGTGTTGAAATTAAGTTGGAACATGGAAGCATCAGTAGGGAATTCAGCCCTGCCATTTTCTCTGTTATTTTTACACTAATGTGCAACCTTTGTGCAGACATTTTGATATTTCCACATGATTCAGTTTTGAAATTTCCTGTGCTGCATCAAATTAGTATATGACTGGATAGCAAGTGTTTCTTCCACATTAATTTTTAA
This sequence comes from Phataginus tricuspis, assembly GCA_029783875.1. Taxonomy (NCBI): domain Eukaryota; kingdom Metazoa; phylum Chordata; class Mammalia; order Pholidota; family Manidae; genus Phataginus; species Phataginus tricuspis. Next base: position 3,374 of record JAQQAC010011257.1, on the reverse strand, counting down.
CTCTTAAATCAGGCGTGAACTCAGCAGCACTGAGTTTAGGTCATTGACTTATATAAAAGCCTTCTCAGTGGGCACATGGACTTCATAGCTCTAGTGTTGCTGGAAATTCTCTTTCTTAATGAATGTGGCTGTGTGACTGTGCAGGGGGTTCCAAAAGCATGTGTCTCCATCAGTTCTGGAGGAGTAAGTCTCAGCCTCTGCTCTGTGGGTCTGGGGCTGTGTGAGGGAGGAAACCCCATTCTGGTGGGAGCTTTGTCCATCCAGCCAGTGACCACCTAGAGTGGGCTTTTCTGTAACCATCTGAGCCATAACCTAGAATCCTAGAAAAGGATGAAAGCCCTGGCCTAGTCCCAGCTCTGCTTGACCTGAGCTAGTTACCTAACCTCCCTGAACCTCAAATCCCTTATTTCTAAAAAGAAACCAATGTTTTTTTGACTTGGGAAGGTCACATGGTTCTTGGGGTGCTGCAGTGTTACATTGAATGAACATGCTCTGTCTGTAAACACCATGTGTGTTCTCCTCATGTTGGTTGCTCTTGGCATCATTTTAATGGTACGGGATAGTGAAAAGAGCTGGTCTTTAGAGACAAATTGAGTTCAAATCTAATTCCAACATTTATTAGCTTTTGACTATAAGCATTGATTTCTTCTTCTGTAGAATGGAGGTTTGAGGATCTGTCCCATGGGAAATATGTGAGGCTTAAGTGAGATAACCATATGTAAAAATCTTTGTACATAGCACAGCAGAGATGTTTGGTATGTGGTGTTTTGATAATTTTACTGCTAATACATTCTGTGTGCTGCTCAGTATGCTACGATTTCTCTGACAGTTTTTCCTGCTTTGATTAGTATAAATATGATGCATTTCAGAAGATTTAAAATGTGCAGTGCATAGATTTTTTATCTTAAAATTTATGCTGCTGTGGAATGCCAGGAATTAAGCAACTGGTAACCAGAAGCTCGTTAAAGTGAGATTTTGCATCTTGATTCCTGGTTACAGCAAAGGTGGTACTAAGCCAATAGATGGTGCCATTATGTTACAAAAGGAGAAAATATTTACTTCAAAAATTCATTGTTGTTATAGGGAATGTAATATAGCTAGCCCTTCCAGTTCTTAATCTATTCTAATTAGAGTGGACTTTGTTCTTGATTCTGTGTAAAAAATATTAAATGTCTCATGTAGCTAAAATGCAGGATTGAGTCAATGGGTAGGGTACTGTTCCTGCTGTTTTTTTTTCCTGCTCTGACATTTTACTATGAGGTCTTTTCTGACTTGAGTTTAGTCCATAATCTACAACCACATAAAAGCCCTTACCAGGAGTGCTTTTCAGAACAGTTAAATGCAGTCCTCCCAGTTTTAAGTCCTTTGCTTCAAACCGCACTTCAGAGAGAATGAGGTTAACTTAATTCGTCTTTACCTGCTCTTGTTTCAGGATTGAGCCAGAACTGGCCCTGCTCTGGGGAAGTGCCTTTATACCCATATAACCTAGTGCCTTGAGGGTCTTTTTCTTATTGGACAGACTAAGTGGAAAGTCGTTTTATGCATCAGAAAACTTATTGTGGAATTCAAAGAACTAGGGATTTGCTGTCAGCCAGATCTGCCATCACTAGCTGTGTGACTTTGGGTAGGTTCCTTCACTTTGCTGAACTTAGGTTTTCTTGTTTTTGTTTTTTAATCTGTAAAATGGGGATAATACCATCATAGATGAATTAAGTGAGAAAATACTATGTAACAGTGCTTTGCACATTTTTTTCAGTATATAGGATTTCTTTTTTGCACACAGGCTCTGTGGGCAGGATAAACCTTTGCTTATGATTAAGGGTAGGTGTGTTTTCTAGATGATTAAACCGGTGGTCCTTTGTTCTTGAGGGTTCTGAGGGACATGGAAACTTGGAAGAGGCCTGCAAAGTGGAATAACCTGCAGTTTGGGAAGTTATTTGAAATGTGGGCCACAGTAAAGGATGCCTCTGAAAGACCTGTCTGCTTGGACTGCCTTGAGCTCCTGCAGCAGGAGGGAGAACTGTGCGCCCTGTGCTTGGTGGAGTGCTGAGGTTGAGACCTCCTCCCTCCTGGCGCTGCCTGTTGGTGTGGGAGACTGAGTCAGAGACTCAGAGTCAAAGGTAATTTTCATCCTCTATCTTATTCCCTAAACATAGAATTAGGTGACTCCTTTTTCTGAAGGAGAACAATTTTTTGTCCATATTCCCTGTGGCATTTGATTAAAATATGTTAATAAAATAAAACCTTTCACCTTTTAGGCCTGGATGCCCCATAAGTTTTTTTCTTTTCTTAAGAATAAGTGTTTACAAAGTAAACTCAAGGTGGATCAAAGACCTGAATGTAAGTCATGAAACCATAAAACTCTTAGAAAAAAACATAGGCAAAAATCTCTTGGACATAAACATGAGCGACTTCTTCATGAACATATCTCCTCGGGCAAGGGAAACAAAAGCAATAATGAACAAGTGGGGGACTATATCAAGGTTAAAAGCTTCTGTACAGCAAAGGACACCATCAGTAGAATAAAAAGACATCCTACAGTATGGGAGAATATATTCATAAATGACGTATCCGATAAGGGGTTGACATCCAAAATATATAAAGAACTCATGTACCTTAACAAACAGAAAGCAAATAATCCAATTAAGAAATGGGCAGAGGACATGAATAGACACTTCTCTAAAGAAATTCATATGGCCAACAAGCACATGAAAAGATGCTCCATATCGCTAATCATCAGAGAAATGCAAATTAAAACCACAATGAGATATCACCTCACACCAGTGAGGATGGCTAACATCCAAAACACAAACAACAACAAATGTTGGCGAGGATGTGGAGAAAAGGGAACCGTCCTACACTGCTGGTGGGAATGCAAATTAGTTCAATCATTGTGGAAAGCAGTATGGCGGTTCCTCAAAAAACTCAAAATAGAAATACCATTTGACCCAGGAATCCCACTCCTAGGAATTTACCCTAAGAATGCAGCAACCCAGTTTCAAAACGACAGATGCACCCCTATGTTTATCGCAGCACTATTTACAATAGCCAAGAAATGGAAGCAACCTAAGTGTCCATCAGTAGATGAATGGATAAAGAAGATGTGGTACATATACACAATGGAATATTATTCAGCCATAAGAAGAAAACAATCCTACCATTTGCAACAACATGGATGGAGCTAGAGGGCATTATGCTCAGTGAAATAAGCCAAGCGGAAAAAGACAAGTATCAAATGATTTCACTCATATGTGGAGTATAAGAACAAAGAAAAAAACGGAAGGAACAAAACAGCAGGAGACTCACAGAACCCAAGAACGGACTAATAGTTACCAAAGGGAAAGGGACTGGGGAGGATGGGTGGGAAGGGAGGG
>JAQQAC010011256.1:536-14518 GCA_029783875.1 Phataginus tricuspis | reverse complement strand
ATGGTTCTGAAAGCTCTGGTACTGGGATAGCTCAGCTCGGAACGTTGCTGTGTTTTCCTGGAGGCCAACTGTGAGATACACACGTGTACGCTTGCACTCACACACATCCCCTGGCCCCAGTTCCACCCTGCCCCCCAGCCCCCAGCCCCAGGAAGTGGATTTCTCAACCAGCAGGGCTGGCTATGAGTCACAGTCAATTCCGTTTTGTTTGGGGGAGAAGACTTCTCTCTGACTCTTGGGGCAGAAAGGAGTTCCTGAGAAGGCAGTGTGGTCCTGACCTCGAGGGAAATTCCCACGTCTGTATGGTGCCTTGGAAAGGTCTCTTGGAAAGAGACCTCTTGCTCAGCTGTCTTGAGGGACGAGGATGCCCTTGTTCTGGGTAAAGGCCCATGTTCCAGGTCTCAGGCAAATGTCTGTAAGCTGGTGCTGCCGGGACAGTGGGGGGACTACAAAAAAGAAGGCTAATATAACTTGTATGGGCTCCTCAAAGGAGTCTGCCCACAGTTGCTCAATGTGGGGTGGGGGGGGACGTGTGTGCATGTGCGTACTCAAACTTATGTGCAAAGGGAAGCGATGGCCTGGGAAACCAAGGCCATTAATAGCTGGCACCACAGCCTTTGGGCTGTGAAAGCAGCCGCAGCTCTATTGTGAGCACTGCCCTGGGGGTCACTGGAACTTTCAAACTCTCCTCCAGGAACTGCTTGCCTTTGGGCAGATAATAAAGGAGGCCTCTCTAGCACGTTCCCAGCCCTGCTTGCCATCTGCCTTCCACCTAGCCCTCCATGCCCACCTCAGTCCAGGAGGGTAGAGGGTGAGGTCTGCTGCTCCTATAATCTCCTTGTCCCTCAGATCAGCTCAGGCTAAGCAAAGAAGTGGGGTAGAGGCCCTGTCTCCCTAAGGTGTCATGGTGATAGGAGGGGAAGGGGCTTACTGGGGAGGCGGGGAGAGGCCTCCCCCTGAATCCATGATGGTTTTCCTCCACCGCCTTGAGGATGAGGAAGCTGAGTCTTCAGGAAGGCGTCTTCTGTTTTCTTTCCTTTCTCAGGTGGAAATCATGCTTCCCTGTCTGTGATCCACCTGCAGCCCACCTGCCACCCCTGAAAGGGATAGAGAGCAGACAAGCCAAAGAAAGCCAGGGGGCTGTGGAAGCAGCAGTAGTTCTATTGTGAGCACTGCCCTGGGGTCAGCTCTGCCTTTGGCCCTTCTGTGCAGGTCACTCGGAGGCTGCCATGGGGCCATTTTGGTGGCCAGGGAGGCCTGTCCAACACCCCATGGGCCCAGTGCCTCTCTCAGGCACAGAGGGCTTCTGCTGGCCACGATGCCCAGCACGTGCAAGCATCAATCTCAGACAATAGGTGCACACAAAAAGTCCCTGGCCAGCCAAACCACAGGAAGAAGAAAAGTTCAGATAGTCATTCAGTGAACAGGAGACACTTCACTGAACCCAGAGATGAGGCAGACACCTACGCCTGACTTTTAGGAGAAAAGGGAACATGACAAACAGATATTCTTAGGAACGTTGATCGGAAAAGAAAACGTTTTACAGCATGCGTCCTGGGTGGGTCCACATCAGGCCATTCCGAGTCGAGTCCTGGTCACTGGCCTCCCCAAGCCAGTGCCAGGAGTCCATGATGGCCTCTGCTCCACCAGTCAGGCTGTGATGCCTTAGAAAGGTTCCTCCCTCCCAAGGAGTGGAACTAACAAGGAATCATTAACCTGAAGCCCGGGAAACGTGAGACCCTGCTCCCCAGCACTTCAGATGAACCAAGATTTGAGTCGCTTCCTCCTGCAGAGGGCAGAGCAGCGTCGCTCTCTTTCCCTTCCCCACCTCCAGGTCTGCAGCTAGAGGAAATGCTCTTGAACAAAAATGTGGCTTTTCTCCAGGGATGACAAAGCTGAAAGCCTGGTTAGCTTGGGAGGCCTCAGCTGGCCTAGGTGAGACGAAGACCCTGACATTCCTGCTTCAAGCATCCACACTGGATCTGCCAGGAGATAACACGGGGCGCTCAAGGGGCTGAAGCCTCTTTGACCCGGGGGGCTTTCCTCCTCCCTTATAAGGTGAAGCGGGAGAAAGGGCATGAGGCTTCTCCTGAACCCTTAATCAACCCCTTGCCCCGTTCGGATCCTATCCTGCCGCCCTTCCCTGCTAAGATCCCTGCCTCACTGCGCAGCTTTTCTTCTTTCAGGAAGGCAGGGTCTGGGTGTGGCTCACAGTGGGACCCCCCCCAAAACTGAAAAGAACAAGAATCCAGCCATGGTGTTCACTCCCTAGGAAATGCTCTGTTTGTTTGGAAACCTGCAGAAGCCCCAATGCATTGGCCACACAAAGCTAAATCAGCGGAACAGGTTTACACTTGGAGGCCAGTTCAGTTCTGCCAGCGTGAAGAAAGAGGATGTAGAATGTGGTTTTTCAGTTCCTGGGGCTTAGGGAGCTCTGAAACTCCCCCTCTCCCTGTCCTTGCTCGACCACTGCTAAAGCCTTCTGCGAGGATGGGAGAGGAATCTGAGCTCCCCGTGGCTTCAGTTTATCCGTCAGTGAAATGGAAAACCTAACTTTAAACTTTACAGTATGAGACAGTTTGGTCGTGACTGTCACGGGCCTTTCTGCAGCCTCTCTTTCCCTCGCTCACCCTCCCCACCTCTCCCCTGCCTCCTCCTTGTTCTTTCTCTTCCCTTCTCACTCTTCTGTCCTCTAGTCCTCTGGCCTCTTTCCTCTCTGACCCCTCCAGACTGGAAGTGAAGGGTGTGCCTCTTTCAGGCTAAGAAGTTTTGCTTTGCAGAAACACAGTCAATTTACAATCCTGCCCTTCCCAGCTGGGGACAATGTTTATTTACACTTAAGATAAGAGGAGAGGCTGAGCTGAGAGTTGCTGAGGCCAGGGAAAATCACAATGATACATAAAAGCTTTGGCCCTCACCGAGGCGCTGAGCTAGTGCTGGGCCCAGGCCGCATAGCTCTGAGTGGAGGGCTTTGGGAGGGAAGTGTCAGAAAGGAAGAGGTCTAAGCTTCCTCCTGATTTCAGGGATCAGCTTACTCTGTGTTCCCAAGCCAAGAAATAGAGGCAGAAGCACAGAGGGAAAGAGGAAGCAGAGCAAGACACAGAGACAAAGATGGGGGCGTCCAACAATTGAAAGGGAAAGAGAAAAGCGTGACAGTTCTTAAATGTTTTAAAAATCACAAATTAGATTTGAAGAGAGGGAAAGGGTTTAACAGGGAGTTTTCCTTCCTTACTAGTAAATAAAGAGCTCCCTCAGCAGGTGACTGGCAACCAGGGAAGGTTCTATCTATAAGAACCAGGGTGAGTTAGGCAGCAAGATCCCAGGCCTTTGTTTCTGACCCCCAGGACATCTTGTACTGTCTGCATCCTTCCGGGGCGCAGGGGGTTGAGAAGCACAGTAGCCCAGACATGAAGCTTGTCCTGGAGGCATAGGTCAGGGGTTGATCTGTCTCGGGTCCCTCATGTCTCCCTGTCCCCTGGATATCCATGTCCTACTGCCACCCCAAGCTGGAGGTAATGTGTTACAGGGTGTCTTGCCAATGGGTTTCAGTCCCGGGCAAGTTCGCTATGAATTCAATGTAACCAAAGAAATTGACAGCAAACTGTTCTTGGGGTGAAAGGGTTATACCCAACTTTATTTCTGTGATGGCAGGTCAGTCACTAAAATCCCATTCACTCAGAGCGAGTCTGTATGCAGCAAGACGGTCTCTGCCTCTGGGCCCCTCTGTCTGCACAGCCTTCCTCTGGGCCTCTGCCCTCAGCGCTGCCACCACTCCAGCCTCTGCTCTGCTCTCCTGCAGCCTTGCAGCCATACCACCGTGTCACGCCTGGAGCACTAGGTAGAGCTCTTTATATAGAGTCAACAGCCATGTATTGCCCACAGGTGTGCAGTGAGCTAATCAACCAGGGCGAGGGGAGAATCCTGGCCACAGGAGCTCTCATTGTATCCACACAGGGTCACGGGGCAGGAGCAGGATAATGTAGCGCCCATTGGAAGCCTGGGTCTGGTGTTTATGAGAGGTGCATGTGAAACAAGTTTCCTAATCTCTCCAAGGAGCCTTGGTTTTCCCATCTAGAAAATGGAGTGTTAATATCTCCCAAAATAATTATACGAATTGTTGTAGTATTAGTATACCATCAAACAAGGAAACAGTAATGGTTTCTGCTCATAACTGACATTTCCTGAGCACAGAACTGGATCTGTGTTTTATATTCAAGATCCCATTTAGTCCTCACATCATCTCTACCAGATGAGGACCACGAAGCACCCTTATTTTTTCCATAACACTTGGGAAAGCAAAGCTGAAAGTTACTGCTGACAGGTTGGCTCCAAACCCTTTCCCATTGGCAACCAACTCACCATAGGTGACCAAAGAAACATGGCATCCTCTGCTTCCTCCACCTGTCAATGTTTTGGTTTTCTGTTTCATCAGGCCCATTGCCTGCAGCCAAGCCCAGCTCTGCAGAGCTATGGAGCCCTGGAGAAGCAGTACGGCTGGGTGCAGGGTGGGGCACCTGAGGCCCCACTCCATCAGCCAATAGCTGGCTGAGGCTTCTCAGGCAAAGTCCTTCTGTGTCTCTGAGGCCTCTGGTTCCTTGTCTCTAAATAGGTTTGCGGGTGACGCTATAGGTCCTCCCCCCCAGACCAGTTGTTCCAAGGACCCAGGGCAGAGAGGTGGTATTGCTAGTCCAGAGAAGCCCTAGCCCACAGGATGGGCAGCATTTACTTCTCCTCTCTCAGCCCCACCAGGAGCCTTGTTTCAGCCCTTTAAGCACAAGGGAGAAGACAGGCCAGGTCAGCCTATGGCTGAATCCAGACTTTGGTGGGGGAAGAAAAGGGATCACACAATTGGAATTTACTCAGATCTTGGATTTCAGCCTCCACTCCATTGGAAAGCAGTCAAATTTCAGATTAAAACCCAGGCTAAGGAGGCTTCAAGTCCCTGTCCTGTCCCTTACTAGCTATGTGACCTTGGGCAAGTCACTGTCTCTCTGAAATTTAGTTTCCTCATCTGTAAAATGGGAATAAAATTAGTGCTCCCTCCAAGGTTGGGTATAAGACAAGGCTTAGAAAGCGCCTGGCCCAGATTCCAGCACTGGGCAAAAGCTTATCCTCCCTGCTCCTCACGCACCTTTGGGGAGGACCCAGGGCTTTCCTCGCCTGTCCTCATCTGACCGGGGTCCTTGCCCCGCCACCGCTGCCTGCAGCCAAAGGCAAAGCGCTACTTGCAGGGTGCATGAAACAGCATTTTAAAAATGAAGGCTCTGTGCTGCTCATGGATTTTCTATTTAAATTTACTGATTCCCTAATTATAATCTCAGCAAGAAAGAAACATCAAGGACCAGCAGGGGTTGTTGGGGAGCAATTACTTGGCAGTTTACTTTTTTCCAATGGAAACAAAGGGAAGAAGAAGAAGGGGACGGGTGGAGTTCAGATGCCCTGCTCCTGCCTTAACTGGGCTCAGTGTTCCCTGCTGACCCAGGGGACCGCTGGGGCTGACTCCGCCCTTCGCTTGGAGGGCAGGCCACAGGGCTGGGGCTTGGGGAGCAACGGCGGATCGGGGAGCCACAGGGGCTGGGAAACTTGGCTGTAGTCTGACATCTCTGAAAAGCCAAAACAGGACCTGCTCTCCCTTTCCCTCCTGGTTAACAGCCAACCCTAAGCTACATACCTGTTCAGTAGATCTTTCCTTTTTCTTTCCAAATTTCCAAAAGTAGAAAGAACACTGCACAGAATTATCCACGGTACTTGTCAAAGATTTAAGCCCCAAAGTTTTAGCCTGGACCTACAGAATCAGCCTCTGCCAGCTGGGCGTGGACGCTGGCAACCGCACTTGGCTAGTGGCCTGGGAGATTCAGAGGGTTTGCTGACTGCTGAGCGCCCCGGGGCCGGGCTGTAAACTCTACCCTGTGGCAGCAACATGCAAAGCTGGGCCCAGGGTCCAATGGTCAGCGACTGGTCATTGCATCCTTGGGCAGTTCAGCTCATCACCTCTAGGATGTCTGTGGTCATAGGTTTGGGAAGTAAGTGACACATGCAGAAGAGGATGGCTGGAGACTTGCCTCATCTTCTGAACAAAATCACCAGAACACTTCATCGTCATTTGCAGAGGATCAGATCCAGGAGGACTTTAAGCAAGCAATTTCTAAGCGTAAGAGCAAAGCTATAGAGTCAGACTACTTGGGCTTAAAATTCTGCTTTACCACCACTACCAGCAAAGCAACTTTGGACTGTGCAGTGCCTCTCTGTGCCTCTGTTTCCTCAACTGTAAAAATAAGACAATAAGGAAGTGTCCTCCTGGAAGGGTAACTCCAGACACGCACAAACACCCATGTGTGTGCACGCACGTGCACACCCACAAACACGCACACTGCACCTCCCAGTGGTCATATGAACTCTGCACACGTGCCCCCACAGGTGAACTGCTAATACCTGCAACTGTTGAAGGTTTACCTCATACTGAGCACAGTGCCAAGCTCTATAGCTGGATTTTCTCATTTAGCCCTCACTACCACCCTGTCGGGTAAGTCTGTTTTTGTCCCATATTACAGAGGAGAGAACTGAGACTGAAAGAGATGAAGTAACTGGTACAAGGTTAAAGGAACAGAAAGGTTGGAACCACTGGTTTATCATAAAATACTGGCTGTTTTCTGTGTGCCAGGCTCTATTTCAGGCACCAGGGATTTTGTGGTACACAAGCTAGACAAGGCTCCTGGTCTCTCAGCAGTCACACCTCGTTGGGGGAGATCTGGAAACAGAATCACCTGACTCCAGAGCCCACAGGTTTGAGCACCTGCCTCCTTGGTGGGTGTTGGATGGTATCGTCATTGTCAAGGACACAGCTGAGCCTCTCCCGTCTCCTGTCCCTGTGGCTGGGTTCCTGAGGCACCTACTGTCTGTCATGGGACTTGCAGGTTGAGAGTAGAATATAGACCACCAGGTTCAGGGTCTCACAAACTATGAGTAGAAACAGCGCTCATTTTATGATCAGATCTAGCCTTTGCTGCCTGAAGTTCCCAAAAACATTTTCCAAATTCAGCTGAGACCTTCCCATCACAAGGAGGGAGACTGCCTCTCCCAGGCACTCCGCCCCACGTCTGCAGAAGGGAGGCCACACGTGGCCAGGCGGGCTGCAGAAGCAGAGTGGGCACCCTCTACTGAGGCAGTGGGGGGCAGTGCAGAAAACACCTGGGCCCTGGGCACAGAGCAGCCTTGGCAGGACTTCTCCCCATCGAGAAGATGATGGGGTTGAGTGAGTCCCAGGCAAAGATGGCCCTTCCTGTGGCTCCCAAGCACAACTCCCCGGCACAGCCACCTGCCTCACCCTTCTGAGGTCCTTGCCTCTGAATCTGAACTCTCCCCAGCTGTGCATATACAGATCCCTGGGGTCTGGCAGCATGTAGCCTGCCTCAGGCCTCCCTCTGGGGGCAGCCTCCCCACCATCCTCTTTGCCCCACCAAACATGCACTGCTTCTTCTGCTGGGCCTGTTGCGCTGGGCTTGCCCCTGGCCGCTGCCTGCTCGCCCCACCCCCACCCCAGCAGGGGTGGGCATTCGTGGGCTGTGACAGAGATTGGTCCTGAGCCCCATTTCCAGGCTCGGCTTTGCCTCCTGGAAGCCACCCCATAGTATTTTTGGAGCCACTTAGCATCCTAACGATTAGTGGACTACTGCAACCAGATGCCTGGGCTCTGCTGAGTCAGTAGAGGTCCCAGCAGCAGTGCGGAGCAGGCCCTGGACAGTGTCACCTTGAATGAATAGCATGACCTTTCAGGGATGCAGTCTTCTTGTCTAAAAACTGAAACAAAATGCTGAGGTTAAAAGGGACAAAATATGGGAAAGCACTTTGGAAAGTATAAGGCACAAGCTGATCTTCATATTTCTATTTTGTTTGAAACCAAGATGTCAGCTGAGATGCCTTATCCTTTAAGACTCATTTTTGCCTGAATGTGCCCCACAAAATAGTGGACCCCTTTCTCCCCCAATTTCTGCTATTATGTGGGTGCTGTAGGGAGGGGTATGGATAGTTCCCAGTTACCTGGCCTCTGAGCACCTCTTCCCCTGCCGCAGGCCACTTTAGGGACCTGCTTGGTTTCCTGTGCGCCCTTGGTCTATTCTACATCAAGGCCGTCTGAATTTGTGATTTAATCCCTTCTCCTAATTTCACTTTTAAAAAATCTGACTTCCACGTGTGTGACTAACTTCATGGGAGGTTTGAAGAGAAGATTTTGCCTAGTAGACTCACAGCCAACTTAAAGTTGACTCTTAGACAGACACCTTCCTACAAGTTCTTTAGCTATTTCTCAAGCCCCGAGGCCAGCCTCCCTGTCCTCTTTCCTAAGCTCTCTCCATAAAAATTCCTGCTTGCTCCAACAACAGAGAAGTCAAGATTTTTTTTCTATGTCTTCAGGCAACCGTAGTTTATCAAGGTGACACTCAGGGTTGACAATGTCAACAAAGACAATTCCTTCTCTAAGAGGAATTTAGCTGCCAGCTCAGCTGATGGGCTAATGACTTCTTTCTCTCCACTACATTTATATCTATCCCTGGACTCCCATGCATAGGGGTAAGAGGCCAAGCAGACTGATTGCCGAAAGGACACTGCAGAGAGGTTTGCAAGGCCACGTGGAGAGACCCCTCTGCCCTTCGCTGTTCTGCCACGTAGTTATTTTTGAGCGCTCTTTGTTCCCCAGCTGGAAGTCAGGGAATCAAACTCAAGCATTTTTCCATCTACATGGCAAAGTCTTAATTCGGGTTTGTGTCTGATGATGTGGTTAACTAATAGATGCAAGACCCATTCCCCTTATAACCTAAGCTGAAGCCACAGAACCAAGGTGACCCCAGCAACAACTCCAGGCCCATTGTGTCCAGGACAAAGGACACAATCCGCTGCTCTAGAACCCAAGGACACCCAGCTCTCAGACTTGTGACCAGAGACAGGTAAAAAATATAAGTGTTGTGGGTGAGGAAGCAAGACTCAAGTAATTCTAGACTCCAGATAATTATGTGGAGTCAGAACACCCTGGGGTCTCTAGTTCTTCATCTGTCTAGTTGGCTCTATTGTCAACATTATAACAACAATAGCAACTGCAAATAATAACAGCTGTCTTTATTTGAGCACATATTGTGTACCAAGTCTTCACATACATTTTTCATTGAATGCAATAATTATATGATATGGGTACTATTATTACCTTCACTTTACAGATGGGGAAACTGAGACTTAAGAAGTTTCCTTTGTCTAAAGTCACATTGGTAAGAGGTGTAGGAACTGGGCTTTAAACCATCACATGCCCTCTTAACCAGTGCTCCACGTTGTGCTTGTGTACCTGTTTGCAAGTTAGAAATAAAAAATTCATGTATTATTTCATTAACTTTACCTGGTTATACCCAGCCTAGAAGGTATTTCACAACTGTATCACAGACAAGAAACTGAGGCTTAAACAGGTAAAGGGGTCTTTCTGCCTTTCCTTTGCCCGCAGGAATGTGAGGATGATGTAAATGCAGAAGGTATTGACATTCTGCCTCAGAGAGGTGACCTGGGGACGAGGATGGCAGGGGGTGTATACTGAAGGGGACAGACACCCTCCCTCATGGAGCAAGCTTACAGGCTCGGTGGGGAAAAATGACACAAGCCATCAGAAGAGCCTGAGAGCCTGCTCTGGGATGCCTACTGCCTCTTGCCTTTCCAGAACAGTCCAGCTTGGCCCTGGAACTTGAATTCCTCCAAGAGTTGAGTTGGCTTTGCCATCTGAGGCACTGGGCACAGTGACAAGGAGTGGTTTTCTCAGATTTGCAGTGAGCCTTACGCCAGAGTATGAGAAGTAGCCCCTCTCAGCACCTCACTATGGGCCTGATGCAAATGCCCCGCTGTCTCCTGTCTGTCCGTTAGCTACCCAGGACTCCGCCGGCCCCTCCAGGCACTGATGTCATTGCCAATATGAGGATGAATATTTAAAGGGATTCTTATTTAACCAGCAAATGCTTCCCCTCCAAGTTCCCTCCATCACTCTCTCTGGATGGATTTCTAGAACAATTGTTCTGACTTACACCCAGAGATGCCTGTGGTTCGGCCTTGGTCATGTGACCACTTTCTCCTCTTTGTGGGTGTGTGACCTTAACTGTGGGGGGACTGGGTCAGCCTGGCCTGGCTGTGAACATCGGGATGAGCCCCCCGGTTCTCCATGACTGGATCTGTGCAGACATGACCCTGACTGATGGAGGATGGAGAAGGACAGAAACGAAAGAGACTGGGCACCCACAACGAATTACCCCTTTACTATTTCTGACATCCCACCCTGGTGCCACAAAGAATTTGGAATGTAAAATGTAAATGACCCAAAATCTGAAAGCAGTATGGAATTTGGGTTAAAAATGCAAGCTCTCCACTCTCATTATCACTGTTGTCAGAGAGACAGCTGCTCTGTGCCGGGGCTCTGTATGTGCTCTCCCCAGAGAGTAAGCCATGGTTGTTATGATTTTAGCACTGAAGGTTCTGCATCTCTAGAAACTTCTCAGCCCTGGGAAACCAGGATAGTTGGTCACTCTGCCTGTTTAACACTAGCAAAAATTCTTACACTTAGGAGGTCTTGTTCCTACTTTAAAGATAACCAAATAGAGGCTAGAGTTAGAATAACTGGTTTATTTGCACATACCTAGCGAACGGTTATAGTTGCAATCAGAATTCAAGTCTTAGGGGCTCCAAAACCTGCATTATCCATACCCAGTGCTGCTTTCAAGTAGGCAAGATCACAAACAGATCAAAATTTCAAGCATGTTTGTTGAATTTGTTTGAAAGGGCTTGGTTACTGGAACATTGGGAACCCAAGGAGGGGGTTGGGGGAAGCAGCTTGTCTCCATGAGGAAGAGGGGGGCCTGACTCCCCACCAGTGAGGAGGTGGGCATTCTTTCATTGGACATATGCTTACTGAGTGACTCCTCAGAGCCAGGTGCTGTCCTAGGCACTGGGGATAAAGCAGAAGGAAGCAGACCACGTCCCTCCCATCTGGGATCTTGCAGTCCAGGGTAAAGCAGCCCTCAGGCAAATAAATGCATAGCAGAGAGCCTGGAATGGTAAGTCCTCCGAAGAAGGACAAAGCTGGGTAAGGGGCTAGACAGAAGCAGGAGTGCTACCCCGATGGCGCTGTTGGAGAGACCTCTGCAGAGGCGACATCGAAGCAAAGACCTGAACATGAGAATGACCTTGTGTGAGGACAGAGTGTTCCACATCAAGAGAAAGCGACACGCTCAGCCTGGTTAAGGAACAGCCTGGAGGCCAGTGAGGCTGGAGGGGAACCGAGGAAGTGAGGTGGGAGAGGCCACAGAGCCTGTCAGGGGGGTGGTGGAGGGTTGGGGGGCAGAAAAGGGCGGGATCGTGAGCTGGAGGTGGCAGAAATCTGCCCCTGCTCCCCTCCCTAGCCTCTCAGCCACTGTGGACTCCAGAGCTACGGTCTCCCTCTGCCAGGTGGCTCAGGTCTAGGGACACTGCATCAGGCCTGGGGCTCGGGGCTATCGGGAGTTTTCCCCTGCTTCTGTCCCTAGGGCGCGCTGCTCAGTCACTCAGCTTCCTTGGTCTTCCTTCCTTCCAGTCTCTGCATGACTCCAGCATCAGAGGGCTTTTGTCCCATCATCAAAGTTCCCAGCAGACCAGCACCGTGCTGGGATCTGAGAGAGAGTAGAGTTCATTCACAGTTCTGTGTGTGCCTGGCCTGAGAATGACGAGTGGACAAAGAGAAGCTTTCCCTGTTCTCTGGGGTAATTTATATCCAGTGAGAGAGGATGACATTAAATAGATAGACACACAAAGAAATCCACATTACCTGCAACCAGTACCATTGTGCAGCCCACGTGAGATGAACTTGGAGAGATCAACAATGCCCGGATCACGAGAACCTCCAACGCCCTGCCTGGAAGCATGGGCATTATTTTGAAGACACTGGTGGAATTTAAATGAGGGAGTGGCAAGCTGATTTACTGTGAGAAATGAGCCTATCTGCGAGATATTAAGGAAGTAGAATAGACAGGAGCTGGTGGTGCCTTGGATGGAGGGGAAACTTGAATGAAGTGTTCCCCCCACCCCAAATTCCTGTCCGCCTGGAACTTCAGTATGTGACTATATTTGGGTCTTTGCAGATGGTATTAGATAAATTAAGCTGTGGTCCTGCTGGATGTGAGACGTACCTATTCCAATGACTGCTGTCCTGACAAGGGAAAATAGAGACACAGACACAGGAAGAAGGCAAGGTGAAGATCAAGTGACAGAAAAGAAGCATTCAGGATCGGTTGTATCTAGGAATTGGGACCCCCCCTCCCCCAACACACACACACACACACATGGCCCCAATTCTGCACTCTGTATCCTGCTTTCAGTGACTCTGGGAGGCAGAGGGGGAAGCAGCATGAGGCAGAAATTAATCCATCTTATAGGGCTCTCTGTTGGTCAACCTGCATCAGTCAGAGCCCACGCCTGTGGCCTCCGGTATCCAGTCGAAACTGGTTCTTCCCTTTCCATGATTATACAAGAAAGGGGTCCCTGTGGTATTCTAGGACTGAGCCCAGTTCTGAGCACAGTGTGCGGTGGGGGCAGGAGAGGGCAGCACTGAGCAGCCACATCAGTGGGAGAAACGGTAGCATTGGGGGCGCCGGGAGACGGGGCAGCTTCAAGGACCACCTGGGTCTCTTCCCACCTTTCTCCTGGGAGCACCTGCAGTTGCACACAGCCCTTTCCGGCCCATTCTGAGGCTAATCCAACGCTCCCGCAGCCCATGGCTGGGCCCTGTAGACCTGCTGACGTGCTTGAGTGCAAAGGGTATGGAGACCAGCACAGGGCGCCTGCCCTCAACACAAAGGGGCCTGAGGACGTCCAGCCCGCAGGGCCCATGGATTGCTGTCGGCTTGTAGGCCTCATTTTCCCATAATTACAGCAGGGAGAAGAGGCAGTCCCACAGAGAACCTGGATGGGAGTGACCGACAGCAAGGCGAATCCCTTTCTGAGGTCCATATTTGAGCAGAATGGATTTTTTCTGAGACTTAGAGGAAAAATAAAATCTGATTTAATTCTTAGGAAATTGCCTTTTTTTACCAACCGGTGTAAGCCTGCATTTCAATGCTAATATTTGGGGCCTAGTGGGATGCCACACTCATTTATTTTTCTGAGCAGCAACAAAAATCATTTATTTCTGAGAATTCTAGCTCCTGCCCTCTCTTCTGAGTTCTTTACTTTCATTTCGATCTAACAGCTGGGCATTTCTCTTCCCAGGACATACAAAATCTATAACCATCTGTCTCCCTGGACCTGATCCTCTTCACACCTTCCCTGTTTGTTTCAAAACTGCTGGTGGCTTTTGACCCCCTCCAATCCTCCAGACCTTCCTCCCATCCGTCACCAGTCCCGCTGACTCGACCTCCTCTCTTGAGGTGAGTTGCCAGAGCAGACTGAGCCTCCACTTCATCGGTAAGGTGGGTATAAAAAATAATAAAACTGACCTCAGGAACTTGTTACAAGACCCAGACAATCCAAATGTAACACCCAGCACAGCATCTGGTGACATGTTGACAGATCATGGTTATTATTTTTATAATGATCATGACCCCCGGGAATCGGCCCTTTTCCTCTTAGTGGTTGTTTATTATGATCTGTTCAGTGAGCTCTGAGGGACCTCTAATCCACTGATTAGAAAACACAGACTGGCCCCTGCTTGCTTCAGAGTATATTCATGTTCTGAAATTCTCTGCCTGTAGAATTCTGCTTGTTTATGGTCTGGGTGCTCTTTCCCAACTCCACCTCTGAAGAGCAGTTTCTACAAGGGAAGGGAATGTGTCTTATTTGCTGGTGTATCCCCAGTCCCTGGAACAGAATGGGATTCTAGAATTTTAGAAGGGAAGATGCCTGGACTGTACTGGTTGTCAAGCTGCTGAGCCCCAGTTTCAAGGCTCCCACCCCTGGCCCGCTCCTTGACACTGGGTTGAGGCTCTGGCAAGCCG
>JAQQAC010011224.1:148-10441 GCA_029783875.1 Phataginus tricuspis | reverse complement strand
ATGGTATTTCTATTTTGAGTTTTTTGAGGAACCTCCATACTGCTTTCCACAATGTAAAGGCTTATCTTTTAATGTTTAAATAATGTTGAATATGCAAAAGACCAACATTCACCTAATAGGTATACACAGAGAACGGCACCCAAGAAACAGAGGATACACACTCTTTTCAAACATACATGAAATATTCAGAGAAATACTGTGCTGTGGGGCACAGCACAAATGTCAACTAATTCCAAAATGTGGAAATCAGACAGACCAGTGACTGCAATGCAAAGAAATTAGGATGAACCAGAAGATAACACCACCTCCCTGCAAAACCTCCAACTGGAAATTTAAAATCCCCCTTTTAAATTAAGTGTGGGTTAGGAGGAAATTTTTTAAAAAACAGTAAATACTAAATACAATTTTATTTCAGTACATTTGACATTTTAGGTTAAAAGAATGACTTTCTTTGAAAAGTAGAAAACTCCAAAATTGTCTCAAAAGAAGCATGAAGTCTGAATAGAACAAAAATGACATGAAATGGAATCGCCAGCCACAGTACTAAGCCTCTCAAGGGTGGGGGCCTGCAATGGGCCAGGCTCAGTCTATGGCTGGTGCAGGACAAATTCTTCTCGCCTTTCACAACAGCACTCACGCAAGGTGGGGAGTTTATCCCAGACTCGCGGCCCCGCCTGGCGGGGCAGGTTGGAGGCTAGGGGGCTGCCCTGCCCCTGCCCCTGCCTGGTGTGACCATTGGGCCTTGGACACCATTCTGCATCTTCGGCTAATTAATTTGGGAACCCAGCACCACCTACACTGAAGATGTGTGTGGTCTCTACCTGTGAGCAGCCACCAGAGCCACATAGTCACTACGTGATAAAAAGGACACCCCTCCACCATTTTCCCAATTGCAGCTGTTGGCTGTAGACTCCCCAAAATGACCACCAGAAAAACCTGTTGTTCAGGCAAAGCAGAGTTTACTAGACTCACTGCAATGAGGAAGACCAACCCTGACCAGGGAAAGCAGGGAAGGAAACCGAGAGCTTGAGAGCCCGCAGGGATTTCAGGGCGGGAACCTGAGGTCGGCTGGTGTTCTGACATCATCGCATCGGATTGGTGCACACAGCCTAGGGACGGGGCTCGGACATGGTGTTTGCCTCCAGTATGGTTTAACCCTGGGCCAGGAAATGATGTTGTTTTCAGATTCCACAACTAGGACCCCTAGGCCACACTGTCTGCTCCCACTCCCCTATAAGACTGCCAAGATGACTTGGTCAAACAAAGCCGAGATCACTGCTGACTGCCAGAAGCAACACCATGACCTTGACAGAGCCCTAGAAGCGTTTTGGAAGGGTGAGATGTTTTTAATTAGGTTATTGAGTCTGGGAAGGGAGGTCTTCAAGGAGGGGATCTGATTGGGACTGAGCAAACTTTGTTCCAGAAGGGTGGATACTGCAAGGAAGGGCTTGGAAGGTAACTCTGAAGAATAAATAGCCCTCTGAAAAGCCCAGCTGTGCAGTTGGTTGTTCTCAGCAGGGGGCTCTCACTTGATGAGGGCTGGGAGAGTATCTACTGTTCAGATAAATGGATTTTCAGGAAGTTCCTGAAATAAACAATAAATTAATTTGCAACTTCCTCTTCCTAGACAAGAATTTCCTGGCATAGCCAAGAAGCTGAGCGTCTACCCATGGTTTCAATTCTCGCCTGAGTAGCTCCCAGTCCGAGGCCAAAAGCTGCCACCTCTGGGGATGCCACCTCTCCTAGGAGCTTGCTGAGAGGCAGAAATGAGCATAAGTGGTCCTACCAACACCACCAGCTGTCACACTAGTGCCTAGGCGACAAGGGCACTGGCTGGTGTAACATTTGAGGGGAGTGTATCAGGGGCTTCTGCTCTGCAAAGCCAAGGAGGAGTACCCCAAGGGAATCACTCCTGGAGACTAGGGGTGTTTGAATGGTCCCTGCCTCATCTGCAAGTGCCGGAGCTGCAGGCCATGGCGGGCTGCAGCGAGCAGCCCCACAGGGCACAGCCGCACGTCACTGCTCAGGCACCGTTTGGCAGACCACGATGGTGGGTTTCAAGTGAGTTGTCTTGCTGGCTCCTACCCACGAGAATCTCCTACCAAGGGGACCCCAGCAGCAAGAGCTGTGGGATAGGCAGGGCTGAGGGGCAAATAAGAAGTCAGAGCCCAAGGCAAGGGGAGCGCTTTGAATCGCCAGGAATTGGGTACTAGGGTCATGATTGAAATGAACACCACTGGGTCTAAGAACTAGAATGAGACTAACTACAGAAGACCTGAGAAACAAGGGATTCAGCCTCCCATATCTTACAGGGGGTTTGGTACAACCCAAGCTGGGGAGAGGCGGTGCAGGGGATGGCGGGGGCGGGTGAGGGGAGAGGAAAGAATTGCTGGAAAAATAAAACTATCACATGCATGCTTCCAAAGAGTGGAGACTACTCCCAGGACTGGTTAAAGGCGGAAACTGAGCGCTAAACTCAGACAAGCCCAAAGAGAAAATGATGCCTGGTCTCAGCTCAGGCCCAGTGAAAAGCCCAGGCCTGCCTGATTGATGCTTCCCTGATTGATGAAGGGCTCACGGCCGCCCTCGCTGTCTCCCACCTTCCCGGTCACACCCACTGGCAGAGGACAAGCCCTCCCACTCTGGGGTCCGGTCTCAAGAGGAACACTGACCTGCATCTCACGCACTGAGACTTGCTCGTGTAAACCTGGTGGTTTTCCTGCAGTGTGGCTGGCTTTCCCTGCCGCTGCTGCTGCTGCAGGAAATGGCGACAGGATGGGGTCCCCCAAACATTCTCTGACTTGTTTTTACATAGAAACCACTCTTTTTTACTGTGTTAATTTTGTAACCAGCCAGTTGGCTGTACTTGCCTATTTTTTTTAGAATAATTTTTCAGTTGCTTCTCTTGGACTTTTCAATTATACAACCATCTTATTTACAAATAATGAGAACTTTGTCCTTTCCAACACGTATTCCTTATATTTCTCTTTTCCAATGTTTGGTAATAGTAGTGATCATGGGGATATCGTCTGTCTTGTTCTTGGCTAATGAGAATGCTTTTGGGGTCTCACCATTAAACATCACACTGCCCTTTGGTTTGACATGTATATATTGAAAAAAATATATATATATATATATATCAGCTCATGAAGCTAACATCTGTAGCAGATTTCACTTTCCAAAAATGGCTGAAGTAATATTTGCCATCCCATTTGCTCTTCCAGAACATTTCCATTCTCCTGTCAAGAGGTGGAGTCCCCTTGACCCTGGGCAGACATCTGCGACTGCCTGAATTAGGTGCAGACTGGTAGAAGGGACACCAGTGACTTCCAAAGCTGGATCCCCCTCATGGGATGCTCACTCTTGGTGGCAGACACCATGCTGTGGGAAGCTGGCGCGCAGGAGAGCCAGTGTCCTCTGTCCTCAGCCGCAACTGAGCCCCAGCTGACGTTCAGCACCAACTCCCCCACTTGCTGCCTTGGCAATGGGTGTCCAGCCCTCAGGGGGCTCGCCCTGCTCCTGCTACAGAGTCACAAGCCAAATGAACATTTGGAACTGTTCTCAGACACTATTTTGGGGTAGTTTGTTATGCAGCGATAGTTACTGAAATATCTATTTCAATTCCTATGTTAATAAGAGAATGGAATTTTATCAAATACCTTTTTCCTCCTGTGTTTTATTTTATTTTTTAAATTAAGGTATCATTGATATACAATCTTATGAAGGATTCACATGAACAACATTGTGGTTTCAATGCTCACCCATATTATCAAGTCCCCCCCACGCCCCATTGCAGTCACTGTCTATCAGCATAGTAAGATGCCACAGAGTCATTACTTGTCTTCTCCCTGCTGTACTGCCTTCCCTGTGACCTATCTGAGAG
This sequence comes from Phataginus tricuspis, assembly GCA_029783875.1. Lineage (NCBI taxonomy): Eukaryota > Metazoa > Chordata > Mammalia > Pholidota > Manidae > Phataginus > Phataginus tricuspis. The sequence continues at coordinate 6,558 of JAQQAC010011224.1, read as the reverse complement.
TGCTAATTATAATGCCCCTCAGTACCCTTCTCCCTCCCTCCCCACCCACCCTCCCCAACCCCTTCCCTTTGCTAACCACTAGTCCCTTCTTGGAGTCTGTGATATTTTATTTTTTATTGTAGTATAATAAGCATGTATAATTTACCGTTTTGACCAGTTTTCAGTATCTAATCCACTGGCATTTAGGTTCAGATCATTCATGTTGCTGTACAACCATGAGCGCCATCCATCTCCAGAACATTTCCATCTCCCCAAACTGAAGTCTGTCCCTATTAGACACCAACTCCCCACCCACCGTCCCCCAGCTCCCACCATTCTGCTTTTTGTCCCTATGAGTCTGACTGTCCCACGTGCCACATAGAATGGAAGCAGACACCATTTGTCCTTTTGTGTCTTGGCTTATTTCACTTAGCATCATAATGTTTTCAAGGCTCTGCCACATTGAAGCATGTCTCAGAATTTCTGACCTCCCTAAGGGTGAATAGCACCCCATGGTGCGGCTCTACCCCACTGTGTTTCTCCATTCTTCGCTCGGTGGGCACGTGGGCTGCATCCACCTTTTGGGTGTACAGATTTCTGTTCCAATCCCTGCTTTCAATTAGTTTGTAATTGGTTTCAAATACCTTTTGGACATCTACTGATGTCATGCTTTCCTCCTTCGACACATTAGTATCACTGATTATGGTAACAGAATTCCTAATTGAGTCATCTTTGCACTCTTGGAATGAACTCCACCTGGTTAGAGTACATTTGTTTCTTAATCTGCTCTTGGATGACATTAGCTAGTATTTTTATTTTTGAAATATGTATCTGTATTTGTCAGTGACAATCTTCAGTATTCTTTGTAGTGTGTGTGTGTGAGGGTGTGCTTTATCTTTGTCAAGTCTAGAAACCTGATTCATTCAGTCAGCCAGCTTAGGAATGCCTGACCCAGAGTCACAAAGAGTCTGATTCTGCAGTGCTAGCGTTCTCCTGGGAGAAGGGTCTTCTGGTTTCATAAACACATCTGGAAGCTTTTCTTTACCTTCTTTACACTGGAACTAACTGTTTCCGAAAGGCCACCAGAACTCATTGGAGGGCTTGCTAGACCTGGGGCTGTTGCAGGGGTGGCTGTCTGACAAGCCTCTCCATTTTCTTTTCTACTCAGCCATTCTCTTTCTTATGAGGCCAATTTTGGCAATGTTGGGTTTCCTGCTTCCAAGCTGCCCCACTGTGGGAGTGCAAGTGTGCCTTAAAACCATAGGCCTGATCGGAGGAAGATGGCATGAGCAGGGCGGTGGAAATCTCCTAAAACCATATATATTTGTGAAACTACAACAAATACAACTATTCCTAAAAAAGAAACCAGAAGATACAGTACAACAGCCAGACTACAGCTACATCTGTGAGAACTCAGAGCCTCACAAAGCAGGTAAGACACAAAGCCACGACCCAGCGGGACCAGAGCACTCCCCCACCCCAGCGCACCGGTCGGAGGAAAAGAATCAGAGTGGGGAGGGGGTGGAAGCACAGGCCCGCCAAATAACCAGCCCCGGTGATCTGTGCCGGGAGCACAGACACACATCGCATGATGTACTGGAGATTAGAGAAACAGAAGGGCAGGATCCGAGATGGAGACTGCAAGTGGGTCCCCTCAGCCGGCTCCCTATGACAAAAGAAAAGCGGGCACTTTTTTAAAAGCCTTAAAGAGACAAGGACCCAACAGCGGAACAAAATCATCCCAGTGCACTCAACCCAGCAGGCTGGGAATCTTGAGGAACTTTGGGTCCCCTAACCAGCTGCCGCATAAAGCAGCCCCAAAGCCCCTCACGGGGATAAGCGGCCTGCCATTCGTTCCCCACCGACCAGTGCTGCAGTGGATCCACCACAGCTGCAGAACAGCGGGAGAGCGGCCCCGTCCACAACAACCACACAGAATCTCCTCCCGGCAGGTACGCAGCTAACCGGGAAGGGCCGCAGAAGCCACAGCAAGGGCCTAAAGACACCAAGGGGTGCAGATGCACCCGGCGTGGCTGCAGCCCTCCGCAGTGCTCTAGGCTAGCCTGAGGGAAGCCCCATCCACACCAGTTGAGGGGATTATCCCAGGGACTGCTTCCCTGTGGGCAGGTAACCAGCACAGGCTGTGGAGAAGGGCAAGGAGAACAAGCAGGAAGGGGCTTTGTTCTCCCAGCTGACACAGGTGGCATCTGCCTACGACCACTTCCATTGCCATGAAAAGAATATGGTCCAGTCAAGACTCACCCAGACAACCCCAGAGAGAGGGCCTGGTGGGATAGATTTAAACAATCTTCCTGAAAAAGAATTCAGAATAAAAGTCATAACCATGCTGATGTACCTACAGAGAAATATGCAAGAGCTAAGGGAGGAAGTCAGGAGAGATATTACACAAATAAAACAATTAACTGACGGGCTGAAGAGCAGACTGCACAAGGTGAAAGAGACTTTTAATGGAATAGAAATCAGAGAGCAGGAGTACAGAGAAGCTGAGGCAGAGAGAGATAAAAGGATCTCTAGTAATGAAAGAATATTAAGAGAACTGTGTGACCAATCCAAACAGAACAATATGTGCATTATAGGAGTACCAGAAGAAGAAGAGAGAGAAAAAGGGATAGAAACTGTCTTTGAAGAAATAATTGCTGAAAACTTCTGCATGCTGGGAAAGAAATAGTCTCGCAGTCCACGGAAGCCCACAGATCCCCCAACACAAGGGACCCAAGGAAGACAACACCAAGACACATAATAATTAAAATGGCAAAGATCAAAGACAAGGACAGAGTATTAAAGGCAGCTAGACAGAGAAATAATATCACCTACTAAGGAAAACCCATCACACTGTCATCAGACTTCTCAACAGAAACCTTACAGGCCAGAAGAGAATGGCATGATATATTTAACGTAATGAAACAGAAGGGCCTCGAACCAAGAATATTGGATCCAGCACGATTATCATTTAAATATGATGGCGGGATTAAACAATTTCCAGACAACTGAAAGTTGAGAGAATTTGCCTCCCATAAACCACCTCTACAGAATATCTTAAAGGGACTGCTCTAGAGGGAAGCACCCCTAAGGCTAAAAAGATGTCACCAGAGAAAATAAAATCATAGCAAAGAAAGCAGACCATCCAAACACTAACTAAAGGCAAAGAATAAAACACCTAGTATATAAAGAATGGAGGAGGAAGAATAAGAAGGGAGAGAAATAAAGAAACATCAGACGGTGTTCACAATAACTTAACAAGAAAGTTAATTTAAATTGTTAGATAGTAAAGAAGCAACCCTTGAACCTTTGGTAACCACGAATCTAAAGCCAGCAATGGCAATAAGTACATATCTATCAATAATCACCCTGAATGTAAATGGACTGAATGCACCAATCAAAAGACACAGAGTAACAGAATGGATAAAAAAGCAATACCCATCTATATGCTGCTTACAAGAGACTCACCTCAAACCCAAAGATATACACAGACTAAAAGTGAAGGGATGGAAAAAGATATTTCACGCAAACAACAAAGAGAGAAAGCAGGTGTTGCAGTACTTGTATCAGACAAAATAGACTTCAAAACGAAGAAAGTAGCAAGAGATAAAGAAGGACATTACATAATGATAAAGGGGTCAGTCCCACAAGAGGATATAACCATTATAAATATATATGCACCCAACACAGGAGCGCCGGCTTATGTGAAACAAATACTAACAGAATTAAAGGAGGAAATAGAAAGCAATGCATTCATGTTAGGAGATTTCAACACACCACTCACTCTAAAGGACAGATCGACCAGACAGAAAATAAGTAAAGACACAGAGGCACTGAACAACACACTAGAACAGATGGACCTAACAGACATCTACAGAACTCTACACCCAAAGTGCACATGGAACATTTTCCAGAATAGACCACATACTAGGCCACAAAAAGAACCTCAGTAAATTCAAAAATATTGAAATCCTACCAACCAACTTCTCAGATCACAAAGGTACAAAACTAGAAATAAATTTTAGAAAGAAATCAAAAAGGCTCACAAATACATGGAGACTTAACAACATTCTCCTAATTAATCAATGGGTTAACGACCAAATCAAAACAGAAATCAAAGAATACATGGAGACTAATAACAACAACACAAAGCCACAACTTCTGTGGGATGCAGCAAAGGCAGTTCTAAGAGGAAAGTGTATGCAATCCAGGCCTATTTAAAGAAGGAAGAACATTCCCAAATGAATAGTCTAAAGACACAATTATTGAAATTGGACAAAGAAGAACAAATGAGGCCCAAAGCCACCAGAAGGAGGGACATAATAAAGATCAGAGAAGAAATAAATAAAATGGAGAAGAATAAAACAATAGAAAAAATCAATGAAACCAAGAGCTGGTTCTTTGAAAAAATAAACAAAATAGGAGTTCCGGGAAGATGGCAGCGTGAACAGAGCAGCGGAAATTTCCTCCAACGTTATATTTATCCACGAAAACACACCAAATACAACTATTCCCAAAAGAGAGACCAGAACACACAGGAAAGCGCACACCGTGCAGCCACACCTGAGAGGACTCGGCAGCCAGCGAGGCGACGCCCCAGCGGGCGGGCACACCGGAGAGGACTCGGCAGCCGGCGGGGCAGCGCACCAGCGGGCAGCTACACCTGAGAAAACTTGGCAGCCGGCAAGGCGGCGCACCAGCGGGCAGCCACACCGGAGAGGACTTGGCATCCGGCGGGGCAGCGCTCTGGCGGGCAACTACACCTGAGAGGACTCGGCAGATGGCGAGGCGGGTCATAAAGAGCCCAGCTGACATACATGAAAACTACCAGCAACCAATTCTATAGCCATAAAAAGACAGAGGAATATGATACAGACAAAGCTCCAAACCCAGACAATGCCTGAGAGAGAACATTAAGGAATGGACATGCACAGTCTTCCTGAAAAAGAATTCAGAATAAAAATCATAGCCATGCTGACAGATCTACAGAAAAATGTGCAAGAGCTGAGGGAAGAAATGAGGAAAGACAATGCAGAAATGAGACAAGCCATCGACGGGCTTAACAGCAGACTGGATGAGGTACAAGACACTGTCAATGAAATACAAAACAGAGAACAGGAATACAAAGAAGCTGAGGCAGAGGGAGATAAAAGGATCTCTAAGAATGAAAGAATATTAAGAGAACTGTGTGACCAATACAAACGGAACAATATTCGCATTATAGGAGTACCAGAGGAAGAAGAGAGAGAAAAAGAGATAGAAAGTGTCTTTGAAGAAATAATTGCTGAAAACGTTCCCACGCTAGGGAAGGAAAAAGTCTCACAATCCATGGAAGCCCACATATCTCCCAACACAAGAGACCCAAGGAAGACAACACCAAGACACATAATAATTAAAATGGCAAAGATCAAAGACAAGGACAGAGTATTAAAGGCAGCTAGAGAGAGAAAAAAGATCACCTACAAAGGAAAATCCATCAGACTATCATCAGACTTCTCAACAGAAACCTTACAGGCCAGAAGAGAATGGCATGATATATTTAACATAATGAAACAGAAGGGCCTCGAACCAAGAATATTGTATCCAGCACGATTATAATTTAAATATGACGGAGGGATTAAACAATTTCCAGACAAACGAAAGTTGAGAGAGTTTGCCTCTCATAAACCACCACTACAGGATATCTTAAATGGACTGCTCTAGAGGGAAGCACCCCTAAGGCTAAAAAGATGTCACCAGAGAAAATAAAATCATAGCGAAGAAAGCAGACCATCCAAATACTAACTAAAGGCAAAGAATAAAACACCTAGTATATAAAGAAGAGAGGAGGAAGAATAAGAATGGAGAGAAATAAAGAAACATCAGACGGTGTTTACAATAACTTAACAAGAAAGTTAAGTTAGATTGTTAGATAGTAAAGAAGCAACCCTTGAACCTTTGGTACCCACGAATCTAAAGCCAGCAATGGCAATAAGTACATATCTATCAATAAGCACCCTAAATGCAAATGGACTAAATGCACCAATCAAAAGACACAGAGTCACAGAATGGATAAAAAAGCAAGACCCATCTATATGCTGCTTACAAGAGACTCACCTCAAACCCAAAGATATACACAGACTAAAAGTGAAGGGATGGAAAAAAATATTTCATGCAAACAACAGAGAGAAAAAAGCAGGTGTTGCAGTACTTGTATCAGACAAAATAGACTTCAAAACGAAGAAAGTAGCAAGAGATAAAGACGGACATTACATAATGATAAAGGGGTCAGTCCAACAAGAAGATATAACCATTATAAATATATATGCACCCAACACAGGAGTCCAGCATATGTGAAACAAATACTAACAGAATTGAAGGAGGAAATAGACAGCAATGCATTCATTTTAGGAGACTTCAACACACCACTCACTCCAAAGGATAGATCAACA
>JAQQAC010011216.1:0-14043 GCA_029783875.1 Phataginus tricuspis | reverse complement strand
ATGGTACATTTTTCTAAATGGAGAAAAAGATAAGGCAACCAACTTGATAGAATAACCAAAAATAGAAATTGAAGAATAAATAAAACTATACAACATATTTATAACTCTGTATGACAAATTAGAGAAAGGAAATTTTAAAAAGATGAGAAAAATATTTTGAGAAAAAGCAAACAAGTCCATTAGTAGCGACAGCATTCTGGGAAGATCTTTGGGAACATACCTTTACAACAACAGTTGAGGTTTCCCATCTCAAAGGCTCTGGGTAGGAAGCCAAGAGCTTCTCACCTGTCACCAGAGTGAACTACTCAGCTCACAGTGTGGCAGATGAAACAGAACTCAAGGTGGGCATCAGCACGTTACCATGGAGACAGCGCATCATAGAAGTCTGAGGGTGAGTGCAGCCCCGCCCATTTCAGGTCCCACTACCTCTGTCAAGACAAGTGTGTATTTATGTGGATAAGTGTGGCACTTAAAAGAAAGTTCTATTTCAAGAACTGAACCCTAGTCTCACACATTATTCTCCATTTCTTAAAACACATTACATAAGGGGAAATGACCAGCTCCCCAGATACGGTCAGTAACCAAAGTTTCAGGGGTAAGTGGGAAAGACAAAGCACTTTGAGAATAAATAGGGGTCCCATTTTTTTTTTGTGAAATACCATTCCTGCCCATTTCGAGCATCCTGAGTCACCAGACATTTCTAGAACAACTTCGTTAGTTCCAGGTGAAATAAAGAGCATTAATGGAAATTCAATTTAGAAAGTCATATTTCTCTCTAAGCATATATTCATCAAAATATATGTTTTTCTCTCATCATTTATGTATCCTACCTACTTTTTCTCTGTGTGAGCCAAGAGTATATACTTAGATCTCTCAATCTTTGGGAATTTACTGAGCAATTTCATGGTCATTTTGTGTGTGAAAAGGTGACTCTTCACTAAATAATGAAGGGGAAAAAATCACTGTATTTTCATCACTGCATTTCTTTGAGGCTGAGTTAAGTGAAAAACTTATAATTAATGCTTTTCTAAATGAAATATTTTGAATAACCCCCAAACTGTAGGATTAAATGTGTGCATTGTTGCAGAGGCCATCTCTGCAATAATCCAGCTGAACCTGAGAGGGGTGGATGGGAGGGTCAAGAAAAACACAGAGATAGATACAAGAAAGACACAGAAATCAAAGTTAGGGTGACTGCTCACTGACCACAGGTGGCAGACAAGTGATACAGTTTTATTTCTGAGCACAGCTTATATACACAGAAGAGCTCTGGGTTCCACAGGGACAGGTTTGACAGTGGTGTGGACACTAATCTGGCCAGAGACACAGACACGGTATGTACCTACGACTCTATGCACGATGGCGTGTGCATGTGTGCGTCTGTGTTTGCAGGCATGCACATGTGTGCACCGGGCACATGCCTCTGGCCTCTGTCAGCCTTTCAGAGAGGACAGGAGAGTGCCAGGGCCAATGGCCAGGCTGCCGGCTCAGGTGCAGTGTGACTGCCACCACCCCCGGCCTCTTTGAGGGCTGCGCTTTATACATTTTCACATTGATCATCACGTGTCTCCTGGGGCTCAAACTGGAAACAGCAGACAGGTGGGGCTGCTCGCCAAAGCTGCTCCACTCTGAGGAAAGGAAGGTACAACCATTCTAGGCTGTGTCCTCTGCGGCTGGGACCGGTGCCCCTAGGCACCTCGGGCACAAGGCCCCTTCCATGCCTCTTGTAGTTCTGGGAGGCCAGGCTGCTGGGCCCAGGAGAGCAGAGAGACAGGACCTGGGGGACAACCGAGAGCGAGAGCCGGAGTCAAGGCCCAGTGCCTGCCAGCCCACTAGGCTTACTGAACCCAGCGTGAGCAGAAGGGAACGGTCTTCCCTGCGCTGCTCTTGTATGGGGGTTGTGGGTAAAATTGTAACATTTCCAGATATCTGTCTGGCTTTGGTACATTTGCATATCCTCGGGGGTGGAGAGAAGTTCATCTCCATGTCAATGGGTAATTACCTGGGCAACCGAGGGCCTGTCTGAACCTGGGAGGTTAAGGGGAGGGGCTTGCTTGCTTGCTTGCTTCTCCCTCAGCAAGGGAGAGACAGCGCTGGACTGCAGTTTGTAAGCAATAAACGGGTTCTAAACTTATTTCTCCCTTTGACTGATTTCGGCTTTTAGAGGTATTTTGCCCCGGGATTTCCTCTCCCCGGACTTACAGGTGTTCTCGCCCCTGCTGGGCTGGGGGGTCTCCTGGCATCCCCCTGCTGTTTCAACCTGGGGCGTAGCCGAGATACGTGTTGGGTGATGCCCCCTCCCATCATGGAACTTCTTGCTGCCACACTGAGCAGGGCAGGTGACCTCGGGGCTGCTGGCCAGCAGTGCACGGGCCTCCCAGAGGGTCTTGACACAAGTTCCCGTACGGAAATTCCACTCCTAGGAATTTACCCAGTTTGGGGAGCCCAGTTTGGGGAGGGGTTAGGACCGGGTCAGGACTGGGTTAGGACCAGGTCAGGATGAGCCAGTCGGGCCCGCATTACCTTCACCCAGGTGGAAGCTCCTCCATTCCGCCCGTGGGTTCCCGTGTGTCCGGGTCCGGAAGAGTTGAACCCAGCTCCACATCCCCCAACACGGGGCATCCTGGGGTTCTGCAGCGTGGGGTGGGCTCCATGGGGGAGGGGGCGCCCAGGAAGACTCACAGCCTCACCCCTGGGCACGCGCCCACCTGTGCACTTCGGGCCTGACCCCATCCCCCGCTGACAACAGCCTCAGCCGCCAGTGGGGGGGGGAGGTGCTGGGAGGACTCTGTGTGACCACAGCTCCTGACCTCACCGCTCTGTGCCTCAGTTTCCAAGTTTGGCGATGGCGACGTGGAGGTGACTGGACTGGATACATGCATGGTGCAGGATGGCATGGGGTGCCCAGAGGGTTCCTCAGGAGAGGTGATCTGGGAAGAGGAAGGGCAGGTAGGAACAGTATGGGAACAGCATGTGCAAAGGCCCAGAGGTACGCTGTTGGAGCAGGTGTGAGCCAAAAGCCATCCCAAGCCTGGGTTGAGTGAGCCCAGGGCCAGATGTGGGGTGCAGCGCAGGGAGGGACTGCTAGAGGCATCTTGGTTTCTGGCCTGAACGTAGGAGGGGGAATGATAACACCATGCGGGGGCTGTAACAGAATCCCAGTTTTAAGACAGATTCTGATCCTAAATCCTCACCTTTCTCAGGATGGAATGCTCAGGACAAGCCACCTGCAGAAAATTTTAGAATTCCGGTTCCCCAGGCTGATGCCAGGTTGATGCCCACCACTTCAACAGCAGAGCCCCTGTGATGCCTGGGGATGGGTGTCCTGTGATGGGGGAGCAGGAATCCTTCGTCAAGGGCCCAGCCCCCAGGCCTGGTGAGGAAGACCTGCCCTCACCCTCTCCACAGTTTCAGAATTTCTGTGCCTTTAAAATAGTGCTGTAACAAGACAATTTGGTACTGGCACAAGAACAGACCCAAAGACCAATGGAACAGACTAGAGAGCCCAAATATAAACCCAACCATATATGGCCAATTTATTTACAATAAAGGAGCCATGGATATACAATGGGGAAATGACAGCCTCTTCAACAGCTGGTGTTGGCAAAACTGGACAGCTCCAGGCAAGAGATTGAAATGGGATTATTGTCTAACCCCATACACAAAAGTAAACTCAGAATGGATCAAAGACCTGAATATAATTCATGAAACCATAAAACTCTTAGGAAAAAACATAGGCAAAAATCTCTTGGACATAAACATGAGCAACTTCTTCATAAACATATCTCCCCGGTCAAGGGAAACAAAAGCAAAAATAAACAAGTGGGACTATGTCAAAATAAAAAGCTTCTGTACAGCAAAGGATATCATCAGTAGAACAAAGAGACATCCTACAGTATGGGAGAATATATTCATAAATGACATATCTGATAAGGGTTTGACATCCAAATTATATAAAGAGCTCATGCACCTCAACAAACAAAAAGCAAATAAGCCAATTAAAAAATGGGCATTGGAGCTAAACAGAAACTTCTCCAAAGAAGAAATTCAGGTGGCCAACAGGCACATGAAAAGATGCTCCACATCGCTAATCATCAGAGAAATGCAAATTAAAACCACAATGAGATATCACCTCACACCAATGAGGATGGCCGCCATCCAAAAGACAAACAACAACAAATGTTGGCAAGGATGTGGAGAAAGGGGAACCCTCCTACACTGCTGGTGGGAATGTAAATTAGTTCAACCATTGTGGAAAGCAGTATGGAGGTTCCTCAAAAAACTCAAAATAGAAATACCATTTGACCCAGGAATTCCACTCCTAGGAATTTACCCTGAGAATGCAGGAGCCCAGTTTGAAAAAGACAGATGCACCCCTATGTTTATCAAAGCACTATTTACAATAGCCAAGAAATGGAAGCAACTTAAGTGTCCATCAGTAGATGAATGGATAAAGAAGATGTGGTACATATATACAATGGAATATTATTCAGCCATAAGAAGAAAACAAAACCTACCATTTGCAACATGGATGGAGCTAGAGGGTATTATGCTCAGTGAAATAAGCCAGGCGGAAAAAGACAAGTATCAAATGATTTCACTCATCTGTGGAGTATAAGAACAAAGAAAAAACTGAAGGAAGAAAACAGCAGCAGACTCACAGAACCCAAGAATGCACTAATAGTTACCAAATGGAAAGGGATTGGGGAGGGTGGGTGAGAAGGGATGGATAAGAGGGAAAAAGGGTCATTATGATTAGCATGTATAATATGGGGGGGGCGTGGGGAAGGCAGTACAACACAGAGAAGAGAAGTAGTGATTCTATAGCATCTTACTACACTGATGGACAGTGACTGTAATGGGGTATGTGGTGGGAGCTTAATAATAAGGGGAGTCTAGTAACCATAATGTTCATGTAATTGTACATTAATGATAGCAAAAAAAAATAGTGCTGTGAGATTAGCTGTCATTAATATGCAAAAATGCTAATCAGGAGGTGATTAAGCCACAGCCCCTGGAGGATTTCTATGGAGTCGAGTCTATTGTCAGTGAGATTTGGTGGGCTTGCAGGGCTGGCAGGGGAGGAGGAATGTGGATCTGGGCCTTGGGGTGTGGGGGGGTTGCCCAGCTCCACTCCAGCAGTGTCCTCCTGCAGACAGCCCCAGGGCCTGGCCTTGGGGGCCTCAATGGGGGAGCAGTGGGCAGGTCAGCCAGGCCAGCTCCCTGTGTGACCTGGAGGTGGAGACCCAGGAACCTGGCTGGGTCTCCGTGCCTTTGCACCAGCCAGGCTTCAACCAGGATCCCTCCCAGCCTCCATGCCCTGTCCCAGGACCCTCTCTGCCTCCCAGCTCCGATCCCAGGGACAGCTTTAGATGCTGTAAAGTAGCAACCTCGTGACTGTCCCTTCCCTGGGGCTGGCAGCAAGCTGCAAAGGGCACCTCCAGCCTGTGGTCGCACTGAGCTCCCAGAGAGAGTGCCCAGAAACACTCCAGAGAGGGGGAACACAGCGGTACGGGGCGGGAGGGAATTGTTCAGGGTCCCCTAGCCCCAGAGGTGTCTCCAAGCTGGCAGGGGATTCAGGCCACATGGGGGCAGAGGCAGGAAGGTCCTGTCCACTCCCCACGGCCAGGTGGAGGTAAAGCGGGACTTCTAATGCAGCCCGCTGCCCACGGGCAAAGTCCGGGGAGAGGAAATCCCGGGGAAAATACCTCTAAAAGTGAAATCGGTCAAAGGGAGAAATAAAGTTTAAAATCTGTTTATTGCTTACAAACTGCTGTCCGGGCCAGTCTCTCTCTCCTGCTCCTGCAGAAGCAAGCAAGGACCTCCCCCTAACCTCTCAGGTTCAGGTAAGTCCTCCAAAGCCCAGATAATTGCCCATTGACATGGAGATGAACTTCTCTCCACCCCTGAGGATATGCAAATGAACTAAAGGCAGGCGAGATATTCTGGAAATATTACAATTTTACCCACAGGCCACCCCTCCAGAAATCTCGCCTTACAATCTACTCGTTCCCCCTCTCCCACAAGGGTCCCTGCGCGAGAAAACTGGAGTATTGTGACCAGAGTAATGACATACAATAGCAACAGCAATAAAATCATGACAATCCTCAACCCGGAGGATTCAGGGAGGTTCAAAGTCTTATGGAGATTAAGTCCACAGCTCGTCCATTCCACAGGCCGGCAGTAGCTGAGGGTTCCGAGCAATCACCACCCGGGAGCTGCAGCCAGGGGGCGCATTCAGGCCGCGAGGACTGTAGGAGAAAATAACCTTAAGGGCGAGAAAATACATGTCTTAATGACACTAGCATAAGCAAATCTTGTCCATCAGGTAGGATACATGCAAGAGAGTGGTCCTGTGATGGGAGAGTGGCAGGAATGGGGTCTCGTCCTGGTCTAGTATACCAGACTCTCACCCCCACCCTGTGGGAGTTACAGATGGGTCAGTATATAGGGCCACGGGAGGTACATGCCCTGGCCATAAAGATGAAACAAAACCTCCCCACAAGATGTTCTTACCTCCTGGATGTTTTGGGCACACTACCACGATCTTTGGGAGCCACTTTCCTGTTACTCCAGGAACACACACAAGGCCAGTTTCCAGGCCTTTCCCCCAAGGTGCCAGGAGGGCCAGCCGTTGCTGCTGCCTGCCTCCCTCCCTGCCCTCCCTGCTCCAACGGCGGGTGGGGGCTGGGCCCTAGGAGCCCCAGCTGCCACACTCCAGGCCCCCAGGCCCTGTGGCGGCCCCACCAGCTGCCCTAGGACCCCGCAGCCCCCCAGGCCACAGGAAATGCCTTTGCCTGGCCAGGTTTCCGAGCCATTCTCTGTGGACCTTAGGCCTCCCCCCTGAGCCTCAGTTTCTCATGGCGACATAGAGATTGCCGTCTTCTCCATCCACGGAGGGCCAGCTGTGTGCCAGGCTCAGGGGCTGCCTTAGCAGATCTGGGTAGGGGTGCTGACCAAGCAGATCAGGCACTGCAAAGGGGCAAGGTATGGAACTGTGTGACACTGAGGAAGAGAGGGGGTCCTGGCAGAGGCCCAGAGGTGGAATGAGACGTGTCTGAGGAGTGGTGAGGAAGGGCCCGTGCGGCTGCAGGGTACCAGGTGTTTGCTCCTCTCCAGAGTCTTCCCTCTCCAGGAACTGCCTGGACCCCAGCTCTGGCTGGGGTGTCTGAGCCCCTGCATTGCTGACACAGCATGCCGCAGGTAGGGAAGGAATAAGGGGCTGGCTGGTGAATTTCTTGTTCTTCTCTGGGTCCATTTTACAGATCTTATAAGTGAGACTCAGAGCAGTCCCAGGCTAACCTGGGAGTCAGCATTTGGGGGCTGGCTGGGGGCGGAGAGGAAATCCAGAAGCATGAGGGGCTAGACGCCCCCACCCAGGCAGTGAAAGCAGAGGGAGACCAGGTCCCAGAATCCAAGAGCCAGGGAGCCTACAGGGTCCAGGGCAGCACCTTTACTCTCTGGCCCAGATACAAATGGATAAACAAGCCAACCTTCAGAGGGGAGGCTGTGTGACCCCACATGACCAGGTCCCTCCCAGGCAGTGCTTGGGGCTGTCCCTGTGCTCGGGGAAGGGGCCCACTCCTCCATCACCCAGCACCTTCCCAGAGCCCAGGGGGCCCAGCCTTGACCCGGTGGGTGGCGTCCCCACCAATCCCCTTGAACTGAGAACTTAGGCTCTGAGTGGGGCGGTGTCCACACTGTTCTCTCTGCCGGGCCCCTTGTGCCTTCACACCCTCAGGATCACCTGGGGGGCCTCCCCAGAGCTTCTCCCAGGGGACCCAGGGCACCCAATAAGGGTTATCGCACCCCATCCCGTGCCTCTGCAGGGTCACACAGCTTCAGCCGTGAGTCGGAAAACGAAACTTTCTTTTAGTTAAAGAAATACCAAAACCATACATACACACACAGATAATAAGGTCCAACCTCTCAGCTAATCCCATCTCTTAAATATAAAATAAGAATTGAAAGTCCTCCCCACACCCCGAGTAACAGTTGAACCCATAGGGCATTTCCTCCTGCTCTTTTTCCATACACGATTTTTTCCTTTGCAAAAACTGTATCTCCATAATGGCACCGTGCATCCCCAACTTGTATTAATCTGAACAGTACACCTCAGAAACTTTCTCATTCCGAATGCACATGCAAACCCCTCTCTCGCCACACACCTTACCGGCTCCCAGCCTAGAGATCAGGGCTCCCGCCTCCCCCTAGCCTTGTTTTCCACCCCAAACACCCTGCCCAGGACAGAAGCTCTGGCCATGCGTTGGAGAGCCAGCGCCCACCTGGGGGTCTCCTATCAGGCACCCATGCATTTGGAGATGCCTGCCGCCACCTCCTTCCCCAGCCAACATCTGCCCCTCCCCTGCCAGCCCGCTCCCTCCTTACAGACCCCCCCCACCAGCTACAACAGGTGGTCTCTATCAGGGCCCTGGTGCTCCAGCCCTCCCAAGTGTCAGGGACCCCCTCCTGCCCCACTGGGGCCTTGTGGGCAGGGGTGGGACCCATCCTGCTCTGTACCCAGAGCCCAACATGGGGCTAGAGGCAGGCCAGGGAAAGAGGCCAGTGGGCACACTGGAGGTCAAAGACACAGCTTACTCTTCATCCCACTGGCCTCTAGACAGACGGACATCGTCCCCGCTGCCTCCCTCCTACTTGTCCTGACTCGCCTGCCCTGCTCCCACCACCTCGGCCTCTGAGGAGTCAAACCCTCAACCCTCAGTCCAGCAGAGCTTGTCGTGATCCCCGCCCCCCCCCTGCCCCCCCAGTGTGGCCCAGAAGCCATTCTCTTACCCTACCACGGAGGCTGTGACCCCCAGCTGCAGCAGCCTCTGCAGGGCGCCCACCCGCCAGTTCCTGGTTATCACATATTTCTCCGTTTTGTAATCCAGAAGCCCCCAGCCTGCTGCGACCCGAGGGAAGTCCATGCTTCCAGCTCCTGCTGGCTGCTGGGGCACGTGAGTCAGCAGAGCAGCTGCAACCACAGCTGAGCAGAAGGCAAAAAAGGCGTCCCAGCTGGGCCAGCCAGCAGCTGTTAAAGGGACACTTCTCCCCGGGCACGATCCGGCCTCCACCCCCCAATCCGGGGCACAGTTCCAACCCCCAGCTGCCCTAGGCCTCCCACCCTCTCTAGACTCCCCCTGCCTGGCCCTGGACATGCAGAGAGGAGCAGCCTCTGCCGATGCCTCTGGCCTCACCACCTGGGGGCCAGTGGGAGGATGACAGGTGCTCTGTGTCCACTGAGAGGGCAGCCTGGGGGTGGCGGAGCCCAGAGGAGGGGCCCAGGAAGCTTCAGGAAGAAGTGACCTTGAGCTGACACTTGCAGATTCTGAAGTTCAACGAGCAAAGCTGGGGACGAATGTTCCCGGTGCA
Source organism: Phataginus tricuspis (assembly GCA_029783875.1). NCBI lineage: Eukaryota > Metazoa > Chordata > Mammalia > Pholidota > Manidae > Phataginus > Phataginus tricuspis. The sequence goes on along the minus strand of JAQQAC010011216.1, from coordinate 4,671 downwards.
GCAAGCAGCGTGTGTGACGCTGCAGCCTGAGAGAACTGGGACCCACAGAATGACGGCGGGGCGCGCCTCTGGCCCCGGGAGGAGGCTCCCCAGGCCCTCCTGCATGACGCCACAACGGAGCTGCCCCCAACCCTCAAGCTCAGCAACTAGAGCACAGGCTGCAGTCAGGCACATTCCCCAGTTCGTGGAAGCGGAGGCGATGCTGGAACCACTTGGGATGGCAGGGGGACAAGCGCTGGCGCATGGCTCCCAGCACTGCGCCTGGCGCGCGGCGCGCACTCTCAGCTGGTTAGCTGCAAGCAGGCTCGGGCGCCGGCCAGAAGTGGTTTCGGGGGCAACCCACGCCACCAGGGTCCCCAGGCAACGGCTGCCTGGAGCGGGCTTCTATTGGTTGAAGCGGACGTCTGTTCGCTGAAACCCATATTCGATTGGTCGATGCAGCCGGAGGATCCGTCCACATCCCCGGCCCCAATCCAGGTGTAGCTCTGCTCGGTCCCGGCCTCAGTACCAGCGACTGCGTAATGGGCACGACTATGAGGGCTCCCTGCCAGAAGTCCGGGGAGAAAGAAGAGGTCCGGGAGGAAGAAGTGGCGGCGGCCGCTGGGGTTCTTGAAGGAGTCCCGGGGGCCGAGGAGGGATCGGGTGTGGATTTGGACTTTGATCTAGAGACGGAATGTGCCCCCCCCCCCCCCCCGGGCAGGGGTGGTCAGGCCTGTCTCCTCACCCTGGGGCTTCTCTGGCAGAGGTGGAGGGGGCCGACTGGGGCCGAGTGGGCAGAGCACCCCTGTCCCGGCCAGCAGGCAGCACACTCCTCCGTGGAACACCTTCAGGGCAGTCGGCGGCTCTGTGCCCTCTCCACAATGCTCCTGGAGGCACCAGGAGTTCCACCACTAGAATATGCTTCCAGAGTGGTGTTAAAATGCAAAAACTCTTCCAAACAGCGTGAGAGGAGGTGTCCCACCTTGAAAGGTGATCAGGGCTGGGTTTTCCCGACCCACACAAGAGACTAAGCTGATGGGTTTGAATTTAGAATTGTTTCAGTTTCTTCCAGGTAAATGTTCACAAAATATATGTAGTCTGCCATCCAGAAAAAAGATACAGCATGTGCCGTGGCATCAGACAGGCAGGGTCCTCGTCCTGCTCTGCGGGGTTCGCTGCTCCAGCTGTGTGACTGGAGAATGGTTTTGCGTTACTGAGCCTCAGCGCCCTCATCTGTGTAAGGGGGCGACAGTGCCTACTAGGCCAGGAAGAAACGCCTCTAGAGGTGAAACAGGCTGGAGACGGAGGGGAGGAAGCAGGTGGCTGGCTGTGCCTGGGCAAGGAGCCACGTTTGTCCCCATTCAGGCACCCATGGAAAGAAGGTCAAGGACACCCTCCACCTGAGGTCTTGCCGGGCCCACAGCGTTGTGCCTGTCTCCTGCTTTCTGCGCCAAGGGAAGGCCCAGAGCTGAACCTGCAGCACCGTGGCCTGGGGCCCCAGGTACCCTTGGATGGACCCTGGGGCCAGGCTTGGAGGGAGAGGACCTGGGAGGCAGTGGCCATGACAGGGGCCCCTTCCAGAGCCACACACACCTCCAGACCTTGCTCTATGCCAGGTATGTCCCCTCCCCCATATCTCCATGACAGATGGGGTCAGGGCTATGACAGGGTTCAGTGTGAGGGCTGAGGTGACTGAAGGGGACCCCTAACCTGCTGGCAGGCCAGGGAAGGGTCCCGGAGGTGATAGCTGTGTGGATCTCAGAAGGAAAAGTGGGTGTCCCTGTGGCCTGTGGGAAGGGGAGGGCCTTCTGGCTGGAAGGCACCGAGCCCTGGAAACATGAGCCAGCGATGTGGCCAGCTGTGTCTGAGGCTTTCAGGCCTGGGGAGGACCAGGCCTCTCAGGCCCCTCTCTGTTCCAGGGGCCCAAGGCCCTGGCTTCTGCACTGACCTTCAATCCCTATGTCAGGCAGCTGAACCTTCGGGACAATGGGCTCTGTGGGGCCGGTGCTGAGGCCCTGGCGGGTGGGCGGGACTGAGGGGGTGTGCAGGGGTGGGCGGGTCTGCTTCTCCCCCCACCCCACAGCTGGTCGTTCCGCCCCCCACCCTGGGTCTGCGGGATTTACTGGGGGTGCAGCAGGTGGATGGAGTGAGACCCTCTGTTGAGCATCCAGTGCTGGACACCATCCCCTTTCAGGGCCCCCACCACGCCTTCCTCCGATGGCAACTTGGTGGCTTCCCAGTGGCTCTGGAGGGTGGGAGAGTCCGACAATGCAGAGAGGTGGGGGATGGGGAGGGCTTGGTGGGGGTGCAGCAGGGCTGGATCCAGACACCACCTCTGCCACTGAAGAGTGAAGTGACCTGGGCAGGCAGCTCAACCTCTCTGAGTCTGTTTCCACTCTGTGACACGGCCCCCACAATACCACACAGCCCTTGGGTTGTGGTAAGAATTCAATGAAATGGTGTATGTGGAGGCTCCGCAGAGTGTCCGGCCCATGTAAGTGCAGCACACGGCCACCTGGGCTGTCACTGCCAGTCCCCAGAAATGTGCAGGGAGGGCCTCCTTGGGTGGGTTCTATGCTGCTGGGCTGCACCTCCATCACAGGCACCCTCCACAACACAAAGTACATGGTCTTAGCCTCTTGACAAAGAAGCTCATGGGCCCATGAGGTGGGATGGACATCCAGGAATCTGCCTGGGGCCAGAGGGGACCCGACTGATAGGTCTCAGAGTCCCCATGCAAGCCCAGGACAATCCCACTGAGAAGCCCCTTCTGCTGCCTCAGACCTGGAGAGAGGTGGAGGAGGGTGGTGCCTGGCGTTAGATCCCACTGACTCAGAAGTGGTGCTGGCCCCGAGAGGTGGGCCTGTCGGAGAGCCAGCTGGGAGCAAGCGGAGCCCGGGCTGTCGGTGCCGCCCTTGCGCGGAACCTAGCCTTGCAGAAGTTGCAGCTGGCAGGGAACGGACTGGAGGAGCAGGCATCCCAGTCCCTTGTTGAACTCCTGCTGGCTCACACAGGCCTGAAATCTTTGAACCTGAGCTATAACCAGCTGAATGACCAAGCAGGTAACAACCAGCCGGGGCACCATCTTCCTGGGGCAGGCGTGGGTGCAGACCGGCAGGGCCACTCTGAGCACCCACGCTCCGGCTCCTGCTCCCCACAGCCCACTTTGGCCTTCCTCTCTCCCACTGCTTCCATGCGGAACTCTTCATCCATTCCACAGATGGATCAGCGCCCACTGCTGGGTGTGCTGGGCGCTGATTTAGGTACTAAGGATCCTATCATGAAAATAAAAAAGTCCCTGACCTCAAGAACACATATTAACCAGACAATTCTTCATAATTATTGTTGCTACAAAAGAAGCATGCTGGGCAAGATTCTAGAGGAGAATGGTACCCCCAGCTTTAGAGGGGTGGCCAGGGAGGCCTCTGTGAAGAGATGACATTTAAGCTGAAAGAATCAGCCATGGCATGAGCATTTCAGGCAGAGGAACAGTGGCTATGTAGGCCTGTTCTCCAGACTGACAGACACCAGTGTGACTGGGCTAGTGAGCCAGGGGAGGATGGCTAGGTTGTGGGGTGAAGAGGCAATGGGGGGCTGCAGAGCTACAAATCATGGCAAAAGGCATGGAGATTTTATTCTGAGTGCTACGGAAGACATTGATGGAATCCTTGATCTCAACATTTTTCTCTCATGCCCCAGGGCCTTTGCATGGGGCTTGTCTGCTTTGCCAGGAACATGAAGTACTATGCGCTGTCCTCAACTGCTCCAATCAATTATTAGAATCACCTGGGACCCTGGCTTAGGAATACAGATTCCTGGGCCCTGGATCTGCTGGACCAGACTTGTGGGGGGCTGGGGTGGGGGGTTGGAGTGCCCAGGTATCTACATTTTAGTGAGTGTCCCGGATGATTTGACCAAGAAAGTTTGGAAATCACTGCTTTACTTAGAGCAAGTGGGATGGTACCAGCCTTGGCCTAAGAGAGTCAGCCCTAGAATTAACTGCCAGAAAACCGTTTACCTTTTAAGAAAATTATTGTGAAAAGTCAATGAAATTGAAAGAGAAGCTCATTTCAGACTTTGTACAAACTAAGCATAAATGTCCCTCTGGCACAGTGAGACGGCACGTGCTAGAGAGGTTGGAGGGGGCTGGAAGCTAAGGCCTTGAGAAGGCTGTGCTAACGGGGAGCAGGGTGGTCTTCAGCGTAGCAAAGGACAGACTTGGGGCCATTTTGCTTCCCCAAGTGGGGATCTGTGGGTGGGCCTGACTCCCTAGAGGGGTGAAGAGCTTGGTCTCAGTCTCTCCACTTGACCTGTGGCGATGGGAGCACCTGCCTCATAGGCTGGCAGCGGGGATCTGTTATTGGGATCACAAGATGCTGATTCATGCCTGTAGGAGAACCTTCTCATTCCTGGGCTGTTCAGCAAAGAAGGGACTCCCCTGCAAAGTGGGGGACCACGGCCGTCTCCTCTCACCCCTGGAGGGGTCTGAAGAAGGGGAAAGTGCCCGGATGTGAGAACCTGCGCCTGTCAGACCCGGTCTGTTGTCAGCGAGGCAGCGCGGGAACCCTCGCTGGCTTGCACGGAGCTCTCCAAGGTTCTAAAAGTGCCTGCCTGCCTTGTTCTGGCCGAGCAGCCTGGCCCAACGCAGTGCTAGTTAGCTCATGTTTTCCTCTGTGCATTTCTTCAAACCAG